>JAZDUA010000530.1:600000-1070354 GCA_038098605.1 Gryllus longicercus
ATATTAAACTTCAAAAACGTAGTCAATTTTTGAGATATTTCATACTATGAGTACCTTTATCATTCAATTTAATGGGATAGTATGAAATGTTCTGATTATCTAAAACTTCGAAAGCGCTCGTCAAAAGCAAGCGAGTCTTGGAGAGAATTATACCTGGTAAAAATTTAACGTCATAATCGTAGAGGTTTTCGAGAATTTCTATATAAGGTGTTGACCACGATGTGTAGGAATATGGGAGCAATGGGAATTTATTCGTAGATATTTTGTCCAAAAGAAACTAATATTGAAAATTTTGTTTTGGTGAATCACTGGGAATTGTGATTTCGGAAACGGTGACACTGCAGAGATCAACGACACAAATGTTTATTTATAGACAAATAATTATGTGTTACAAATTTAAATTACCTGAAAAGGAATAGATTTTTTGTTTCTAAAAATAATTTCAATTCAGTTCGGTGTATTTTCGAGCAGAAGGTTACTTGTCTTAAAATGGTATTAAAAAGTATTACCGTGTAATGGAATTATGTTATTCGTGAATACCGTGCGCAAAACCAAGAAGTGCGTTTTGGAAAGCCGTGAAGGAAGGCTTGGTTATTTTTTCCTTAGGTTTGTGAAGAGACCACAAGAGAACCATAATATTATTAACCCTGAGTGCGGAACCTACTATGTGCCCTAACAATTCCATGCGGGTGGAATGAATGTGTTGTGTGCGTCACTGCAGGAGGAAGTAGGCAGCTCAATGCGGCGATACAGCTGCCCTGCACCTCGTGCCGGTCGCAGAGGGAAAATCCCATGACGTGTAGGAACGGAGTTCCGCGAATGGAGGTGAAAGGAAAGATGATTTTTAAAGACGGCATAACGCGTTTCAAAGAGTTTCGCAATTGAACGTATTCCTTAAGTGGCGTATCTGCATGGAACATACGTGGGGAAAATATGCCCATTCAGCCTTGCATTCCATGATAGCATACAACTGTTTTCGACATCTGCCATCATTTTTTGAAAAACTCAAATTTTCGAAAAATTATACATCACCTTATTTCAAAATCTATCTGTAAGGAACAGATTTCACTGAGGGAAATATCTCTATCTTTATAATTGTAGTTGTATGAAGAAGCCTAACATTTTTTTAACTTTTGCTATTTTCGAAAAATCAGGGTTTTTAACGAACATGAGACCTGCACCATTTCTTAAAAGTCCTTCACAATATCCAATAACAAAGTTTAATAAAAAACGGAGCCCTTTTTTAATTGCCAGGGCTTCATGTAAAGTTCCCTGCAAAATAAAACTTTCGGTTTTAAATTCAAGGAGCTGCGGCATCAGCCAGATTGATTGGAGAATATCAGTTTTCGAGAAAATGGGCTGAACGTTTTAGCCGCTAGCGCTGTTCACAGACCGTTCAGACAGACGTTTTGCCGTTATTCGATTTTTCGAGCACCGACAAAGCATAGATTCTGGCTACACCACGTGTTAGAGGAATGTTTTAAATTTACCAACTGGATTTATTCAATTTTTCAGAGCCCTGCTTAGCTATATCAGAGCCCTGTAGTAATAGATTTTCTGTGGAAAATTCGCTATTTTGACGCGCAGCGTTACATAACGTTCTCTCTACTGCGTAAGCGTTAGTGAGATAGTAAAAAGCAATTTTAGCTCATAATATTTGGCAGCTAGGTAGGGATGCAGCTCAAGAGTATGTTGTTACAACAAACGGAAATAGAGATACATCACTGTGGCAATTAGCACTAAATTGTCCGGGTAATTAAAGATGGAATGTTTTTGTTACCTCGGAGGAGGGGGTACATGCCGTAGGGCATGAAGTGGAGCGGTCGCTGGGAGCGTGTGTGCGTGTGTGTGTT
Source organism: Gryllus longicercus (assembly GCA_038098605.1). Taxonomy (NCBI): domain Eukaryota; kingdom Metazoa; phylum Arthropoda; class Insecta; order Orthoptera; family Gryllidae; genus Gryllus; species Gryllus longicercus. Next base: position 601,854 of record JAZDUA010000530.1, read on the forward strand.
GCAGACGCGCGCCACGCGGCGCTGCGCCTGGAGCTGAAGGGGCCCGACAACTCGCTGCGGCTGCGCCAGGTGCGCGTGCTGGGCGAGCAGGAGGGCGAGAGCCTCAAGGCCGGCCGCCAGCACAGCGCGTTCACCATCCAGCAGCGCAACTGCGAGGCCGAGACCCTGCGCGTCTTCCGGCTCATCACCTCGCAGGTGAGCGCCTCTCGATGCGGGGCACACACTAGCGACGGGGCGGTGGAGGCAATGGGCGATCACCCGATTCCTCATCGCACAAATGAGGACCACGCAGCGAGGGTCCGGGTCAGCTACGACGGATGGGTAGTCGGTAGAGGATGGGGGGGGGGGGGGGTCAAATCTTTTCGCTCGGTGACGAACTTGGGAGTAGGGTGATCACCCGCCCTTCATTCTTTTTACCCTTTAACACCGAGCCGTGGGTATGCCGGTACACTCCTCCGTCTCAGGTCGGCAACTCTTCACATACGCAATATCTCTTTTGACGTCTAGAGACGGGGACCCTTGAATCGAATCTAAGGGAACGTGTCTTCTTCAGACGGCATTCCGCCTGGAAGGGGTTAAAATTAATTAGTCTCGATTTTGTATCAATGCCTAACAAAATAATTGCACTGCATTCATATACTGAAATTGGTTTGATTCTGCCTATGAGAGAGGATGAGGCCGCATTGGAGATGTAGGATGTGTAGATGTGGAGATGTGTGAGGGATGTGACATTGATAACTTGAAAACATGAATGTTTGTATAATATCCATGGATTTGATATCCATTTTTTTAAGTCGATGTTTCTGAATGGTTGATACTTTGTTTTAAGGAAAAGAATACCGTCATATTAAAATCCAGTAATACTTTTCAGATATCCATAAATGGACCAGTGTTCAGACGGAACTGACCGAGGTTAAAAATTAATGAAAATGGAGTTTTCGTCTATAAATAAAGTCCATATATTTTTTTTAATCATCCGATCAGATAATGAAAGATTCATGAAATATTCTGATAATTTCTACTGTATTTTGTCTGTTAACTCTCTATTAAAGCGTAATAAATGCGACCACTGTGGAATTAAATCCTCTCTACCCACGTGAAAATGAATGCATTTTTGTAAACACGGATGGTTTAGGGTCGATGCATTTTTAACATCGATGTGTACGAAGATGGGTTTGCGCCGCGGATGTGTGAATGGCGTGTGCGCGTGCGCAGGTGTTCGGGAAGCTGATCCTGGGCGAGCAGCCCGAGGAGGGCCGCGAGGCGGACGAGGGCAAGGGCGAGCCCGAGGAGAGCCACGACCTCAAGGAGCACATGGTGGGCATCCTCTTCTCGCGCAGCAAGCTCACGCACCTCCAGCGGCAGGTAAGCGCCAGCCCTTCTGCGCCTCGGAGGCGACGCCGTCAGCAGTGCGAGGAAACGCGACTGTCGTTATGAGATTTGCAAAGGGAGCTTTGTATTGGAATGCTTGTGTAGATCAGTTGGTCTAAAGACCGGGCGAGAGACAATGTGTCGCTGTGTGTGGCAGGTGTGCGTGCACATCGTGCAGGCGATCCGCAAGGAGGCGGCGCGCGTGCGCGACGAGTGGGAGGCGCTGCTGTGCTCGGGGCAGGCGGCCGCGGCCGCGCAGGCCGCCGTCTCCGCCAGCGCCTCCTCCCTCAACGGCAACGGCGCCGCGGCCAACGCCAACGCAAACGCAAACGCCAACGGCTCCGCCTCGGCCTCCGCCTCCGCCTCCGCCTCCGCGCTGGGCGGCGGCGCCGGCGTGGGCGCGCTCGAGGGCTGCAAGCAGGCCGACACCTACTGCTTCGAGATGCTGAGCATGGTGCTGGCCCTGAGCGGCAGCGCCGTCGGACGCGCCTACCTCGCGCACCAGCACGCGCTGCTCCGGGACCTGCTCAGCCTGCTGCACACCGGCTCGGCGCGCGTGCAGCGGCAGGTGGGTGGGCCGACCCTTCACTGCATTCCAAACCCCAATCAATGATAATATATGATATAACAACACAGATGACTGCACCAGGCGGTATAGAAAATCGAACACGAATCTCCCATTATACGCCCAGATGGTCCTCTCACTTCAGTTACCAAAATAGTCAATTATTCAGGCAGTCTTTAGGACTTACGAGTCCCTGTGATGAATTAATAATAATAATTTATTTCACAAACTCCAACAATGCCATTAGAGATAAATTACAAGAGATAAACAGATACATACAAAAATAAATAAGCTATTGACAACTTTGAAAATTCGCTGCATTTCGCATGTGTGAAAAGCAGCCGAGAAAGAAGTTCCCCTCTTCGCCGTCCAACTTTTCCCCTGTTGGCGTCGGCCTAGTCAACATTTTTTTGAGATTTTGATAGTGTTAATTTGTTCACACTCCTGCAATAATGCTAAAGCATACATTTTCCTAACATGGGATTTTTTTCTAATGAAGCGACTGTTATTTCTGAGCTATGTATTTCTGAACCAGTGCCCAAAGATTGAGTCGTAATTGATGTAACATAATTTTTGCAGTAAATATGTGTATTTTTGAAAACATTTTCAATTTGAATCACTGGAATATAATTTCGGATTAAATATGTAAATGTTTAAAGTTGTTATATACGTGCCTGCTGAGAGATCGTTTGAATTGTTTCATTATTCGTAAAAATACGTTAAAGAATTTTATAATATAATAACTACAATAATAATAATAATGTTATAATGACTTTGAAAGTGTGATTTTTCAATGTAATATTTATTTGTTAGTTTCCCCGTTCCTTCCCTCCGTTTGGTTGGGGCCAGTTGCGCTGAGTGGTGTGCTTGGGTGGCAGGTGACGTCGCTGCTGCGGCGCATGCTGCCCGAGGTGCCGCCGGCGGCGCTGGCGCAGGCGCTGGGCGTGGAGCGGCTGCCGCCCGCCGACTTCTCTATCGTGTCGGCGGCCGGCGCCGGGCGCGGCGGCGCGGGCGAGCCGGCCTTCGACGTGCACCGCGCCGGCGTGCTCGACGTCTTCCTCAGCGTCATCGCCAAGGCGCTCACCGTCCAGGTCGGCAACTTCAACTTACATTTTACGGGCCTCCATCATTCAACCCTATCGTATTTAATATTGTTCCTTATAGTTTCGTAATCGTGTCAATAATCAACACTTGTGTCCTGTAATGCATGAATGTCATTTCATGTCAGATCACAGATGACATTTTGTGCGAAGTAGTTTGATCTATACACATCTTCTACCATCTTACAATTCGTGCTGCTTGATTGTTGATTCATCCCACTTTATTTTTATTTCCTCCCCTCCTCTCATGCCCCCTTCTCCCTCCTTTTGGGGTTTCGTCTCCTCTCCTCTTTCTTTTCACCTCGTGCACCTCTCTCCTCTCCTCTCCTCTCCTCTCGTCTCGTCTCGTCTCCTCTCGTCTCGTCTCCTATCCTCCCCCTTTCCCTTTCCCTCTCCCCTCAAACCCTCTCTTCTCTTTTCATCATCTCTCTTCTGCTTTGTGTCCTCTCATCTCTCACGTCTCATCTTACTTCACACCTCTCATTTCTCTTCTCTCCTCTCTCTCTCTCTCTCTCTCTCTCTCTCTCTCTCTCTCTCTCTCTTCTTCTCACCTTTCTTCTCTCTCCTCTCTTCTTCGCTGTCCATCTGTTTCTCCTCCTCTTTTATTTCCTTATGTTTTGTGCCCTTGTGCGATCCCTCCGCGTTGCTCAACTCTACCACACAGTACTGTGCCAGTGTGCCGTCTCGTACGGCCGTCTGGCATCGAGTGTGAGTGAGTAAGTGAGTGAGTGTGGCTGGGTGCGCAGGTGAAGGTGAAGGGCAAGGAGGCGGGCGGCGGCGGCGGCGGGGGCGGCGGCGGCGCGGGCGGCGCGGGGGGCAAGGCGCTGAGCGCGGCGTCGCTCGCCACCTCCATCCACCCGCGCGACTTCGTGGGCGCGCGCTGGTGGCTGCGCGGCTGCGCGCCGCGCCGCCTCGCCGAGGTGCTCATCCAACTGCTCAAGGACATGGCCGCCGTGAGTACTCGTTCCACTCTCTCTGTTGGTTTCACTCGTAACCCCTACGTTCATTATCTTTCTCTCTCTCTCCATTTATGGAAAACTCACTACTACGCAAAAAAGTATTCAGTCCTTTGGGTTTGCTTCAAAGCGTTATACTGTATATATGAGATCAATTCGAAGGTTTTGAGATGTGTCCCGATAGGTTTTTTTCGTGATCGAAATGTCGTTACTTTGAAGAGTTTACTTTCTGGTGCTTCTATACTATCTGAAAAGCATTGCGCATACTCGTAGATATATCGTAGAGCAACTCTAATAGATTTCCAAGACTGAAAGAAGCAATCAGTAAGTTTCAGAGGTTGAAGTTTTTTTTGAATTATTATGGTCTCGCGTGTACGATGTCTTAACACTATATAAGTGCTGCTTTTGTCCATCTCGAAAATGTATAATAATAATTATAATAATAACAACAATAATAATTTAATATATTTTACTTTGACAATATAAGTAAGCTTTGTTCGCTCGAAATTCATTCTTATTCCCTCGGCTATTTCAAAAAATATCATAAATTCAAAACTCTTACAATTATTCATTTATTTATTTATTTGTTCGTGGAGTATAGGGTGTTATGTCCAAAAGTGAGGTTTTGGCGTAGGTGGGTGTAAAGAATTTCAATCTACTTGTAGAGCGCTTATCCCTGACCAAGTGTACACTGATTTATTCATTTGCGAATTTTGCATATGTGAGAAAATGACGGATTTGGCTGGAAATATACTGAGCTGGACGGCCGTGGAATGGCTGCACTCTACTATATATGTCGGCATTTTCATCCATAATAGTAAATTTCAAAACCCCGGTTTTGGGAAAAGAAGTGTATTGGATTGTTGTGTGTGTGTGTGTGTGTGTGTGTGTGTTTAGGGCAAGCTGTCGGAGGCGTGGGCGCACGTGACGAAGGGCGCGGTGGCGGAGAACATCCTGCACCTGACGCGCCTGAGCGAGGGGCTGCGCGGCCCGGCCGAGTGCCTGCGCACGCCCACGCTGTGGCTGGCGCTGGCGTCGCTGTGCGTGCTCGACTCGGAGCACGTGGAGCGCCTCTCGTCGGGCCAGTGGAGCGGCGCCGCCGACGGCCAGCCCCCGCCGCCCAGGGTGAGCGGCACTTCAATTGTTGCCTTTTGGTCCCGGCGCTTCGGCTTGGAACTCGCCAAATCTGGCGTTCCCAGACGGTCACCCAACAAGGAATCTGTGGTGCCTCGAATTGCGTAACTCCCGTGATTTCACGGAGCGTAGTTAAGCAATTTGGCAAACGACACTAGAAGTTCACTGATGTTGATAGTTTTTTTGGAAAACTTGAAGTCTAATATCTGTTTTTACGAATAATATTAGCTTCATTCACTTTGATTTTGTTTAATCAAACTGCATAAGAATATTTCTTACGAAACTGATTAAAGTTAATAATGAAACATGGATTATTAACATAGAACACTTGTATTCTAATAACTTTCATTACGAACCATCTCAATTCCGTAAAGTTTGACCTAAAGTAATAAAAATGGATAGTGATATTGTTCTAAGAAAGACATTAAATTTGTTAATCGGTTGTGTATTATTTGTACACCTGCGTTCTAATAATTCTTACAAAAAACTAATCTCAGTTTCATACAGTTTGAAGATAGTGCATAAAGAAAATGAATAGCTCCTTAGGATGGAATAAGAAATAGATTAAAAGCGTAAAAGAAATGTGAAGTTAGCGGCAGACGGGCTCATGCCATAGATAAGCTTGCCTATATTGATATCCAGCTGCATTGTTTGATTCTTATGCATTGAACACTGAAGAACTGACATTTACCGGTTTTTTCACCTTGATAATATTTGTCTCTCTTTCTCGTTACTCAAACATCGAATACTGTTTTCTTACAATATCGCACTTAAATATACATTTTCAATAATCGACTAAAGCATAGTTAGAAGTATCAGAGGATGACGTTCAAGAATAGTGACATCAATTCTTGTTTTGTCTGACAGTTTTTTCTGAAATACTTAAATTAGTGTGACATGTTTTTGTTGCGTTAAAAGTGATTCTTTCGATAATAGGTTAATGAATTGTGTGCGATTACTGCATCAGAATCGGACATTCTCATTAGTAGGGGAAAATGCGTTGAGCATCACTCTCCTTCCGCCGTAAACCTTCCGAAAGTTCGTTAATAAGTTCCTAAGTGGAATCGGATGTATTTACAACGGCGTTCCAACGCTTCCGTAGGAATCGAGAGCATCCGTCGATAGGCCACACTATACTGCGTAATTCCTTACAAATTGTTTGATTTAATGAGCGTAATAAATAGCTTCAGAAAAAGTACAGTTTTAACATTTGTATGTGAAAATGCGGTGAGCATAACTATATTTCTTCTAATGGTCATTTCCAGACGGATGTTAGCTGTCCACACTGCTACATCGGCTTTTGTTTTCGGAGAGCGAAATGACACTTACATCTTACATAGGGGCTTTAAGAACTACATTCTCCAAATTACCCTTCTTTAAATCCCTTTGTGAAAACTTACGAGACTTCTGACATGAGGCCCCTGAGATGAATGTTCTACTTTGTACTCTTCCCTCCCACACATTTCGCGACTTCATTAAAATTGCGTAGAATTTCGTGCAGAGTTTAATACATTTTTTCAATATATAACCACAAGATTCGTTTGGAATAATTTTAACATTACATTTCAATTTGAGGTTTATAATATAAAAGTCTTGCAAAAATGTTGCGAGTACTTTCATTTTTTTCAGCCGCTCGCTTTTGTCACAGATGTGTTACCCTCCCGAAAAGCGCCTGTATTTTTTGAATGGCCTCATCAAGAAGTTAGTGGCTTCAAGAGGGGAGGCTAAATGAATAGAATTTGTTAAAGCTGAGTGTTCTCAAATGTGGTAATTTAGGGTAGGTGAGTAAGGGGTTGTTCTGTTGGCAGCCGACGTGTAGCAACCACGACGACGGCGAGACGGCGGCCATCATCCAGTGCAACGTGTGCGGCAACCTGTGCGCCGACTGCGACCGCTTCCTGCACCTGCACCGCCGCACGCGCATGCACCAGCGCCAGGTGTGCAAGGAGGAGGAGGAGGCCATCAAGGTACGCCCTCTTTTCATAATTCCGTCTTCTTGTAAGAAAAAAAATCTTATAAATATAAAAACAAGAAATACTACTCTGTGGAGCGATCACCACCAATGACGACTTAACGGGCGCTGTGAACGAACATGAAGGTTTCACGAAGGGGCGTGACTGAACAGTTGATGCGGCGGAGCGATACTTCTATGAAGTATTGTGCATTAAGTTCTCTTGTTTTTCAAACTGTCATTTGCGCCTCCATTATGTATAACTTTCCTTGTAGCCGCAAGCCTAAAGGACGCCATCCCGGTGATTGGGAGGACGGCGATTCGAACCCGGGAAAAGTGTCGCTATTTCTTTGATGTGTTTGAAATCGTAGTGTGGTGTTCATGTCAGTATTCGTAGGTCCACGTTCTAGCCAGTGATTCCCCTGGCCAATTCTTGGAAAAGCACCTTTGACGTGAGGGGCGCGAGCTTGCTAAGAGGCCCTTGGGGTGTCGGCAGGTGGACCTGCACGAGGGGTGCGGGCGCACCAAGCTGTTCTGGGTGCTGGCGCTGGCGGACGCGCGCACGCTCAAGGCGCTGGTGGAGTTCCGCGAGGGCGCGCGCGCGCGGCCCGTGGGCGTGGCGGCCGGCGTGTGCCGCTTCTGCGGCGCGCAGGGCTCCTCGGGCCTGCTCGCCATCGGCAACGTGTGCGCCGACCACGAGTGCCAGGAGCACGCCCGCCACGCCTGCTCAAAGGTGGGGCTCTCTCTCTCTCTACCTCTCACTCCCTCCCCCTCCCTCCCTCTCCCCCGCCCTCCCTCTCCCCCTCCATCTACTTTCTCTCTTCCTCTGCTCTCTCCCTCCATACTTCCCCCTCTCTCCCACTCCTCTCTTTTCCTCTTTCTGCCTCTCCGATCTCTCTCCTCCCCTCCCCCCTCCCATCACCCTCCCTCATCCCATCACTTCTCTGTCTCTCCCCCCACTCTCCTTTCCCTTTCTCTCTCCTCTTACACTCCCTATATTTCATTACCTTTCCTTCTCTGAAGCTCAATAACTGGCCCTTTTAATACACCACGTCTCCTCAGTCTCCTCTCTTATATTCACCCACCCACTATCCATTCCCACCCTCATTTTCATTTCTTTTATTTCAGAAATTTCATATACTTGCTCCCAAACACACTTTGTATTAATTCACATTGCTTATGGATATTAACAGACTAACCACGGCATTCATTTGCAGCGTGTAAAAGTCCCTCCTGCCTAAAAGACACTTCGGAGAAAATTTTGAATATGAAATTTCTCCTTGAAGTAATGGCTTGGTTCTTTACAAGATTGGATTGTGATGACAGGCCTGTTTATTGTCATAAAGTATCTATTAATATCAAACAAACTTAATGAAATTAATAACAGGGAAATCAAGAGATATCTCAGGGATGTGCTTGTTTGTAATCATTTGTTGATGTTGATGATAATATCATCAAAGGTCATGACTTCTTCAATTTTTCTGTCTTCCCTTCAGCCTTCATCTCATCACTCCTGGTAAATTCATGCCAGTGTATTTACTTGTGGGATCTCATCTTTGTTCCTATTTATACATTAAAATGTTCACATCTTACCTTACAGTTCACTTCCTTATCAATATTACTTTATTATGATTCAATCAAATTATTCTGTTGACTCAATGTTGATAATTTTGATTGTCAGATAATTCATAGAATATATGTGAAAGCTTCATGAACATTTGCCCTTGAATTTATCTCTAGTGTTGAAGCACTTCTCTTCATATTTTGTGACTCACCCAAACATTAATTTTCATCTCTTTTGATCTCAGAGCTTGGCATTTTCTACCATATTCTTGTTGTTTCCAACTCTCTTCGACACTGTTCGTACCTAAACATCTTGTACATACTACTGTTGTTACCTTTTCATTTCATCATTTTATGTATTCTTACCTGTGTATTGTACGTGCTGATTTTCTCTTTATCTTATCTCAGAGGATGAGTCTTCTGTGTATTATTTCTACCACTTGCAGTCTGTCAGATAGCAGTGATGCATCTAGTGACTAATGCTGTCAAAAATTGACAGTAAAATGTGTTAGAACATGTGGATTTCGTCCATATGGCATGGTCAGGTGTTCCTGAAATATGTACTTCAGAGAGAGTTGAGATCAGTTTTTATTCCTGTAGTTCTCTTACTAAATTATGTGGATGAAATTTTAATTACTTTGAAGGCCATTCTTCAGTACATTAGGAACATTTCCCAAATATGTCTCTTTTTATTAAATTCTTTTAGGTAGATTCTACAGGTGGAATTAATCAAGTAATCATATCTATTTACTGATTTTGAACCATATGTTTGGACACGCTTTTCCAAATCAGTAAATTAAATACATTATTAAAGGTATAGTTTATTAATTTGAAAGAAATTGTGTCTTTCAATGTTCAAAGATAAACGTTTACAAAACCTAAAAATAGTTTTCAACAAATAAAGTAATATCAATAATAATGACTACCTTTTATTTATTCGTAATCGGCCTTGATCTTTCTTTCTTCTAATGGTACTTACATAAAATATATTAATATATTGTACAATGTTTTGAAGTAATGTGGGAAATGTGATGTTCAGCCTAGTCACTCATTAGAAATATGAGAAAAAATAACAAAATTCAACAAAAGAATATTTATTTAATGCAAATTGATGGATGAAGAACCCTGATGTTCTCTTCTTTATCTTCTAAGGTTCATTCTTGTGGTCACATGTGTGGAGGAATTAAGGGGGAAAGTACCTGCCTTCCTTGCCTCCATGGCTGCGCTCGCACCGCTGCCCTCAAGCAAGATGCAGATGACATGTGCATGATTTGCTTTACGGAGGCCCTTTCTTGTGCACCTGCAATCCAGGTGAGTACTATTCAAGGAACTGAAAAACAATTGTGTTAAGTTTCTTGGAGTCTTTTAATTTAATTAACTGAATAATAGAACGGAGTATAGTATTATTAGGAAAACAATTATTCATTCTACAATAATAAACACAGTGTAGTTTGTTGTTTAGTGTGGGTATGTAAATTGCAACATGTAACAAAATGTACTTTCACTTCCTTCACAGCTCAAATGTGGCCATGTATTTCATCTGCACTGTTGCCGCAATGCTCTGCTCAAGAGATGGGCAGGACCACGCATTACTTTCTCTTTTTCACAGTGTCCAATTTGCAAGGTGAGTAATGCAAAGCAGTCAATATCTTTATTAAGCTATGATCCAAGATATCCTATAATTTGCCTTTTACAGAAGGAAACTTTTAAACTAATTTTTGAGAGAACTGATTCATGAACCAAGTCACCTAGTTTTCAAATTATCCTTTTTAGATAAATTTAGATAAATAATAGTTAATATTATTCTGTAGAAAATTAATTTCACTTGTGAGTGTGACTGAATAGTGAACTATTACAAATTAAGATTTTTTATTCCTATTGAAGTTCATGTTAAATTAGATTTTAGGTGGATGATGTGTCTAGTTTTTGTGTGTAAAGTTAAACTTATTAAAACAAAAAGAGAAAATAGGGAATTCTTAAAATGAACATATAGTCTTTCAAAATATTAAAAGCATTCAAACAGTTTTGAATTGGTGTATACCATCTTCTGCTCTGTGACAAAACTAAAATCCTGGAAAATTCAATGAATGCAGTGTCTCCTACTGATTAAATTTCCTTACATAAGGATAATCCTAAGATAGATATTGTAATAAATAGCTCTAACACTAAAAAGTTAAATATTTATTAAACCATCCAGTAATTAAATGAGAGGGAATGACATCCTGTATTGCCACTCTCATTGATCTCAAACCTAGAAATTTCAAAAATATACTAAATCTGAAATTAGTTCTGATACTTATTGAAAGTTTCCTGAGTGTTCACTTGATTTAAAATATTAAATTATAAAAAATTAATAATAATACCAATGATGATAACTGCATCATCAGTGAATAATGATTAAGAAAACAATGAATGGTGATCTCCTTATCATTGCTTCCTTAATTGCATCAATGTTTTCTCTACCTGTCCACACTACTTCAGTCCAAATAAAAAATTCTGTGAAAATATAAGCAAAAAGTGGGGGCAATTGATATATCAAAGATATAATAGCCTTGTATTGAATAAATTGTCAATTAATAACTCGAACTAAAATCAAATATGCATAATGAAAATTTTGATTTTGAATTGTATTTTATCTTTCTATACATTTTTTAAAATATTTTTTTCCAAAATTAAATGCTGCAAAAAAATTAATTATCTGCCCTGTTGAAAACACTTCTGTGTTTGTGATTATATTTTGAAGTTGCCTTCTTTCTCTTGTATATTCTTCTTCTTCTTTATCCTTGCTGTTGTTCTCCATCTGTACTCTCGTCGTCCATCATTCTTTTGCATCCTACCTTCTTTTCACTTCTTTTCTCTTGGCCAAATACCTCTCCTCTTCCTCCAACACTCCTTCTCTTATTTATTCGTCCTTTTCTTCCACCCCTTCATTTGTTGTTTCCTTTCTTCCTTCAGCCTGCTCCTCTTCTCCATCCTTTCCCTGCCCCTGTGCTGCGGTCGGTGTGCGCTTGTGCGTGGGTGTGCGAGCGGCGCGCGTGTGCGCAGGCGAGCATGGAGCACTGTGCGCTGGCGGAGCTGCTGGCGCCGGTGCGGGAGCTGCTGGCCGACGTGCGGCGCAAGGCGCTCATGCGCCTGGAGTACGAGGGCCTGCACCGCGCCGACGCCATCACCAGCCCCGGCGCGCGCTTCCACAACGACCCCGCCTCCTTCGCCATGGACCGCTACGCCTACTACGTCTGCTACAAGTGCAACAAGGTCAGCGACGTTACACTAAAGCGCATTTTTGGAGTTGTGCGAATGTTGTACCGTATAAGCGTGTTTTTGACTGGTCCATTCCAATTTTGATTTCTTTTTGTTCCACAATCATTTCAATGTAACGTTTTCGTTGGATTGTCAATGCTTACCGGAAACTGTAGAGAGAGTGGATCACTCCTATTTTCGGGTTTAAAAAAAGTGACCCTGTGACCTAGGATTCCGATAGATCTAGTTACAACTTTGTTCCTAAGGCGGGAAGGCCAGGGATCCGTCGCACTTCCGTGCCCTGAAAACGTCGAGCGTCATCTAGTGTACCTAGTCCACTGGCCATTGGAAGTGTTGCGGTGGACATGAGACTCATGACATAATGCCTAGGGCGTGAGGCGTCCACCGCTGGTGCTTCCTGCCGTCTTGCTAACTCTACAACACCGTGTCAGCTCAGTGGCCCACGTGCCACTGGCCTCTCACTACAGTTTAGCCGATCAGCTCCGCTACAGTGGCCCTCGTGCCACTCAGCTTTCAGTAGAGTACAGCCGATTACATCCGAGCTTCTTTCACTCCAGCGAGCTAACGCCGGTGCCATTAGCCTTTCAATAAAGTGGGGCCGATCTTGAGTCGGGGCGACTCAACAACGAGCGGATAGGCGCTGGGCCAGGGCGTGCCAAGTGCAGCCCGGCTGTGAAGTGGACGTGTATGTGTGTGTGCAGGCCTACTACGGCGGCGAGGCGCGGTGCGACGCGGAGCTGGGCGAGCAGTACGACCCGGCGGAGCTGGTGTGCGGCGCGTGCAGCGACGTGTCGCGCGCGCAGATGTGCCCCAAGCACGGCACCGACTTCCTCGAGTACAAGTGCCGCTACTGCTGCTCCGTGGCCGTCTTCTTCTGCTTCGGCACCACGCACTTCTGCAACGCCTGCCACGACGACTTCCAGCGCGTCACCAACATCCCGCGCCTCGAGCTGCCCTCCTGCCCCGCCGGTCAGTGCCGCAACTGCAGTTATGGTTCACACTTTGTAGCATTAAATCCTTGTCATAGGGGTGTAATTCTTTTAGTAATAATATGATATTAAGAACTTTGGGTGAGTGAAGGTTGAATTTTAAAATCGGGAGTTCTTTTTAATAATATTCATGTTTTGAGTTTGTGAACTTTTTACAAACATATGACGAACGATGCATGGGGAATTGCGGGAGGGTACATATGTTAAAATTAGTATATATGTTTTGGCTTTGTATTAATTCAATGTTTGCCAGCTAATGGAATTCCCTGGCCCGTGTTTTCATTTATTATCCACGCCGGGGGTAAGGGGTGCGTGTGCCGAGCTTGACGAAGTCCCATCTCAGTACCCAGCTTACTTGTACCTACCTAAGCGTCCTCTTCCAACACTCAGCCATTGAAACTGAGACTGTTAGTAATGCAATGCTACAGCTTTATTTTTGACCCGGCTAGAAGTGGAGCCCGGTACCGCCTCACAGAAAGCTAGCACGCTGTCAACCTGAGGGCTTTCTACAAAGTTAAAGTCACATGTACCTACCTCCTAAGGAGGTATCGATCATATTACAATTTTTCATATAGTTGAGTTGTAATACACAAAATTAATATATGAAATCATGCCGTGCATGTTTAGTTCTTTTAGTAATAATATAATATTTTAAAGAATTTTGGATGAATATAGGATTTTTAAATATCCACATATTTTAATTATTTCCTTCTGTTTTGGATTAAAAAAAAATCTAGAATCACATGACGAACTTCGTACTGAGATTTTTTGGAGGTACATATGTTAGAATTTGATTTGCTAAATATATATCTATGAGTTACTTTACCACTGTCAGGTTATCTATTTATTTACTAGTGACTACCCGGCATTTCTTGGGTGTTTATTTTCACAATCGTGTTTTAAATAGCCCCTCCCGCCACCCCGGTCTCCCACGGCCGTCCTGCCCACGCCTCCACCCCTTCAACTTTATTTGAAGCTCCTGCCCATCACTTCGCTTTCTTCGCCCAGTGCTGACAGGATGTTCTCTCTCCACCAATTGTCTCCCACTTCGAAAACGAACTCGAAATTAAAAAAGGATGATGTATACAATAAATGATTCTTGTAGTATTTTCCCGGTATTTTTCTTCAACGGGTAGAGTAGGTTGACATTCTGCCCCCTCGCCATTCAACGAACTTGATATTCACGAAATCCTAAATTACGCCAGCCCATGCCCTCCTCACGCTCTTCAGTGGGTGCGGCTTGTGGCGTCTCAGCTGCTATTGCTCAGTTGCTTTGGCAGTTTCTAAAACCGTTGAGAATCGCCAAAGCCTGCATTGCTCTGTGAAATGTATTCTTACTCCAGACATAAGGGCTAGAACGCTAGCTGAGAATATTTCGAAAGTGTTAGTTCAGGGAGTGCAGTTGGATGTTAGATATTATTATTATGAGGGATTTTGTTTATTCCGATATCGTCACTAATAATAATATTATAAGGCTTTATACAATTCATGCCACAAGCCTTTGAGGATATTAATTGGAATTATTTGCTAGAGAAATTCAAAGTGAAGCCTTGCACATGGAAGCTATCAACAGACTTCCCAAAATCGCCGAATTTCGAAGAGACCGCGCTAATCACATTCAAATAAATTCCAATATAGCGACTCTTAAAGAATAAGCAATGCAACTAATGTTTCTTTAAGGAGAATGTTTAAAGTGTTTGTTTCTTGCTCTGTAGCGGCATAAATACTCACGTTTCATACGAACATTCTCAGTTGGCGAAATGAGTTCAGTTTCAGCACACGTTTGCCAACGTTTGTTAAATTAATAAATATAATCTCTACATGCTACAAGCCGTTCTCCCAATATGATCTGACAGAAATGTGTGCAGATAACCGCCCACGTGACTGAAGATAGTACGTAGCGTAGAACAGTTTACACATGAACATTTTTCCCTTAACCGCAGGTGCGAGGGGGCGTCGCCCTCTACCTCCGAGGTGTCTGATCGTTTTGCGCTTGCAGAAGCACCCAGTGGGGCAAGGCGAAATGTAAGAGATACATTGCAATACAAACCGGAACTTCGTTTATTTGTCTCGCGTATTTACGTTGTCAGCCCGACGTCCCCGGGAATCTTTGATGGGAATATACAGAGGAGATAGCCAAGGACACGGTCCTCGTACTCACGTCTGCCATTGCACTATTGCTAGAATGAACAGAAATAAACCAGTGTATGTTGCTCAATGCGTAATTATTCGTTTCTCGCCAACAAATGCGTGAAATTCAATAACATTTTCAAGAGACTTAGAACACAGTTCTGTTACGCTTCTTTGGGCATTTAATCGAGACCAGAAACGTCGAAATAGTCGTAATAATGTGGGCAATTGTTGTCCTGGACGGCATCCTGCGATCAGCGTGAATTGAGGCAGTATTCAAGCAATGCGTGAGCTTGTTGAAGGCGATCGCCGCATTGCTGTTGCCCGTATGGCATCAGAGGTGGGTGTAACTGTCCATACCATCGGATCGGATGCCAACTATCGGCTACTGGCGGTGGATGGATCGGATGGCCGCTAGGATGTCATCCTGCGTGACAACACACGGTCGTGTTCACTAGCTTTGACTCCTGATTGAGTCTCGAAATAGCACTGGCTTCTTCTATAACACGCACTTTACTGTTCAGACTTGTCCCCATGTGACCACCAAATGTTTGGTCCACTTAAGAAGGCATTTGGTGCTGAAAGATTGGATGACAACGCTGCGGTCAAACAGAACGTGCACAATTTGCTACTGCGGCAGCCGACTTCTTTTTTCCATGAAGAAATTCGAAAGATTCCTATGTGATGAAGAAAATGTATTTATGTTGCAGGATACTGTGGTGAAAATGAGGGACTACATTTGTATTTTTATGTATTACCAATAACACTATCGTACAAAATTCCGATTCGTATATGAATTTCCTTACTAGAAACAAAAAGCAGGGGAGCTAACTTAATGGCTGGCGACTTTTTAAGTAAAATATAATGCTTTAATTTGCCAAAAATGCATCAAATTCTAGTTTAAAAAATGAAGATACAGCAAAAACATTCAAAGAAGATCTGGACTCCAATAAAAAAGGAAGGGAGAAAATGGTTGAATATTGAGCATTTCTCGTATCTCACAATTTTCATCTCTAATTTCATAATAATTGGGCTGTTTGCAGGTTATTGCTTATGTGTGTGAAATATTCTTTTAAAATTGTATTCCTGTGTTTTTTTATTGAGTTGTTTATTGAGTTACTGAATGTAGTTGTAGGACTGAATGTAGAACAGTTGAGTTAATTACTGTAAACATTGTGATGAAAATATGTGCATTGCCCTCCAAGTCTTTTAATTACATCATGTTAAATTTAAATCTATTTTTCATCAGAGTAGATTTAGAAATAATGAATAAGTGTTAATATATTTTTATTGTGTATTTTGTCAAAGAAATAAAATATTTTTTGAAAAGTGGTTCAGCATATATCAGTAATAAAGGAATAAAGACTACATTTTACATTCATCTAATTTTCATTAAAATGAATTTGTTTTGTTTAT
Organism: Gryllus longicercus; assembly: GCA_038098605.1. Classification (NCBI taxonomy): domain Eukaryota; kingdom Metazoa; phylum Arthropoda; class Insecta; order Orthoptera; family Gryllidae; genus Gryllus; species Gryllus longicercus. The sequence continues at coordinate 618,290 of JAZDUA010000530.1, forward strand.
AAAATATTTTATTTTCAAATAAAAATATAAATATTTTTACATGCAAAATACCACCTAATACATTTTACATATTTATATTATTTATACAAAACCTAGATTAGAAAGCGAGATCTTTCACTTTCAGTGAGTTTAGATCATTCATCTACGTGATATCTCATGTTACTCTTGCTTTAGGAATGCCAAATTTACCTCAATGAGTGCTCTCTTTGAAATGATTTCAGGGCCGAAAGCCAAGCAGTTGGATGGCGATGAGTGTCCACTGCATGTCAAGCACCCACCGACTGGGGAAGAGTTTGCCTTGGGTTGTGGTGTGTGCCGCAATGCCCACACTTTCTAACATGCCATACCAGTCATCACTGATTGCCCTGCTGTATCCTCATGCCTGCATTTGCATTTTCCCTTAACCTTTCACATGAATAAGATGCATTTTGGCATCTGCAGAATAGTCCTGAGTATTGTTTCAGAGAACCATTCTTTTAAATGTATTTAAGACCTATGCCCTTTGGTTGTTGAACCAGTCTGTGCAGTCAGATCTACATGGGGCAACTGGAGCCATGACCTTCAAGTATGTATGGTCCAGTGCCTTGTTAATTTGCTAGTCCTGAGTCTTACATCTCCATATTGAGATATCATAGTCCAGGGTCACAGATTCTAGTTTTTGTATCCCAAAGTCATGTGTCTGATGTAGGACCTTGTGTGTGAAGTTCCTGAGCTATTGGGCCTTCTGTATATTGTGCATGAGCTCAATGATGTATGCACTGCAGCACTGTAATGTATCCTGGCACGCCGCGAAGCGCGCGCTTTGCGCTGTGAGCAAATGTGATGAAATAAAGCTGTATTAACTGAACATGTCTTTCTCTGTAAGGTTAACATTAATTAAGCAATTTGTAGTTTTTGTAATATATATTGTGGTTTACATCCTTCTTTATTTTGATACTCTGAATGTCAAATCTGTATCAGAATGGCAGGCTCTCAGACAGTAATGAAAGTTTTTCAATAACAAAAGTCATTTCATTTCATTGTTCAAAGTAAAGATGAAATTAGAAATTTTAACATTTTCTAAGCTTGTGATAAATTGATATCTTTCTTATTATTTTATTGGAAAAATATATTTCAAGTTTAAATAAGAGAAAAATAACAACAACATAATTTTATGAAGATTCCCAACATATAAAAATGTCATCTAAGTGCTTACTCATTTTGTGTTTAATTCTTATGGAAGTTAATTTTTAAAGACAGCTACACAAAGTTACCCCAGAGAAATATTAGAAGAAGCATGTTTATTTCTTCTATTAGCTTTGTTATTATTTTCCATGACATCAACTCACGATACCAAAAAATACATTTCATTAATTAGATGATTAATAATAGGCTTCTGAAGCTACTTTTTTTATTGATATTTATAGAAATGCCAGAGGATTCAGTTGTAAAATTAACTCCATTCCGAAGGCAGACGTCTCTAAGTCAAAATCTGACAAAACGTAATTAGCCCAACAGAAATATTTTATAATTGGCTTTAAAGAAGTTAATATTGAAACACACAACCGTTTTAAAATCCGTAGTTGATTTAACCACAACAGAACTCAACCTTTTTTCTGAAATATTGTTCGGTGAAAAGCCAGTTCCGATTTTTTCGGAGGTTTCGTCATCTCGCGTTTGTGTTCGCACAATTTTTTTCTTCTTCCTCCTCCTCCGACGCTGCCTGGTATCTCGGACGTCATGGTCTCTCAAAAACACGCCTCGCACGCGTTACCCCGGCAGCATGCGCTCAATGCGAGTGCCCATGAACGGGAGAAGATCGGCGAGGCTCCCGCCGCCGCCATTTTCGTCAGCGCAGGCCTTGCCGCACAAGATGGAAGGCATGAAGCCGCCCAGCGTGGCCAGCAAAGCAACGCAGACCACGGACAGCACCACCACCGTCAGCAGCAGGCGGCGCTCGAAGTCCGTCTTGGGCGAGCAGATGCAGTACTGCTCCCGCATCACCCCCCTGCGGACGAGAATAGATGTTAGCCACTCGCTAAAAGAGTAGATGGTCATGGATGTAAAACTAAGCGACTTCTATCAAAATCCTATAGGAAATAAATTATGTATTATACATCGTAATGACGTCTTTAAGAACATTTTAGCAAAACTGGACAAATTCTGTTATAATTTTATGCGATCAAAATAATAAGGGTTTAGCAAAAATGGTAGAGTAAACTCTCGGTACTATTTTTATAAAAAATACAGCTTTTACATTTATTAACAACAAATTGTTTTGGGGAGGCGATTCAGGAGATAGGGTAAAGGTCAGCGAGAATCCCTTCCAATATATCCTTATACACAATTTTTTTTGAGGGGGGGACAGGGGCACTCCCCCAGTCGTGGGATGGGATGTGGGATGAGTCTGGTATAGGGAAGAATGCTGTGAGTGCTTAACGTAGAGTACACGGGGCATGAATCGGGAAGTTGGGAAGCATAGGGTGAATGTTAACAAAGAGATATCGGAGGTAATGATTGGTGTCTTCTTTACGAGTATTTCGCGAAAAAAATTGCCTTTGTCCACACACACACATACAGGCATCTTGGAGAAGTAACCATAGTCGCACGTTGTGAAGAGTATACGGGGTACGAATTTAGAAGTAAGAAAGTTTGCAGTGAACGTAAAAGAAAATGTGTTCAAGGTTGATAATTTGATTGCATTTTCCGTGGAAACTTTAAAGTAATCTACTTCACTCATGAACACCTTAGTACCAGCTGCGTTTAGCTCAGATCCAGCATTGCCGCTGTCTGTGCAAACAATCTGATCGGAAGTTCCTAAGGTTCGAGGCCTGTCTGTGGCAAATGTGCACACTACCTACACAGCTAAATCGACTACAGCCGTTGTCTGGATAATTCTAGCTGTCGGCTACTCTAATCTATATTTTTCCATGGTTTCTCCACTCACTTCCGAATGTCTGGGCAGAACCCTAACAAACGGGCCATGGAGCGAGCACGATCTTTCCTTCCTCTTCCTTGTCCTATCCTCTCCCCTTACATGCTCTACACTAGCGCACCAGTCGGGAGATAAGAGCTTCTCTCGGCTGGGGCAGTGCCCCGCTGGGGGAGACTCGTGGAAGGGAAAATCCCCTGCAAGTCCACGTGCAGGTCGGCCCCGGATCTCTCCGTCCAGCGGGGGAGGTACAGTCACCTTCATAAAAGCATTCACTACAGTAACGGGACTATTGGCCATAGCACTTGCAGAAAAAATAATCAGCCAACAACTTAATAATTAGAAAAAAATAATAGTTTTGTGAACTTTTTGAGTAGAGGTGAATCATTCACATCCTCCAATCCTTCAAATGTGGCTTATTGATGGCGCACCAGGATAGTGACACATCTCAGAAATTGTAATGCGAGGAAAATGTTTGTAATCCCAGCAGACCCATTTATTTCGCGGCAGTCGCAACGCTTCGAGTAAAATTGCGAGATCGATATTACTGCGTGTAAGGCCTTTTTTGTTCGGCCTCTGGTCGCCCGAATTTTCACGCGGACTGGTGGCAACGTGTGACCACGTCACGAGTGCCGCGTAGCCAAAGGGTGCAGACGTCAATACAATTTTCCGAAAACTGTATACGGTACATCCGCTTCGCGCGGTATTTGTTAAGTGGCTTCTAGTTAGGACGCACGTGTTCAATAGGTTTTTTATTTCGAGCATAAAGTTAAAGTAGATAAGGGAGGAATAGTGAAGAAATTGAGATCGATTTGAAGTGATAATTTGCCTCTGTCATTACTTCCAGGGAAATTTATCATGCAATATTATGATGCACTGTGTGAAGAATTCAACAATTCGGATGGGGAAAAATAAGAGATGCTTCTAGTGTCTAGATGCAAGGAGCGTAAATATCACAAGTTGTGTTATTTCCACATAAAAGTAACAAATATTTCGCTAAACAAATTACGATTAGAGTGGTTCTTTTATCGCATTTGAAAATCAGTTGTTTTGAAACATATCGTACCTGAATATCTTTTAAAGTAAACACAGCATTAAAATACCCTAGTAATCGAATAGTCATTTTCGTTTTTGCTAACAAGGTGATCTCCATTCCAAATAACGTCATTTTTCTGGTGGAAAGAAAAAGCAGTCCCATTAATATTGTAATTAATTTGATTTTGTAGTGCTGATACAAAGGTTTTCACATTGAATAAATTCGTTTAAAAAATTAATTAAAGCACAATATTGTTCCAATAGTGTTTTCCCTTTGCAAGATAAAAGTGGCAAAGTTACTTGCAAATGAGCTCCCAATTGGCAATTGTGACTAAAGCAAATGGTTATCGTTGTTTACACTCATAATGAACACACAAATTAACATTCATTTGTACCCGAGATGATAGTTTACTGATACATAGTGGCCCTACTCAGCAAACACTTCCTTTCAAAATATTTATCTGGAATGCGGGCGACTAACTAGGTTACATTACTAACTAACTAGGTCGCATTCGGTCGCTGCCTGGAGACATAGCTGCCGACTGCTCTCTTCGGAAGTTTCATACCGTTTCCTCGATCAACACCAGGCGAATGCCAGAGCAGTACGCGATCAAACGGGCCACGGACCGCGCACGATCTTTCTTTCCTCTTCTTTGTCTCCCGCCCCTCCACTCACAAACTTACACACACATACTGTAGACTACCTCTCATGTCGGGAGACCGTTCTGAAACTTAAAGCCTATCCCGGCTGGGGAAAGAAGTAGGAGTGAAAGTATTCGAAGAAATACGCACAATGATGTGAAAAGATATATGGATATTGGATATGTTACGTTTATAAACCTCGTATTTTATTTAAAAACTTGTGTTCACTTTACAAACCATGAAGATGTCGCAATAACGCGAGTTTAGAATAGGAGACCACACGCTTTTTTAAATTTTTTTTATAGAATGGCTTCTAAATATCTATTTTCAAAATGACTATAATGTAATGATGTATCAAGAATTCTTTGTTTTTCATTTTATTTTATTATTTAACTTCATTTTACGCATCAATAGTCGAGGAGAACATATTGGAAGATAGTGTAATCATTTGACACCGGCACTTTTGAGCTTTGAAACTAGGATTCGTGTTCGAGCGTTTGATACGAGGTGTCGGTTTGTTTTCTTCTAATCCAGTGACACCTGTGCGTTATCTCTTTTGGCCAAAGTTCTTTTTATTTTTTGCGCAGTATTCTGCACAGCATCGTCCTAAAACCTAGTTGCCACGTTTATTGGGCATTATCACAAAAATGGAAGCTATGTCTTTGTTATCTACACTCTTTCCAATTTATCACAATAGTTTCCTCAGTGAAAACCGCCAAATACGGTAAATTGCTCGGAGATCTCCGCGAGGAAAACGTTATAAATCTGATTGGGAAACGATTACAATGACTTGAAATTGAATACAAGGAGCAACTTAATCTCATCAATTATTGGCAGACGCAATTCTATTTTCTATTTGTTAATTGATTATTAATACACAAACTAAATAATTGTTCTGTGCGTTGGTATTGGAAATTACCGAACATGCTACAGATTTTAGAAAATTAAAAAAATATAATACATAAATAAGAAAAACTTTACAAAATTTCAGTTTATGTGACAAAGGATCATTATAAAGGACAGAGAAAAACAACAGGGTTCAGAATATGTTTTTAAATTTTTTTTACCATACGGTTTATTCACCAACAAAAAAAGTGATTGAGGATATGTAGCATTGGTAGAAATCAATTTTGGTATTTTGGCATCGCAGAATGTTAATTACACCGACGCCGGTAGCGTCGAGCGTCAAATGAATGCCTTACGACTCGAGCGTACCGGTGGTTGCGTGCTCACGAGCTCGAATCAGGTATACAAAATTTGTCAGATTTTGTATATATGTATAATATTCCTTGTTCGACAATAAATGTCTTTCAATGATTTTAACAATTACAATGAATTGAAATTGAATACAAGTAGAAACTTAAAAACTAACTTCTAAACATGCTATTAGCACCTATAGGTTGTATTTTAGTTTGTATTTAGAGAGTCATAATGATTTTAAAAATATACAACAGTTATAAAATGAAAAATAACACACAACCATTTATACAATAAATGAAAAGAGAGAAAATAACAATGGGAGGATGTGAGAGGTCTTTTGAATAAAACGTGATTTATTTCGCGAAAAAGGATTGACTGTGTTGAAGAGAAGCGTAAAATTAATCTGAGAGTCGAAGGATCCAAGATTTTAGTGGAAGAATATTAAGTTCATTGCTAATAAACTTGTACGTTTCTTAAATATTTTTTTGAATAACGTTTGATATCGGCGAGTTTGATGCGCGGCCACCAGGAAGTGAATTCGAAGGCTTCCTGCCCTGATAGCCCACGGCAAATTTCGGAGCAAAACCCCATTCAGGGACCACCAACGTGCGAACTTTTCCCTTAATCTTAATCCCTATCCTTAAAATCGAGTGAAGGGCTGCTCAGCCACCCTCGAATGTAAATGTCTCCGACAAGCTCTGTAGACCCGTAATACAGCGTCCCCGCCGAAAATCCACAGAGGCACTTTGCTTTTCGTGGTGAGATAACAGAAACAAATCACATCAATCATTGTTCTTTTGGGTGAAGCTCTCTTTTCCACATGCGCGAAACCTCAGGCCACTAATTTGACCGGTTAAGATCAAGATCTTCACAACGCAGTGTTGTTGGTTAACTCAAAACAATGTCAACAAGGCAGCAAGTGGCGTACGGTGATGCAAGTCGGTCCGCTGCCATTTCATGCACCGCCACGCCCCGTGAACTGCTTGTCAAGTGGAGAGGCCGCCCACGCCGCGGCGCGCACCTGTTCTGCTGGAGCGATTACCGGCGCAGATAAGGCCGGGGCAGCGCCGCCGTATCTGCGTCTAGCGCGACGGCGCGGCGGCGCGGCCCCTCCCGCTGCCCATTGCGCCAGGCCCGGGGCGCGACTGCCTCTTCTGTGTCCACTACCTTCGAGTGCCGCTCCGCCTCTTCAAGCAGTTGCATTAGTTGTTAAAGGCATTAGGCCGAGAAACCGTTGCGGTTGAAGTTCGTAAAGGGAAGCGATAAATGAGGTTTATATTCAAGGGAGTCTGTTATTTGTGTTATCGATTGTGTGTCCTTCAATACGTTTCATAATACCATTTTCTTACCGTAAAAAAAATTATAAAAGTAATGCCCCTTTTTTTAAGATACGCCATTTTTAGTTAGAATTTTTTCTTTCGATTGTTGTTAACAGACGGCAGAATGTTAAATCGTTAACAGACGCAGGCCAGTAAGAGTGGCTTTTACTTTCCCGTATATGTACGTATATGCAGTGTAATATACGTAGTATAGGGAAAGTTATGTAATGGTGCGGAAAATCGATTTCGAAATTTCAACGGAAATACACGTTTTGGGGTCCCTTGATACCGAAAACGTGTTTTATTTTTCAAAAAGTCCGTCCGTCCGTCCGCCCGTCTGATGTCTGTGAACATTATTAGCACCTAAATCATGCGCAGATTTTTTCCAAGTTGAGAAAAACTCCTTTCCATGTGGATCAAGTCACAACTTTAAGATTTTGAAAAACATTCCAAATTCTTCAAAATTTGGGGATATTTTCAAAATTTTCTCAGAAACGACTCCTAATTTTTCCTTTAAATTTCTTGTAAGAATAGAGTAAGATACACTTATAAAGATGGCATAGGTCCGATTTGTAGGTTTAACACTAAATTTTTGAACATTTCAAATTTTTTCGGGCATCTTTCTACAATTACAAACTTGAAGATAGATATTTTTCCTCGCAAGAAAATTTGTTCTCCATAGTGAGTTCTTTCATTAAGGTCACGTACATTTTTTGAAAGTTTTAGTAGTTTTCGCGGAATATTGCATGCAATTAGCGCAATTTAAAAAAATACAAAAAGAAAATTTCTCAAAACGGCTCAAAATTTATTCTTTAAACTTTTGGTAGGGATGGTATTAAATGAAGTCTATAAGATGTCATAAACGCCGTATTTCTCTATTTTTTGTTTTTTTCAAAAATTACAAAAATGTAATTTTTTTGACTTGCCTTTCACGTCATTAATATTTACATTATCGGCAATTTATATACATTAGTGTATTCATGAGTATATGTGCTTTAAATAACATCAGATAAAGTTTCCCAAAAATTCAACAGTTTGCCGTGAAAATGAGCTCAAAATTCCGCATTTGCGAAAACGCTCAAACGCCATTTTCTCAAAAACGGCTTCAATTTTTTTCTTCACAATTTTCCAACTCATAGTGCTAATTGCAAGGTTTAAGATGACGTAGAATTAATTTTGCTGAATTCATTTGGTTTTTCAAAAATTACTGAAATGTATTTTCTTTAAGATCTCTCACGCCGTTAATATGCACATTTCCAGCTATTTGTAAACATTATTGCATTTGTGACTGGAAGTACTTGAAATCACGTCATATGAAATTTTTCGAAGACTCACTAGTTATGTTTGAAAAGAGTTTCAAATTTCGAATTTACAGTAGCACTTAAATGCCATTTTCTTAAAAAGGCTCCAAATTTTTCAAAGAAAATTGCCATTTGGACCAGGTGTTACTGTTCTTTAATATTCTTAAAATAATATTTATAATATTAAGAAGCCAAAAACTTCGGAAAATTTAGAAAAAAATGTTGGCGAAAGATGGCAGCTGGAAAGAGTCCGTGTAGCTAGCCGAGACCAAAGGAAATAGAAGACTAATACGGGAAAGTCTGTGCCATTCTGTAACACTAGTGTGTTCCTCTGCTTGCGTTAAGCATTTTCATATCTGTTCATTTGTGTTTATTTCAATTAGATTAGAAGATTACGAATGAAAATTGCCACTTCCCCACCAGCAGACCGAGTCCTGTCGAATGACGCCCCACTTTCAACAAATGGCGGATGCGAAAGGGTCTAAGCGTGCGTGACGGTCGGATGGACGAAAACACGCAGGTCGGACTTATTTCGATCCTCTCGAAGATAATGAGAGACACATATTTTCAGACTGATTAAACAATATTAATCGCTCCCACCCGTGAACTTGAATTTATGAGGGTACTTTTAAATTCTTTTTCAATAACATTGCATGGAGAAAAGTCTCCGTAAAATGCACTCCAACAAGCAACGATCCCCTTATGTTCTAACTAACAGCGAAAACTATCGAAAAAATAATTTCGTGTTGGTTGAGAGAGAAAATATCTATTTCATACTTTCGTCGAAAAAATCAGCGTAAGTTTACTTTGGGAAATAATATTTGAATATTCATAATAAAAAATGATTAAAATTTACTTTATTCGTTCCCTGATCCAACTGTAGAATAATGTATTCGTGCCAAAATCTGAGGCTTACAGTGTAACTCACGCACATACAGACACACACACACACACACACACACACATGTATGTACAGTTACAGAGTTCGTTTTTTAAATACTACAAGTGTTCGGAGGATGAAAGGACACGGTGCGAGGTTGCCGTATGTAATTGAACAGTTACATGTGCATATTGCGCTTTATCTATTAGGTTCATCAGATACGCGAACGCTCGCAGTCTAGTGCTGTTGAGGCATGTCATCACCACGAAATGTGTTAATACAATCGTGATGAACTGTTTGGGTGCGGTGAGCAGTACAAGGGGACTGGGGCGTGGTGAATCCAGCTGCTGATCACACTTCGAGCTTTGATTACTCGGAAATTTCTGGCATTGCGTCCAATTGAGGAAGATATCGCATCTCCCACTATACTTGATGTATCTCTGCTAGAAAGAATGATGCAATAATGGTAATGAGAATCTTGTGAGTCATTTACGAATATTCCAAGAATATTAAAATCGTATATGGTCCCAACCTACAAAGGAGTGGCCTGAAGGCCACTCAATTTGTTATTGAGATATACAACGCGAAGCCCACAATGGTACTTTCTGAAACAGCACTCGCGTTTAATTCTTTGATTACCCTACCTCATTTGCAAACATAACAATACTAAAAATAAGGATTATGGTTATGTATTATTAAATGCTGAATATATGTCGTAAATCGCGTAGATATTGCGGAATAGATAATCGCGTAGCTATTTTCGGTGCCTTTCCATTACGGTAATAATTGCAAGAGTTTAGAACTGCGATTGATGAAATTTCAGATCAGTTGCCCTTTATAATTTCATTGCCTTTTTAAATTCGAACGACCTCGAAAGTATCAGTTTCAGTAAAATATTTTCATGTACTTCAAATTCCGCATTTAATCTATGCAGACGAAAGTTAGATAGTCCTTTATCATTTTTCTAATCGATCTCAACAATTTATTTTGAGTATGGTGGGCTTGAATTCGGAAGTGTATAATATTAAAAAATAATAAAATTGTCCCTATCATTTGTAAAGCCGATTGGGTACTAATAATCAATGCCAAAAATGCTCTTTCCTGCAAATAACTGAAAATAAAGCAATGAACGGTGTATTTAATGTAATCATTCTTGCTATAAGCGGGGAAAATATGAATAACACTGTCAATAGTGTGAGAGTGAATTGAGCAGATAATTCAATATACATACTAGTAAACTCTATGTATCTGCGATTCTGTGTGTTCATTCTAATGAAAAATAAGAACATTTTTCTAATGTTTAATATAATGTTATGACAGAATTGCAACATCATCGCAACTCTATATCATAACATTATATTACGATGATACATGATATGATCATCGCAATGATACGATGAAAATAAACTCAAATAGGTAATGCATTATTGTCCTCTAATAAAATCTGCTTAACAGGAAGTAATTGGGTAGCTGATCTGGCTTCTAAAAGACGTCAGAATTTTTTTTCACCTGGCAACTTCGTATAATGATTGTGCTAAATGTCAAGTATCAGTTTGATAAAGAGATAAGAATTATTTTTTTCATTTGAACAGCAGATGTATGTTCTATTTTAATATTATTGTCTCTATACAGTGAACCGAGCTCGAGAATATCATTTTTCTTTAATGCTACTCACGTACTAAAAATGATGAGCGTGCAGGGCAAATTAAACGTTATGCAAATACAGTATGAACCTCTACAATTGTTATTATATAAAAATGAATTAATGATGATAAACATTATTCTTACAATCCAACAAACAATGTAAAATCGATTCTAGTCAATTTTAGAGGATTTCGCGACAATTTTGCGCTTATCGTGGACGTTAATCAATTCCACTTCAAATTCACTTCCTCGTGAAAATTTGCGAAAACAATTTGCCTGTATTCTTAATACGAATCATACAATTCGCCAAGATAACCCGAAATCTAAATTATCAGTCGGCGCTTTTATGGTTAATCCAAAAACCCGCATATCTTTCCAATCTCATAGCCCCCCCCCCCCCCACAACCACTTTTCCTTTCCCCCACCTCCCTCCCCATTTACGAGCAGCCAATTGCGCTGCGCCAGTTCACTCCCGTACCAGATGTTTCCTGTACAGATCTGCGTTCGAAAAGTGTCATTATGCTATGAACCTCGGGTAACTCATGCTAGAAACGCTGTGAAGCGGTGCTATCTGTCGTCACGGTCGGTTAACGATGCACGAATTGTCCGAAATGCTCAAAAGCATTCGTTTTTAGGCATTCGCCAGAACTGCAGATAAATCTGTCATTATTATTATTTTAGTCAGAAAATCACTCTTTGCAGAATTAATTATATGCTTCAGAATAGAATATCATAATGCAATTCTTTAGTTAATAGAATTCCACAAAGAGAAGTAGACAATTTTTGACGGGTAAAATATTGATCTTACAAGACATTTTTTATTATACTTAACACTACGCCCCAGCATGAGAGCAGTTTCTTCTATTGGGTTACAGCGTTTTAGTTCACAGTATTTCCACCGTAGCGTCGCGCAATATAATATGACGGAGTAGAGTTGCAGCAGAATGAAACCAAGCGTGGAGTGTTGATAGAAGCGTTTTCGCTCAACCATCCCTTCTCTTCCCAGCCCACGTCTCTCGCCCCGCCCGCTCCATCCCCACTCACCCGTGCCTCGGTCTCTGCTCTCGCTTCAGTCTGCCCCTCCCCGGCTTTACCCGCCCCACTCCGTCTCGCCCTCGCCTCCCTCTACCCCTCCCCACTCCGTCCGCTCTGCCTCTTCTTGCCTCGCTCCTCCCCTCCCGCTTAACCCCCGTCACCCTTCTCATCTCCCCACTCGTCCCCGAATCGCCCCCGCCCCCGCCACTGCCTGTTTCATCTCCACCTCCCTCCACCCCTCCCCGCCTCCTCCTACCTCTCTCCCATTCTCTTCTTCCGTCCTTTCCTCGCCTCGACCTCACCGCTTCCCACCCCTGTCCCTGCCTTCCCGCCCCTCACGATTCTCTGTCTCTGTTCCGCCTCCCTCCGCCCCTCCCCACCTCCCTCATCCGATCTTGCCTCGCTCTCCCTCGCCTCCCCCGCTTCTCTCCATCTCACTCATGCGCCCTCCCTCCAACCCTTTCCGCTGCCTTCTGCCTCTCCCCACTCCTTACGCCCCTCCATGCTTCGCTACCGACCCTCTTCGTGTGGTCCACTCCGCCCCTTCGGCCCTCCTCGTCAGCCCCGCTCCATCGCTCCCGCACAACTGCATCCGCTCCCACTCCCTCCTCCCCAACCCCGCCCACTCGCGCCGCGCCGCGGCCGCACCCCCAGGCGGCGGGAGGCAGTGGAGAGGGCTTCGACCTGCCGATAACGATCTGCTCTGGAACCTGCGCAGTTTGACGGACTGCGTGCGTGCGTGGGCGGTGGGAGGCGCGGGAGGGGCCCTCCGCGCCCGCCGCCCGCTTCTCGCGCGCCGATTTACGGCTCTTTCACTCGCCTCGCGACTATCCAATAAAACACGCGAGGCGCATTTCGCTGTCCGCGCACGCGTGAATAAAACGAAAATATTCTGCCTTCGTGTTTATCAAATATGACAGCTTGCGGCTGTCAGTCGACAGTTCAATTATAAGTGCGTTGGCGTTGTGCGTACTTTTGAACGTTACATTCATTTGTCTCGTATCATACCCCGGCCCAGGAGGCTTGCGGCGTCATCTGATGTCACTGCGCTGCCTCTGACCGGGAGGTTTTAGGATTCGAGTCCCGACGGTGCCAAACTACCTATCTAGGTCAAGTTCAGCCGTCTGGTGTCTGGAGGAGAACTCTAGCGGCTGGCTGCTCTGAACGGTAGTTTTCCGTTGTTTCTCCGATCAGTACCAGGCGAATGACGGAGCAGAGCCCTAACAATCGGGCAAGGAACACCGCACTATGTTTCCTCCCCCTCCCTTCCCCTACCCTCACCCATCACTTGCTCTCTCTTACATTTACGTGCCTTGCGCTACCAATCGTGTCAGGAGATGAGACGCGAATTTAGAGGCTGCCCCGGCTGGAGTGGTGTCTCGCTGCGGAGAGATACGTAGATGGGGAAAAGCATCCAGCCACGTAACAACATCACTAGCCCCCGTGATAAAAGTATGCACTACACTTACGGAACTAACCACCTTAGTTGCGCCCCGAAACACGAAATAAGCAATCACCTCTATGGAACCCTGGTGTTTCGGGATCCAAATTGCAAAATTTGTCATAAGATCGTAACGCCTCTTTTGCCGCTGGAAGAAATGGATTTATTCTTGCAGTAAACAGAGTTTTGTAGAACGTAATTCGTAATATTTTACTTGCAATATTCTTATTTTAATTAAGAATAATCAATTTTTGATTAAGAATAATGAATCATTTTTCTTAAATGTCATGAAACAGAATATATTTCGAATTTGTTTTTTTCCCCTAGCACATCATTTTGTGGATGGATAATTGAAGCGAATAATCTACGCTAACAGAGGTTGAACTGTGTAGTTAACAAAATAATGCGTGAAGTAAGTTCCGATAGCATAAAACGTATTATATGTCAATGTGCTAGCCAGTGATGTTGGTCAGTGATAAAATTTCTGTCAATAACCTGATGGGTTACAATGTAAATTGGCTTTTGCACAAAAAATGAATGACCCATTTTGTTATTAAAGAAACCCACATGTATATTTACCAAGTTAACTGAATCTGTTCCTTTCATGAAGTATTTTGATTTAATGCGGCTTCAATTTGCTTTCATCACATTACTTTTATATAATAAATATTTCTGTAATTAAATTTCATTGTTAATTAGAAGCTATGAGGTTTAACTCTTAGTCACATAAAATAGATATGTTTCATAGAATAACTACAGTCTCATATGAACTGATGAAATGATTAAAAAAAAGAATAGCAGGTTAATAGACCTCGCAAAAATCGCACATCTGTTACGTAATTCTATATTGAATAGAACGTAAACAATTCTCTCTTACTAATTCTTATACCTGTCTTCTTTAGCAAAATCAACTTAAATGACACATTGTCAGACACTATGCTTGTTTACAAATCACTCATTGTCGATGTGTTAACTGTTCCATTGTCAGTTTCAATGCGATAACCAATCACGCACCGCTATACCCTTGCATGATCATATTTTCCATAATTCCATAAATCTATCTTACATATGTTCTCCATATTCATATGCATAACGGTGGTTCCACAGAATTAATGACTGTGCAGAACATTTTGCAATGACGCGTCCGTGGTATTAAAGGCATCAATTTGTCCCAATAATCTCTGATCTACAATAACGTGCAGGTACAGGATGCAGGAATTGGGCCGTTGAGTGTGGTAGCTCGTTGGAATTGCGCCAAAGTGAATGCGTTTCCAACAAGCAGGGTGCGCAGAGAAATCGCTTCGGGCGCGCAGTGCATAAGCGGAACAAGGACGAGGTATTCAACCCTTCCGCGGCGTTTACACGTCTCTTTTGTTTCTCGGCGGAATTCTTTGTTTCTCGGTGCTTTAACGGGATCCTACCCTCAAGCAATATTTCAGTTTCTTCTCTCTGACGACGGATACAAGTTGCGAAACTTTTATAGCAGTTTGTAAGAGGAGATAAAATAGCTGTTATGAAACTTAATTGCTAAGCGTTGGTGTTTCATGATGTCTAATACCATGATTTTAAAAGTCTACCTGATGTTAGTATTACTTGTAACATTGTTATGTAGAGGATGGTAAAATTATTCATGGTTTTCGTTTTAAAAAGGCGGAAATACAGAATATAAAGTTTATTGTGCGTTTATACAATTTCATCTATAAAGGTATCATGAGATGTTGTCGGAGAGTTTAACTAAAAAATGTTACAATGGCTAAGGGAAAAATAGTGTATGAGGATTTTATACTTACACTGTGGTCTAGACAGTATCAAACTGAAATCATTAACATCGATGGAAGTCGTTCTATGAAATTTTTCTAGACAGTTAAATTCCAGATTTTATTGCTTGACTGTCCACCCCCTCCTGCATTGATATTGTTGGCAATGCGACGAATAAAAGGGAAGAATTTTTTGGGAGCTACAAATGTCTTTTGAGCAAACAACTTAGGTAACCTACACAGTACAGTAGTAAGCTATTGCTATAAGAAAATTGATCAAATGTAACGAGGTCTTATTTTAATTCGGCAGTTTGACACTTAAAGGTTTCAAGTGTAAAAAATGGGTATCCACGTGGATACGTTTTCGAGATATAAGAAAGTTTGCTGGTAGTAACATTTTTACTGGTAGGAGTTTAAATGGAGTTCATAAAGATGACAAAAGTCGGAGACAATTATACACCATAATTTGTACCATTTGATAATCACAGCTTATGAACAGTAGATAGAAGCGTACGAAAATTTTAATACCACGAAAACTATAACTTTGGGGTTTACCATATTTTACTCTGGAGTCCTTCATTTCGTCTGTTATTTTTTTGTCATGCGATTACGACAGAATAGCGATTTGTTTTTCTTCGTTTGCGCAGAATATTTCTTGAAGTCATTGAAAACGACACGTGGGTTAGAATGTTTATTTTTTGATTCCGTTTCAAGAAGGTGGCAATTTGAGTGATTCTATTCCTTGTTATATTACACTTTTGAACAATTCAACAAGACAACGTGTTGTTCGATTTATGAAATAAATCTTTAGAGCGTGAGAAGCAGATTAGCTTGCAATGAATATTAAAACTCTGATTTATTGTGGTAGGAACAGTATTTTTTTTTGATTCCGAGGTCTTCGGATCACAGAACTACTAGTTTTAGTCATATTCACATGCTTAAGTCACATTCTTTCTTGGATCTCTGTTCAATGTATACTTTTATGCTACTGCCCACATTTTTTGTTTCTCCGACTGATAGTACATTTCGTTAACTCATGAGGTAGATGAATGTTAAAACCCTTATATACTCATAGTGAAGAATGAAGAAGTTACATTTGAGGTTGTTTTTCAAGATTTGGATTTTAACGTCACACAAAACTTGTACACGTATATATCACTCACAATATTGAACAAACAATTGAAAATATAGGGAACATGGGTTAAAATATGGGAAGTTACAAAATGATGATGCTCGTATACTTGTAAGCATGCTTGGTAAAATGGCGATTGCTGATAATTCTGTTAAATGTTTTTTGGAGTAAAAATGCAACAAATTTTTTTTATAATAGAAATGTTAAATATAAAAGGGAGAGATCATTACAGCAATGTAGGGAAAAAATGTCTCCGCGACGACACTGATCGGGAAGTCTTAGGGTTCGAGTCTCGAGAGTGTCTCATATTCGACACTATCTACATATCCACGTCGAATTCAACAACAGTTGTAGCTGCAGGCTGCTCTAATCGACCGTTAACTTTCCGTGGTTTCTCTGATGAGGTTGGACAGAGACCGCGCCCGATATCTTCACCATCATTGTCCTCCTCTCCCCTTACACCCTTACACGCTCGTACACACACACACACACACACACACACTCTCTTTCCTGCACTGCACGACCACACGTGACAGGAGATCCTAGCTTGTCGCGGTCAGAAGTTGGGAGCTTGTCCCGGCCGGTGCGGTGGCCCGCTAGGGGAGGCACTAAGAGGGCAACACCGCAAGTGGACATGGAGGCCGGTGCTGGATCTCACGTTCCAGAGGGGAAGGAACACACCACCCCCGGTTATAACATGTACTACACTCACTAATGGGGACTAATGGTTACATACTTGCCGTACCGAAAAAATACAAAAACGAAAAACGCTCCCTCCCATTAACTCTCTCTCACTTCTCTCCCTCTCACACGCTCTCCCTCTCACACGCTCTTCCTCTCACACGCTCTCCCTCTCACACGCTCTCCCTTTCACACGCTCTCCCTCTCACACGCTCTCTCTCTCACACACTCTCCCTCTCACATGCTCTCTCTCCCAAGTTTTCCTCCCTTACTCAGTGTCAACAGGGGAGATGGTAGAAGGGAGAAAGGCTTGCAGCGATGCGGAGGACAAAAGCACTTACCCCTGCTCGGGGTCGTAGGCGCTGTGAGCGCGCGGGTGCGCGGGGCCCTGCGCTGCGGGGTACACGAAGTTGGGGTTGACGGCGCCGTACGGCTGGTTGCGTCTGGCGGGCGGAGGAGACAGGTAGCTGTCGTCGTACCCCAGACTCGTGGGGTCAGCCAGCACCTGAGGGTCTCGGTAGCCTCTGGACGAGGCCGGGCTTCCGTAGGAGTGGACCTTCTCCGCCTGAAAATTGTAGCCATTAGAAAAGGTGCTTCTGTGGTTCAGTTTTGCGATGCATTGTGTCAAAGTCAGCGCTTTTTACTTGGTGTGTTTTTGTTGGTAAGGTGCACTGCCTCCCCGACCATTTCCGCCCCACCTCTTCCTGCCTCCCCCGACTTCTTTCGATCTGTCATGGCATCTTATGGCTTCTTGCTGGCTCTCCAGGTCTCTCTTGCCCTCTCCCGACCCATCCCAACCTCACCCTGGATCTGCCTCCCCCACATCTCCCTGACACTCTAGGCTACTGCCGTCCTCTATCGCTTCTCATGGTCCCTTCCAGGTATTCGTGGCATCTTCCGTCCCTCTCTGAATCTCTCAGCCTCTCCGGCCCCTCCCTGCCTCTCCCGGTCTCTCTTCCCCAGCCCGTCGAAAGAGCACGATTGGTATGGTATTACCACATTAGGATGTCAAATGAAGAAACCAGTCATGAACACCATAAGTTAGGTACTTGACAAAATAATAAAAAAGCTAATGTGTTTTAACCTATGGTAAACCTACAAATTTATCAACATATTGAGTTATTTAGAATACATTTAAACTTTTGATTTAATCGTCTTTTTAAGAAATTGGTATAAAAGATCGTCTGAAAACTGGCTCTACTGACAAATGAAATTTTCCATCACGTTCCGTGGATGTTAATATCGGTCCAGCTTTGGCTAATCTTATTATTGTGTGTAACAACCAATTGCGAGATAAGGCATGCTATATCCAAAAGGTACCGTTTATCCAAAATTAAATATGTAGAAAGGAAAAACGTGTGTAATAAGTATAAGAATCTCAATATTTTTATTTAAAGAAAATATTTTTATACTATTTTGTCTCTAACTGGGTCAAAGAATATTTTTGAATTGTTTTAATTGCATTAGTTCAATGACTTCTCTTGAAACATTGATGGCGTTAGATTAATCTTGAAATCTTCTTCAAATATCATTTTTGTTTGCTAAGTATTTCGACATATGGATAGAATTTTAAGTTGTTAATTATTTACTCAGTACTTACTGAGCTAGTCACAGTTTTCATAAAAAACTAATTATTCTCTAATTCTGCTTAATAATTGACTCTTACGTTTTTAGCGAAATTGGAATTATAGTGTTTTGTTTTATACTCGCTGTTTTACACAACCCTTCTGAGTGTCTACATAATCAAGTTCATCAGAAGACGAAAAGATACAGAAATAATTGTTTAAAAAAGTCATTATTTATTGAATCATAAAACTTTCATTTAAGTCAATTCATATGGAAATGCTTCATTATTCAGAGTTCAGGTTGTGCTTGATATTATCGGACAGCAAAAATATGATACACAATGAGTAAACAACACATCAATTACATTTTAACTAATTTGAAAATAATTAGATAGGCATGCGACGATAATCAATGAAAAATTCAATTCAGATGTGTGTGATTTCCAATACTTTCGTGTCAGCAGTAATAGGCATTTGTACAGCTAAACACAAGTAATTAAACATAGCATCCGACGCATTTTGCACATGTAAAAATATTGGGGAATATTTTAATTCTTTATTGCTATTCTTTATTTCTTCATGCTTCAACTGAATGTTGAAATTATTAAGTATAACATTCAATTTACTATCATTAATATAAAACTGTGAGTACATTTCTTATAAACCCCGTGTAAAAATGCTTGATATATGGGCTGTAACGGATATGTATTTTAACTGCCAATCAGAATCTGTAAGATTTGAGATCATATAAAGCCATAACTTGAAAAATGAATACTTTTCACATTAATAAGTACACTTCTCATTTTTTCTTTCTACTTCAGTGCTATTATCCCTATATTTTGTGCTGACCATGATGTCCTAGGGTTTGAGTACCAGCTGTACCGGAGTTTTGAAACTAAATACATAGATACGACGAATTCAACCACTGCCAAGACTACAATACTTTAGGATCAGGGTACGCCTAATGTTGAATACAGGAAGACCGTTTTCAATTATGAATTATTATTTCAATATCATTACTATTAAATTTAAGTGAATAATATTAACCATGCGTGTTTACAAATGACTAGTTTAAGTAATAGTCTACACTACTTTTCACAATGCGCTTATATGTGAAGTGGTAGACGAAAATGTATTCCACATTCGGGCACTTTACTATCAATCAACCCATGATACAATACCATTAGTTCCATTTGATCGCATCAAATAAAAATATACCACGATGGCTCATATTGAGATAATTCTAACGGCCAGCTGCTCTGATCGGTAGTTTTCCGTTGTTTCTCCGAGCAACACCGGACTAATGCTCAAGCAGTACTCGGGCCAACAAACGAGCCACGGACAGCCTGCGATCTGTTCTTCATCCTCCTTGCCCTATCCTTTCCCCTTCGTCTTACTTTCACATATGTCGAGAGACCGGTCGGGAGCTTAGAGCCGGTCCCTGCAGTGGCAGTGTCCCGCCGAGAGAAATATCTGGAGGGGGAAATTCCTCGCACGCTAACAAGTAGGTCGCCGCTTCCAGCGTGGAGGAACACCGCCGCCTTCCGCAATAAAACTTTCACTACACTAACGGGACTAATGACCATAGCACTGAGACAACATTCAGCCAATCAACCATGTTAGGAAATCCTTCGCAACGCGGAAAGACCTACCGGCGGCTCCCAATCGTAGGACTCGTCGTAGTCGTACTGGTAGGCCATCTCGATGGATCGACGTGTTGCGGCGTAGGCGGGGCGCGCTGGCGGTCGCGCGCGGCAGCCCTCGCCGCCTTGGTGCAGCTCTGCCCTCCGAAGGCCCTGCTCCCCGAAGCGAAGGTCCACGCGCACCGGCTGCTCCTCCGCACCGCAGCGCACTGGCGGCCGCCGCCGCGCGCGCAGATAGCCAGGCGATACGGCGGCCGATACGGCTCTTCGCAGCGCGATAGCTGCCGGCGGCCAATCGGCCTGGCAGGGGAACGGTGGCGGGTGGTTGGTCAGGCTGGGCGCATCGCGCGAGGGAAGTTGCCGTAGGACCGTTCCCATAGTGGAGGGAAAATCGCCATGACCTTGTATTTCGATTATTAAGATTTATCTGTTTCATACCGACGCCATTTTGGCATTCGGAGATCTCAGGGGCGGGATCAATGGGTGAACGCAGAATAAATTGAAAAATTACTGAAGAATAATTTTATGTATTTAAGAGGGGATCGTACATGTAATTGGCAGTGTATTACAACCACTTTATGCAAGTTTGTGTTACAAACGTGATGTTTTTAGTTAGGACAAGAGAATAGTAGTGTTTTCAACATTTTCTGTGATTGCTGTCCTATTCGCGAGGTACACAGGTGGACGTTTCTTATTCTTTTTATTCTGTTGTCGTGGAATTACGTCAACTTTCACTATGTTGCTCCGAATACAATCTGTTCTCTACATGGAGATACAAAAATTATATTTTAGCATCTCTACGGGCAGGCCTGACTGTAAGAAAGGAGTTTCCACGAAGCTTTTACAATTTCCATGCGGACGATTACAAATCGTTTTGTAAACAACCGGTGGGCGCTGAAAGACGAAACCATACTTTAGGGATAAGGAATGTTCTAAAATTAAAGTCCTAAGCGAGAAACAGTAACTCCTCACTTAAACGAAGTCAGAGGGGGAAACTGCAGTGCAGCTCATCGTTGACGCCCTCCCCCATTAGCAAGCTTCTCTTAGAACTTCCTTGTTAATTACGCTGTGGGAGACTTTACCGGCTCTACCGGGTTTTAAACATCTTCTCTTTATTGGTCCTCTGTACCTCCACTCGGAGAACCTGATTACTACGGCACGGATTTCTAAGTTTTGGCATATTTTTCTCCGTTGCTTCAGGGCGTAGCTAAGTGAAATTTCTTGACATTTAGTTAGAATTCACTGCTATGTATATTATTATGTTACTGCATATTTGAACGATTTTCCCTGTCGGTGCATATTCGTATAATAATAGGCGCATATTTTGAATATTTCGTTAAAATAGAGACTTATCTCTAAAACGTTTCATCTTTTCATTGAATCTATTTATTTGTGAGCGTCCATTGATTAGAAAGAGCTTGTCACAGTTTGCATTTGTTATTTCTATTTTCTGTAAATGATAAAATACTTATCCAAATTCCTTGATATATTTTATTTAAAGGAGACAAAAGGAATAGAAAAGGACATACAATGTACTTCATCAAGGTGAACATTTACTTCAATTATTTCTCTCGCAAAGTAAGGTAGATTTTACCATCTTTTCATTTAAAGCTTCTTTCTGAAATTTTATCTAGAAAGGTTTATACACGAAATGAACTATTGTTAATTTTAATTGTATATTAAAGTACATATTTAAGAATATTTAGGTCATAAATACGTATTTTAGAAGCGTATCTCAAGATTTTCTACACAATAAAAATCATTTCCGTACTGATTACCCAAGGTGAGTTATCCTTTAATATAGTTTTGTTGATCTTGATCTATTTGATATTATTTGGTCTAAATTTAAAGTAAATCAATAATTATATTGAATATCCTCTGTATTGCCCGGTAGATACGGTTATCCAATGGTTATTGTCGTGAGTGTGTTTGTGTGTGTGTGTTGAAGAACTGAGTG
This sequence comes from Gryllus longicercus, assembly GCA_038098605.1. Classification (NCBI taxonomy): domain Eukaryota; kingdom Metazoa; phylum Arthropoda; class Insecta; order Orthoptera; family Gryllidae; genus Gryllus; species Gryllus longicercus. Next base: position 640,433 of record JAZDUA010000530.1, read on the forward strand.
GTTTGCTTCAAGTATCTTGGAGTGCAGAGAGTTATTATCAGCTGCTGAGTCATAATTGAGGTAAAGGAGACGTCGTTTCACCGGAAATGTGCAATAACAGTGACCTTAACTTCTATCTTTGACCAATATTCAGAACTATAATCGAGATTAAAAGATTTCCTCGTGAACTACGATATTGGAAGATATTTCTGAGCCTAATGATTTTTAAAGCTGCTTCGGCCGAATGACTTTGTTTTCCTCTCAGGAGAAACAAACTCTGATTAGTATTTGTTTTGATGGGGTTTTGTTTTTACTTGGGGAGTTAACTTAAAATTATCGTAGAGAATGAAATGTAGATCTAACAACAGGGTCTTATCCCTCAACGGATTTAACGAACAAATTCCATCTGAGAATGGCAAACGAAATGTAGGAAAGAATGACGATAGTTCATTGCGTAACTTAGTAGTGTTTATTGTGAATAATGGCTTCTTTGAATATTGAAAATAAATTAACCTTCCAACCAACCAACCCGCAACAAGTATTTAATTTCAAAATGCGATTGACATTTGACGATGCTCAGACTGAATGCTGTGGTGACTGTCGAAGATTGGAGACTTCTCGTTACCAAGGAAAACCATAACAAAGTCAATTGGATCTATATGCATTTTAGTCTGAAACTACGTCGGAAGTTGTTCATTACACATACTCTAGTGTTCATGTTGCTTCATTTTGTATCTATTTAATGGAATTTGACATTTGCGATGGATATCATCTTTTCTTGGGACAGACAGTATATTACTTCTTCTTGGGCAGGTTAAGGGATAAGAACCAACAGAACAAGTTCGTTAGAGGAAATGAAAAATAAGAGAATAAAATTCTGGGAATAAAGGATTGCCGAAGCAGGTTATCAACTTTAGAAATGGAATAGAGAGAATAGGCTGCAGAATCACCTCGCGAAATCATTGGTCCCGTACTTCTCGAGCACGTTCCATTCCTGGAAGTGGCGGAAGTGATGCTCGCCGTTGGAAGGTGAGATCTGTCGTCGACCTACACGTCGACATTCGGGAATTTCCCCTCCAGGTATCTTCCCATAACGGGGCACCATCCCAACTGGGTCGAGCTCTACGCCTCCGGTTCGTGTGTTAGGGTACTGCTTCGGGTTTCGCCCAGTATTGATCGATGAAACCACGAAAAACAACTGAAGGATAATTCAAGCGGCCGTCTGCTTTAATCGGTAGTTTTCTGTGGTTTATGCGATCATCACCAGGCGAATGCCGGAGCAGTACCCTAACAAACGAGTCACGGACCGCGCGCGATTTCACCTTCCTCTTCCTTGTCCTGCCCTCACCCCTTACACGCACACTTGCACCAACACGCTCTACACTACCACACATGCCGAGAGAACCGTTGGTGGGAGATACCTGGTTTGGGAAAATCCCTCTAGCCAAATGCAGGTCGGCACCGGATCTCGCCATATAGCGAGAGAAAGATCATTGCCACCTCCCGAGCAAATAATATGCATTACACGTACGGAACTAACGACCCTGGTAGTTGACGTGCCCGGAATCACTAAACAATACATCAATCAATCAATCAATCAACGGAAAACTACCAATCAGACAGCCGGCCGTTAGAATTCTCCCCCTGTCAGCATCTGAATTCGATCTAGCTTTCTAGTTAGTGTCGAAATTTGGTCCCTATCGATCCTTACTACGAGATGCGATGCAGTGGCAAAGAGTGGTCTTACTGAGCCGTCTCTGTTGATGTATGCTTCAAATACTTTCGCTTACTGAGATTACGCAACCGTGGCATGCATATAGTACGTCGTCGCGACTGGAGAATACCCAAGAACCTTGCATCCACGTGACGTCGTATTAGGGCTATAATAGAAGCATAATCTTCTTAGAAAAATACTTTGGAAAGAAGAAAAAATGAACATGAAAATTGCATGCTTGGTAATAATATAATTGTTTCAATTAATAATAAATTAGCTCGTATAATTACCTGCGTTGGATCCACGAATGTTCATTATGTGAAACCATCGCGGGATCCAAAGAAGCAATACTGGGATCGGAACTGGCTGTAGGTGTCAGACTGGTAGGACCAAAGATATGATCTCTTGATAAGTGTTCACTTACATTATTACATTTTCAAATCTAGACAATACACAAGACTACGGATACAAAAGAATGAAAAAGAAAGGATGACTTCGAATCCTTTAATTCGAATTAATAACCCTTCATGAGGCTGCACCTTTAAAGAAAGGAATATCGAATTCACATTTTTATTAATGCTCCCTATGATCAGATATGCGTCCCCGACGCCAATTCATTGTGTGCAATATCGGGTCCACTTATCATTGGATTGCAAACGATAGCGATGAATGTATATGCGATGGTAGTCAAGTCGCCGTTAATAATTTATCGAGGCCGAATATAGAAACGAAGCAACTATTAGATTCCAAACAGTGCAATATTTAAAGATAATTCAAGACAACAATTTAATTTTCCACGAATTTTTTATCCGAAACATTTGAATACCCCAGTCATATGAAACAAATGATTTCAAATCTGCTTCTGACAGAACAAAGACTTTATTTTCGATTCTGATTAAGAAAGGACTTTCCGTGTGTGGTTTGATTTTAATTCATTTTCTCCCAAACTAGAAGTCTGATGCAATATTAATTTATTTCCGTTGTGTTAGTAAATTCTATTACCTCTGAAAAATTATGTTCGTTATCAACCCGCATTTTCTTTTACTTTGCAGCCAATAAACTTTATTTATCTACCGTATTATCTAAGCTGGCTATACACTACTAATTAGTGCAGTAAACTAGAAGAATAGTTATCTAAAATGAAACTGCGAATACAATTGCATTTCTATTACAGTAGCACTTAAAAATATAGTTGTTTGAACGGATTTTATTATTGCGCAGAACAAGATAAGCTTTTGAAATAGAAGGACAGGAAAATAAAATTTTCTAGAAAGAAATTAAAAGTTAAAAGGGAACATATTAAAAAGAAGATCGTGAAAATTGCGAAAATCATGAGCGTGAATTTATAGAAAACACTATTCGCAGTTGTTTTTATCGCACTAGACTCTTTTTACAATTATGAAGAAAATCAGATAGAATAAAATTGATGCATTTTTTCTACTGAATATTCAAATATTATTTTGATACATTTATTTAATACAGGGAGTTTCGGCCATGTCAAATATTTTCGTATTTGACATACACTCACATTCCGCAATAGGCGGTTTATTGTACCATAGGACGTTCATATTCTAGTGACATCACTCTCTTTCACCAATGAACGCAATGCACTGTTGAACCAGAAGTATCTTTTTCCGACGTAGAATTAAGATATATATTTTTTGACAGCTACTAGTTATAGCGATTACTTTTAGGGTATCCCCAGCGTGCTAAAAGCTGGAATTTATGGTTTGTGGTAAAAGTGAGATGATGTTCAAATATTCAGGTAAAACTGATAATGCATCAAAGAAAAAAATTTCGGGCCGCAACGTCTATTAATGCTTTCAATATGTCTTAGTACATAATCAAGTGATTTGTGTACTTAAATTAAAATAAAAGGTGGGATTGTCGTGTAATCAGTGGGATTATCTAATAAATAGTGTATAACACACATAGTAAAAATGATTTAGCTCGAGGTCATTAGACCTCTTGCTGCAATCTTTCCTGCCTGCACAATAAATTGCAACTTTTACCATTAGTGTCATAAATAACTTCGCGCAACCCAATTCGTACCTAACGTATCGCGATAGTGTATTCGATGTGAAAATCTCCTGGAAGACCTGGACACGCTTTCGATATTTATAGTTGAGAAGATGCTTTAAGTTGAAAATAATGAGACTAATCATGATCACTCATTGTTTCACAATATTCGTAGGGTTGGACATTCGGATTGCATATACCCTACGATGTTTTTTTTTAATTTTAAAAAGTACAGAAAGAAGAATAACGAACGAGAAATTAATAAGAAAACTCAAAGAAATGGGAAAATATGAAAATAAAGAATAACGAAAAAAAGAAGCGAGGGGAAATGTGTGTCAGCAAAAAGAAATCATTGAGAATAAAGGACACTCCTTTATTCGCCAGTCTTTTGTCGCCCGGAGCGCCATCCAGTGGCGAGAGAAGGGATCGCGCGATGGAAGTGGGGGCGCGGCGGCTAAGTGGGGAGGGCAGAAGGCGGGCGGAAATTGCCGGTGGCGAGTGGGCGAGGGCTAAGCGCGGCGAGGCAGGGCAGCGCCCGCACCGGAGGCGGACGGACGGGCGGAGGCCGAGGAGGAGGACGTCCGCCTGCCACCTCGGCAGCGCAGCGCCCTCCAGCGGCCCAGGCAGGTGGAAAGGCCTCAGGGCGAGGACGCCTCCTTTCAAAAGGGCGCTCGGGCGGCTACCGGCGCTGTCTTCGAGACCGACGGACGGGACAGATTACAAGAGGGATTTAACTTTTCAAACCAGACATTACGCAGATTACATTTTGAGATGAAGCTAAAGCAAAATTTATTCACAAGTAGTGTTTCTTAATAATCAATTAAAAAACAGATGAAGATCTACTAACTATAAGTCATATTTAATGCGTTTTGAACTGGTCATGTCACAGAATTTAACATCTTCTGATGTGATATTTATATTTTTAAAATTATTTAAATGGATTTAATATTCTCTGATTTACCAAGTCTATGTTGCACGATGAGAAAATTTGAGATACATTAACCATTTGATTTAATCTGAAATGAAATGAATTATGTAGTTGATAATTTTGATCAATACCTCTACAAATAAATTCATTTCTCTTCTACCGTTCAAATTGCCACATTTCACTAATGATGTAGATACTCAGAATGCTGTTGTTCAAATCGTAAGAAGCAAGTAGACAAGAGGTAATTTACTATAAAACCCATGTTTAACTTCAGCAAATGTTCATTTGGACACAGTGTTATACCAGAATTATAAGTATTTTTTTCTTCAATAGATCACATTTCACTATTAGCGAGAAACAACCTTTTTGCATGGAGACTATCTTTCGAGTAAGGCTTAAATTATTTAAGACGAATATTTTGTTTCAACGTATTTATTTTTTAACAGGAACTTTTTCAAATACATTTTCATCATTAGTAACTAAAACGAATAATGAATGAAATGAAAATTAATTTTAAAAAGGTTTCTCAAATAGAATGTCACCGATAGAGAAACTTACCCACATGTGATAGTATTTTCAAATACTGAAGCCATCTGAAATTATTACGAAAGTTTTGAAATGCAACAACGAAAAATATTAGAATTAATGTAATTAATATTTATTGAATACTATTCAACTCTTCGTAAACGATTTTCTTGGTTTTAAAATTCTCTTTAATTTGAAGTTCTCTCATTTTAAAAACTTTCTTTAATTGTTCCCACTTAAGGAGGTTAAACAATACTTTTCCTCAGTTGTGAAAAAAACTTGCCACGGAGATCAAGTTTTATAATTATTGAAAGAGATCTAAGTTAAATGCAACTCCTGTCATTAACAATAATTATTTCGTTGGTTACAAGTTGTTTTGAAGATATAAAAGTGTTTTTAGTTAAATATTCAGATATGTTGTTCCGTTATGCCGGAAAAAATAATTAAGCTACACTATAAATATATTGTCAATGTATTAAATTAATAAGTAATATGAGGAGCGTTTCGGGACCTAAAATTGAATACATCAAACACTGGTTGCCGGTATTTAGCAAGTCCTTAGACAAACAGTCGATACACAGAAGCGTGTGAGTAGAAATATGTAGTATAGTATGTGAAACAGTATGGAACTTCTGAGTAAAAGTATTTTTTAAATTTAATTGTAAGGTACCAGAAGAAAACAGGTCAGACATAAGAACTTTTATAATTTTTCAGAGTAGCAAATATTTGATGTACACTTTCAAAACATAACGGACGTAACGGAAATATATGCAAGTCGCTGTTCCGCGAGTCGTCTGTCTGAGCTCAGTGGTGCAACTCCAGATTAGACAAGCTGGGAGCGACGCTACGATCTCCTTAAAATTCCCCCCAGCAGCTATTAGTAGCACGCGACGGTTTGGCGACCTCTGCCTTAGACTCTTCCGTTCAAGCGGCGACTTCGCGCTTGGGACACTCCGCTGCTTTCTTCTGGACACGTGAAGCAAAGAATTCGCGACGAGTGAGTGGTGTTTGTCCCTCCTTTATTCGGCTGGAGGCCCGCTCACGTGGAAGGGCGCGGGCGCAGTTGAATGAAGCTGACTAGAACGAGGCCAGAGGCGTCCAGTGGGGCAGCGAGGGGTCTATCCGGGGTTCTGGGGCGGCGCCTGTGCCGAAATGACCAGCGGCACGGTTGGGAGGTAGACGGAAGTCGGGCACCAAACAATTCATGGACAATGTCATCAAACATTTAAAATCGATGCACAAATTTAAATGCAAAGTACAATCTAATTGTAGAGAATATAAAATTGTAGAGAATAGTAGATGAATTCTTGCAATTAAATCACGCCAACGTTATAGCTATAGAAATTATAGAAAAATATAATATATCCATTATATGGAAAATGGCCCCGCCATATTGTTTCAAAGTATTTATTCTTTCAGACTAATGAAATGATGAATGATTACAAATTCTGGAACAAAGCAGTCACTTTTCATTATTCAATCACAGAGTTAAACAATTTTCTAAAAATGTAACTGGAATATTTTATATGTACTAAAATCTGATTATATATATACATATATATTGCAGTAAGTTGTATTAGTAAATTCTTCTATTTTAATTTAGAAACGTAATGCGTTCGCACTTGCTGACGTTTTTGTGAAGGGACATATTTCAAACGATTGCTGAGCATTACGTTCATACACACTAACTTTTGTTTCTAAAATCACTCGCAATAGTCTTTTCTTCAACTTTAACATCACTCTTACATAATATGCACGCTTGGGTTTGAAGACTTCGTTAAGGTATTGACACAACCAAACTATATAATGAACAAATGACGACATATTATATTTCATTCGATTAATTTTTTTGATTTTATTAAAATATAGTGTTTATACTAAAAACCCAGTTAATATAGCGAGCTAAATACATCTGGAGATCACTACCTTTCTTTTAAAGAAAAAATTGAGTTTGGTTGAGCAGTAAACTCAAATTTCTTTCTAACAGAAAACTCCTATTGTTTAATTACGAAGATTAGTGGTTATCGCTTGTTGCAATTCAGGGATCTGCGAGTGAGGTGTTACAAAACATCCTTTTATTTATTAGCTGAAATTGCATTAGATATGAAGACAGGTGGCTGGAAGAAAGGTAGAATGACTCGCTTATCGCTTGTGGATTCTTGCTTATCCTGTCGTAATCCTTGGAATTGACATTCGCAATTACTGTACAAAGTTGTAAGATATTTTCTTATCGTGATGTATCGAAAGACAAGAAAATCAGGTTGAGGTTGAGGAACTAACTTATCCAAGCCGAGGAATACAACACAAAAATGAAACGATATTTCGCTATCATTAAAATTAATATTTATTTTATTTACTTTTTTTGTAGAACATGATCTGTCTTGCATTTAATTTTAGTATTGTTATTTCTGTCTAAAATGAACTAAAATTCGTAGTTACTCTTGTAAAATCCCTGTAAGTAAATACAACATCCACGTAATGGAACAAGTTTCCTTTCATCTGCGATGTTTGTCTCAAAAATGTATTTCCTTCGTCTGCTCATCACTCATACTTCTCGTGCGATATGATTCCGACTGAATCAGATCCATTACATTACACATCTATAGTCTTGCAAACGGTGCTGAAAAGCGTACCATTTGCTCGCTCGCACTATACCGAGAGAGGTGGCTCAGGGCATCAACTGATGTTACTGCAGTATATCTGACCTCTCTGTAGGTTCTAGCCCCGACGGTGAGATGATTTTCGACATTAGCTGTGTTACGTTCAGTCGCTGTCTGGAGGAAAATTCTAGTTCCCGGGTCGGTAGTTTTCCGTGGTTTCTCCGATCAACACCAGGCGATTGCCGGAGCAGTACCCTAACAAACGGGCCACGGGCCGCGCGGACCTTTCCTTCGTATACCTTGCCCTATGACCACCCCTTTTTTACACACACACTCATGCACCACACTTCCACACTTGTCGGGAGCGTAGAGCTGGTCGTGGGTGGGGTGGAGTCCCGCTGGTGGGAGTTAGTGTAGGTCGGCGCCGGATCTCTCAATCCAGCGGGGGAAGATCACCGCCTCGTCCCGCGATAAAAGCACGGTCTACGCTTATGGAACGAATGACCTTAGCAGTTGACGCGCCCGAAATCTCTATCAATCAATCCAGAACTCGCGGGAGCGCTTTAGCCTCGAGCACAGTCTGTGCCGTCGACCTCCGCACGAGGAGGGCGGATTCCGCCGCGTGAGTACGGGGCAGAGGGGAGGAGAAGTGACACGCAATAGCCTTGCAGAACGAAAGTGTTTCTTACGTACGCATCACACATGAACCTTCAGAATGGTATTTAATTTATTGTTGCTATGTTTGCTTTCTAAACTATATTTAATAAATATTTCTCAGATTTCCTTTCGAAACTGTGTATCAAAGACTGTAATCAATTTTTAACGAATCAGTATTGCCTCGCTTATCTCGTGCAAGATTACCAGCTACACTAAAGTTGCTTTCTCTTGCAGTATAAATGCAAAATATTAGTTTTCCTTTTTATTCAGCTTGAGGTAAATGTCATTTTCTTAACCACTTTTTCACTTGATTTTTACTCTACTTTTTGACATTTCAACTTGTCGTCAACTTTAACTTCACGTTCTTCCCTCGAAATGGTGACACCAAGTCGAGTCGCATGTATCAGCTTTAGTGAGGGCTTGTCTTGGCCTCTCTGCGTGTGAATTTAATTTTCAGTTCATTAATTAATTAATATTCTCTAGTCTTGCTCTCTGAAACAACAAGCGTATACAGGCTAATGAAAGATTGCTTCACAATAAAATACATTGTGAACGTTAATAAGCTAATTTATTGTTACCGCACGATAATGTATGGTTGTGGTATGACTCGTGACATTTTAGACGTCAAGTACGTGATAATAAAAACGAAATTATAAATGGTGAATGTCGCGCCGTTAACGTTGGGGTATTACTTTGCTCCGAGACAAGTTTTATCTTCGTAGCGCCAAGCTGGTCGTCTGTGGTCCAGTGTACCAAACATTTATCACAAAAAAATCATTTTTTTTCAAAGGCGGGATTTAACAAGAACAGGATATAACACTCGACGTACCGTGCCATGACTTAGTAGGCTTTCAGAGTTATATTTTTGAATGAATCACACAAAATTTTATACATTGTATTATAGTTGTTTGTCTAGCCCAAGTGTAACAGAAAATGCAAAGTAAAATTTGCATAATAAATAAAATAACATGTACTCAATATGAAAAATCAAAACAAATCAGTTTTAATGTTCTAAAACCATACGTTTAATTCTATTTTTATAGGTGACAAATTGTATTACTTAAATTGGAAATGAATCTGGATGATTCAGTGGATCTTGACATCAAGTAAAACATTCTAACAACTGCGACCTTCAAGTATAATTGTACAAAATATCAAGAAGTACAAATTGAGGAACTTTATGTATGGTTTTAAGTATATTACAATGTACCACTAAATATATTTTCTCTAATTGCTTTCATGGCGAACAAACGAATATTGAATCCTTTGTTTTTTTCTATCTTTTTCTTCTTCTTCTTCTTCTTCTTCTTCTTCTTCTTCTTCTTCTTCTTCTTCTTCTATTATTATTATTATTATTATTATTATTACGGTTAGCTCAGTTTTTTTAAATGTTTGATCTAATATGAATACTAATAAATATATAATCATTAAGGAATATCTAAGGGCTTTATTTTTAATATCATTAAAGAAGTGGGCCTGAAAATCCACCGTTCATTACAAGGTATCGGCCGATAGAAAACTTATTTTGAGGAATTTTTGATCGTTGGAAAAACATTTTAAAATATTTCTGAAAATAATAATAACCAGCATTCACAAAAATTTCTGAAGCTCAACTACGCGTTACGCTGTTTATTTTCTTACAAAAGATCTCTTCCTTATAGCCTCGACAGATTCAACGCGTATTTCAACATTAAATGTTATCGCCTTTGTAATTTCTTACTACTGTTAAAAAAAATAATCACATTCACCTAAATACATACAACAATATTCATGTATTTCGTGCGCAGATCTGAGCAATGGTTACCTAATTTAAAATTACTAAATGGTAATTTAATAAAAATATTTTTTTTAAATTTACGTTCTTAAACCAATCTTTTTGCGTAAATTTAAGAATGTTTAAGAATTTAAGAATTTTGAAGAATGCATAGCCATCTTGGACGAAGAATTTTTCCTTTCTTCAACAGGAACATTTTTTTCCTCGGCCACAACAGCAGTCTCTTCCATTATACCACACGCGAATGTTCTTGAATTTCTATTTCTTAAAATCTAATTTCTAGTTTAAAAATTCCTAAATACATAATCTATTCGTTGCTATTATTTCGAAAGTGTTATTTATATCGATAATTTACAACAGTTGTCAAATACAACTTTTAAAAGAAACTCTGTATCTATGGCTCATCATCCGCGAAGGTCTTACATTCGAATCTCTAACTTGTCTCTTGCAATAATATATATCCGATAGTCTAGTGTTGAACGATTCGGCGCAGTTCAATATCTAATATCGTTTCTTTTTTTTAACTTGCACGCACCCTGATCCTTTGTTTAACTTATCATGCTTTCCCACTCGCTACGCCCTTCCTTCGTCTTTGCTTGCATTGTTTGATAAAAAACATCTTTAATTATTTGTTCTCTTTGAATTACTTACTATCCCCTTTTTGTCATTGGGTTGAAATGGTTTATATCAATATACTGAATAATACAAAATAAATCGAATTTTTATAAAAGACATTTCTTCGAACTCAATACGTTTCATTCATTGCTTCACTAATCAAATTGAAAATTTCCGAAAAGTTAATAGTTTCTAAAACACGTAATTGTGTATATGTTTTCAAGATAAATAAAAATACGAATTATAGGGTACTGCGCTTACCCACAGGTCGTGCTTAACTATGACATCCTCAACCGACGATTACGAGACATATTAAACACTTTATTTGCGTTTGTTTGTGTCGGTACAGCGAATGTGATTCCAGACAAGAAGATTGTGGATGAAACGTCAACAGAGTACCTGGCGATAAACGCAAGTGGATGCAAAAGTGTTTAGTGGGAACGGGCAGCGAGAAGAGGTCAGAAGGACATGACTTTTCGAAGGTCAGAAGGACATGACTCGAAGGTCAGAGAGGTTTGTGAACGTAACTAAACAGAGTAGAAACAATACTTCGTAAAATGTAATAAGAAAATGATAGAAATTTCTCAGGCTTTCTAAAATACTGAAACTCTCGTATATACCATTAAATTCGAATTATCATAAAAGATCTGTGTCATTTGGTAATCTTTATGTATGTATTCAGTCATTGTGAGAACAAAATTGGTTTCAAAATTTGTTAATATTTAGAACAATATCATACGATATTCAACAATTGAGTAAGGTACGTGTGTTTACCTGAAACTATTTTAAAATTGTGCAAATAACAATTTTGTAGTTTTTCAGTGGGTTAATTTGCTAGGTTCTAGTGGAACAATAGTGCCGTCAACATTTCTAGTGTATTGAATCGAACTTGTCATTTCATGAAGCTTTTTCACAAACAACTTTTTGCTTACTGCTTAGCTGTAGCCGTATAGGTCGAGTAAGACTGTTTTTAAAGTCGTGTCAGGAATTTATTTCTTCTAAGTGCTTATAAGGCAGGTATGTGCGTTGTATTATTTTAATACTGACAAATGACGGTGAATGCAGAATTAAGGGGGAAGAGATGAGTTAACATCTATACACATCGCAACGTAACTATTCTATTCATCTGAACAGAAAAAACGCGTTCGAGAGCACGATCGTATACTATTGTAACTTTGTTTTGAGATAAAAATTATCCGGGAAAGGGTTCAACAGCTAGGTTCCTAGTTCTTGGTAGAAGATAGAAGTAAACTAGAATGATCTATCGAATTTTTTTCAGAGTGTCTTAGGGGAATGCTGCAGGTGTTGATGACAAAAAGGTATGCTAAAATAATAAATAATACTAACAATTTTACTACAAGAGAAAATGTACTATTTATAACATAACTACCCACTCTTCTACTTTAAACAAGTCACACTGAACTAAATGGCATGCATTATTGTTGGGAGAACTGACAATCACATAGCGTGTGCTTCATTAACTCTGAATGCAGAACTGAGGGGGCGGGGGAAAGATGAGTTAACATCTACACATATCGCAACTGATAGCTTTTCTATTCACCTGGAGAGAAAATCACGATCCTACACTATCGTACTGTTTTGAAGTGATAAATGTTCGGAGAAGTGTTCAACAGCTGTAGGTTGCTAGTTGTGAGCAAACTAGCGACGCGGGGGTCGCATTCGCCTGGGTGCAGCCCGCCGCCGCCCCCGCCGCCAGGGCGTGCACTCGGCACGTGCCGCCGCCGCGCGCGGGCAAACGAGGTCGGCGGCTGGGGCGCGCCGAGGACGGGACGAGGACGGGGACGGAGACAACGCGTGGCGTAATCGGGGGGTGAGGGCGGCGGCGGATGCGGCTCGGCGCGGGCGGTGGGGACGCGGGGGTGGAGGAGACGGGGCAGCGACGGCGGTTGTGGTTGCTTTGGAGGCGGCCGAGGTGGTGGGGTGGGGGTGGGAGTGGTTGTGGAAGTAGATGCGGTTGTTGGTGCGATCATGTGCACAAAAGGGGTGGGGGATGAAAGGGGTGAGGATAATACAAGAAAGAGGAAGTAAAGATGGCGCGCGGTTCGTGATCCGCCTCTTAGGTAACTGATCCGACAATCGCCGGCTATTGATCGGAAGAACCACGGAGAGCTTCCGATCGCAGCAGCCGACTGCTGGAATCCTCCTCGAGTCAGCGTCTGACACGCTATCTAGCTAGTGTGTTTGTGTGTGTACGTGTGAAATTAAACAAGGTTTGGGGCCCGTCTCTTAGGGTATTGATCTGTCATTCGACTGGTATTGATAGGAGAAACCACGGAAAACTCGAGATCAGAGCAGACGGCCGCAAGGATCCTCCTCCAGTGTCTGAAACCTAGCTATCTCGCCTAGAATCTACTTGGTATCGGGAATACACCGCTACCGAAATAGCGATGAAGTTGGTTGAAACAGGTATGGTGGCAGCGGTTGCAGCTAAGGCAGTGGCGGCGGAGCGGAGAAGAAAGCGACGGTGGAAGGGGCCGTGGGGCAAGGCAGAAGAAGCGAGGCGTGGCGAGGGGATTGAGTATGCACGCGGATTTAGATGCAGCAGCGGTGATAGGGGCGGGCGATCGACGGAAGCGGGGGGAGGGGAACGGTGATAAATGAGGCGGCGGGGACAGACGTAGTCTCTTGAGTGGCGGACACGAGACGGATTGTTGGTTCCAGGTACCTCAACTACCTGGCCTGCCTCGTCATTAGTCCTGTTAGCGTAGTGGATGTGTCATTCCGGGCAGTAGCGCTTCCCTTCTTGTTGGATAGTGCGATGTTGGACCTCCAAGTCTGCACGCGGAGTTCCCGACTGATCATCGGCCGTGTACGGTAGTAAAGTGCATGTAAGTGTAAATGAATCCAAGAGGAGAGGAAAGGGCGAGGAGGGGATGATTGTGCTCTGTAGTTAACCCGTTTATTACGGTAGTGCTCCGTTATTTGCCTGGTATTGATGGGATAAAAGACGGGAAACTACCGATCAGAGCTAGCCGTCCGATTGAACTCGGACAGCGACTGAATCCGTCCTAGCTATCTAGTAGGTCGTAACTCGACCCCTAGACGTTCCAGGTCAGAGTCATTACAGAGGGAGCGGCAACGCTGGTTCAGCTCTGTCTAAGAGACGGGGAGGGACCGGAGGCGGCAACGGGAGCGGCGTAAGCGCGGTGGCAGGGCGGTAGCGGAGGTGGGGGCGGGGCGACGGCGCCCAACGAGCGTGCGAACAGCGGGGGGAGGCGGGGGGGGGGGGGCGAGGAACTCGGCGAGTCCCGGGCGAGTTCCAAGCGTGCGCCCGGGGGGCGGCGGGCGGAGGGGCGCAAAAACGCTCGCCCGCCCCCCGGCGGTGTACTCGCTTCAAAGAGGCAGCACTTGGCACGTGCCCGACAACGGGGCGAAGGGGCGACAGTGCGTGGCGCCGGGCGGATATAATGCCCACGGGCGGAGAGACGGCGGCGCGCTGGCCGCGGACAGTGGGGCGAAAAGACGAAGGCCGAGCTAATAACATTTTCGCTTAGGAATTAAAAGTTTGTGTAAACAGTTAAAGAAAAGGTGAAAATATATTTAATATGAAGATCTTAGCACTCAACATCAGAGCTAATCTTGAATTGTCTGGGCGGAAAGCGAAATTCGCAGAATCTGACAACTTCTCTGCTTTAATTATTAGAAGGTATCTATCTCACTAGCGATCTTAGTAATTGTGTAAACAGGTTTTTCGAAATTTTTGTTACTACTGATAATTCACACAGTGGTGATTTTCTAATTTGTTGAAAGTGTAAACCTGTTTTAAAAAGTGTTTTGTTCTCCATTATCAGCCACAAGTGATTGAACGTTATTCATACTTTTTATCAAAACTAGGAAAGCAGGAATTTCACATTATGTTACATACAATGTTATGTTGAGATATTTTATGCTAAATTTCAATTTTTTTTGCTTGAGTGTTGAGAAAATTGTACAATATTATACTCAGGAATTTTTATTGAGCATCAAGTTTTTTGTCAACAGGAGGCAGTTTTAACAAATTTCCTCACCGCCGGACAACTTTACTAAAGTTTCTTTGGGATTTGTGCAACTTGAAACAAAAAAAATCTTCAAAATCCATAACGGTCGCATGGTGCGGTTTTCCAAAATTTATTTGGAATGAACGACCATTTTTTTTATCTCCAGAACAACTTTTCACTTGATATGTTCTAAATATTCACTTTAACTCGGAAAACATTAAGAGATATGAAAAAGTGTGTCAAGGTATTTCTTCAGAATACTTTATTATCTTTCATTTAAATCAAAGCAAAATTATCGTTCCACGGGTTATAGATGTAATCGCGGCAACATTATCTTATGACCCACCGTCTTTACGGACATTTAAAAATAAACATGATCCCAACATTTGATGCATTCCGCACATTTGCATAAACCATTTCCGCACATTGCACATTGCACCAAAGCGTTATAATGAAGAATCAAAAAAGAAACGGCGTCCGACAAGTTTTGCCTCCTCGTGCGCCACTACGACCTGCTCTGCTTCCTGTCCTCACGAATATTGGGTTGAAGGAAATCATCATTGCAATCGTCGCAATTATACGCGGCTCGTAGTGTATCAAACAGCGCACGCAAGTATACCGTCCAATGCAGAATCTGGCTTTGTTCTTCCTTTCGATCCAACCCTCCTCACCTTCAATGCATGCGAAATTTGGCATAGCAAGTTGTCGGACCAGTTTCTCGGGAGTTTTTCCTTTTCCTCTGCATCTCATTCCTTCCTTTATGCATAAGACAAATTGCTATCATCTACTCACCAGATCATCACTCCTGGTTTCAAATCTGTGTAGTTGAACTCAATGTCTATGTAAATAAATAAGTAATAAAAACCTGACGCTCACGCCCTTAGAGCTTGGACATTTATGTTCTTCCTTTTCCTCGTCTTTTTCTCACCCCTTACTTACATACACTTACACTCACATGCACTGCACTACCACACATGTCGGGAGGTTAGAGATTCTCCCGGCTCGGGCGGTGCCCCGGTGGTGGGAGATACCTGGTTGAGGAAAACCCCGCTAGCTCTGAATCTCGCCACCCAGCAGGGGAAGATCATCGGCCCCTCTCTCGACAAAATATACACTATACTTACGGGACTAGTGTCCTTAGCAGTTGACGCGTCTGGAATCCCTAATAAATCAATCAATTAACATGTCACACTTCGTAGCCCTTCGATATTGTACCAGAAGCACGGGAGCAGATTTTCGCCATTGATTTTGGAGTGGGTGTGCGGCGCTCCTTTCGGCCCATTTCCGTGCATTGTGCGTGGGGGCGGGGGCGGGGAGGGGAGCGGAGGGGGGCGTGGCAGGGCGGCTGCGCGGCGGGCGGCGGCTGGCGCGGCGCCAGTCGCGGCCGAGTCGCGCTCACCGCCGGACGTCGCCTGCGCCCCGAGCCCAGCTGCTCCCGCCTGCTCTCTCCTCCCGCACCGCTGCGCCACCCACTCAGGTACAGTAGCGCCGACGCCTCCGCCCGCCCGCCCGCCCGCCCGCCGCCAGCAACAGGTCGGGGGCAGCTGTCGAGCTGTGAATAAAGCCGCGAGTCCCGCCCTCGCCCCCGCCCCCGCCTCCTCTCTCCCTCAACACTATCTTTCTTTCGCTCTTTGTCACACACACATACACTCTCCCTCAGCGCCGCCGCCCCCGCCGCCCTCGCCGCCCCCCAGATCACGGTAAGCCCGCACCCGCACGCTTCGTCGCCTCCCGCCGCACCACAGCTTCTTCTTCTTCTTATTCGCTTCTTCTTCTATTTCGCATCATCTCTCTTAGCCTAGCCCGCCTCGCAGGACTTAGGCGGGACCCTAGAGCACCCTACGGTGCTGGTAGATTCTAGTCATAGTTCAGTGTAGTGCCAAAGAACATAGTTGTTCTGTGTGAGCCATAACAATATTCTTGCTCGGCTTCATATAGACTACGATCAACTTAATATTTCAAGTTCATTGATAGTAGGCAACGATCTCTAGATTAGAAAATAGATTTCTAATGATTCGACGCATGCATTTTTGAACAAAATTTTAATCAGTGATGTAGAACAGTTCAATAGAATTTCTTCATTGAGACAGAAGACGTATTTTAGTATAGACATTTTTCTTCAACACTCTTCAGAATCTGTTGCTCGAATTCGTAGTAAATGACGCATCGTGTTAAAGAATTGTATTTAAACAGTTCACTGCGATAGTTCCTTGTTAGCTTTGCGCGGTGCATGGCTATTTCGTTCTAGAACGCCTCAAGTAGTTTTGCACTGCACTGTTTCTGGTGCGATTAACAGTGCTTCTGCACATTTATTCACAGAACAGTGCCGTCAAGTAGCAACAAAGTAGAATAACATGTGGTTAATTATGAGTGTTATAAAATGTTTACAGAAGTGAATGAAATAAAGGAAAACTGAGAAAAAAATAAATATTTATCATGATTTGTGGTGTAATTCAGTGATTTGCGAAATATTTTCCTTCCACAATTTCCATAACTTCCATTATTTCTTCAACATCCTGTTTCCTATGTATAGGTATGACCTCATTAAGGAGAAGTTTGTACAGGTCGATAAGGATTACTCTAGTAATGGAATCTTCATTCAACTGTAGACGACCCACTTACATTCCATTTTAGAAGTTTATTAACACTGACCTCGAAACATTGTTTTTTAATTATTATGTATATTTCGACATATTCTTTAATAGTATCAACTGCCTTGGAATGTTAACAGTTTTGTGTAATGTTTTTTAACATTTTAAAGGTCGTGAAATCCATATTTCGGCGCTTCCTCTCCACACACACACACACACACACACACACACACACACAGCCCCTTACACTGCATGCAATTTGCCCTAGCTATCCACGCCACTTTTCATATTTGCTGCCGGGACGCAAGTTCTACACGTTTCTGGTGCGAAGGACGACTTTACAGAATGAAACTCATGAACGTTGTGGCCACCAAAACTGAAATAATTACACACTGAAAAGTAATTAGTTTAATGGGGGCCAACGAATTTACGAGCGTCTAATATTTATTTCAATTTAATTTTGACATTATATTTTATATGATTAATTTTTCCTGAAACTATTATAGTCATTTGATCATACTGTCAAATAGTTATTTTGTTTCTTGGGTAAAACTATCACGAAGTGCTCAAAAGATTTTATTGATTTATGAATGTTTGCAATTTATTACTTATAAAAATATTACGTAATGTTACATCGGCATAGCTAAACATTGGAAATAGTAAATCCTCTCAAGTAATAAGTTAATTATTATATATTATTATTTTAAACAATTAATTTTTTCTAGTTTAAAATTTGTTACATACAATTTTGGGGTAGTAAAAATGTGTTGGACCAATGTACGTTTCTGAATTTTTACGGTTCGCGTGAAAATACGTAATGAACAGGTAAATTCGGAATCATGCCAACAAAGAGGAAAAAATTTACTTGACAAAATTACTGTAACAATTTTAATAAATTAAGTCGTATACTTTTAGCATTTAAAAGCATAAAAGTTACGATAATTGTGTTTAAAGTGTATTTTGAGATTTGTGTGTAACTAAACACAAAGTGTGTAGTAAAATGACCGGCACATCTTGCTAATTTGTGAGCCTTCTCCAAATGTACGATCTTTCACGTAAAATAGGTCTTTGCTTCTTAAAGATTTAATGTTAATTGTTGTAATTTTATTGTAATTATATTTTTCTACCTTACTAAATCTACTTACTACATCTTGTGTACCTCTAGTGTGCGGATGCAGCTGCACCAGACTTGTGTGAACTTGTGTCCCGGCCGAGCGTTGGCTTTGGGGGTGCACCGAAGGGGAGGGGGTGTGGGGGGGGAGGGGGAGGGGAGGGAATGCGTGGGTGGTGAAGCCGCTGCCCGCGTCCCCGTGCGCGCCCTGGGAGCGAAAATGGCGGCGCCCCATCTCAGCTGTTCCGCCCGGGATTGCATCACGCCGCGTACGCGCGCCCCGCTCGCCGCACCGCTGCTGCCTTCGGGGTGCTGCACGCAGAGCGCGTCAGATGTTTGCGTTATTAATGGGATATTCGGGAAGAAGGGAATTTAATACGTGCCGACAGCACGCGTTTTAAATGGTGTCAGATGTAGATTAGAGGAAGAATTACTTGTTTAATTTTACATTTATGAATCTCAGGGACGTATCCTGATTTGCGACGTATGATTCCTTTCTATATTCGATTTTACCAGAGATATAAATAGTTCAAATTTTAGATCATAAATGACGTTAACGTCTGAATATTACGTAGTTAAATATAAAATATTATTATTTTCGACAACTATATATTATTTAATTTTTATTGTTCTTAATTTTATTTTGTTTTAATATTGATTTCTATAAAATTATTAATAAAAATGTTCGTTTATATTGGTCCAAAATATAAGAATTTAAAGATGAAAACAATTTTCTAACTTTTCTGACTTATTCTGACATTTTATTCTGACTTTCACTTTTCGTAGGAACGGAGAATAAAACGATATATCTTCGAGTAAAGTCGTTTGATTAATATTATCAAGAAATGGCAGGTTTGAATCCGAAACCTTATACGAAACAATATTTATTTCAAAATAAAAATATTTTAAAGTAATTTTTAAGTAAACGGTGCAAAGGTGTCCTTTCATCACGATTTCGTTCTATCTGGCGAATGTCGATCGTTCTGGCACACCGCGTACAGCGTCTTCCGTGAAATATTTGCAGAAGACTGGTTACTCAATTGAAATTCAGGAATATATATTACATGCTATTTCGAGCACAAAGTAGAAAAATAAAATACTTATTTAGCGTTTTATGCTAAGTTATGTCGCGTCGCGTTAAATATTAAAACTCTGATAACTAGTATACTTACTATGCATACAATTTTCGAAATGCAATATTTGTTGTAGTGTGGAGAATTTATTAGATTATAAAGCTACTGATCATTAAACAATATATACATAATGGTTTCCAAACTAGTAAAGCTTTTAAAATTGTATTTTTAAAATGAAAGTGATTTAATGAAACTACAGCCTGCAGAAATATTATAAAAAGTGTGAAAAAATAAATGAAGGCTGTAAAGCGTAAGCAGGTAATAAGCATGTTTATCCACTTTGGTTAGGTAAAGTCAAACATTATGCCATTGTAATCAGTTTCATATCGAAGTTCTTTACCTCCGTATTGTGGTAATGTACCTTATTACGGCACTAGGGCGGAATCGTAATGGCGTTCCTTGCCCCTCGTCTTTTGAAAATATTTTGGACTTCTTTGTCTTGTATCCTTCACTTTTTCTCTTTACAAAAGCTAGCAACTTAGTATACTTACTGATATCAATGCTGTCATTAAATGTTATTATACTTTTTAACATAGAGTAATGGGTCAAAAGATTATTCGGTTTCTCTTTTTCTCCCTTGCCAGAAAAGGAAGCAATTACAACCTTTTCCGATGTGAAATGAACTTTTTTCACATCCATCTTTAAAAATTAAATACTCACGCTCATATTTATTTCTTGATTTGTTGGGTAACAAGGTTTCTGTAGAAATATTTGCTGATATTTCTATTTCCGAATCAGAACTATATTCACTCATGTCGAAATGTATACACAAAGTGTGTTTCAATTGTTCTCTTTGTGAAAACAGTGTCGCCACTTATAGGAGAAAGAATGTGAGTACTGAATGAAGGCGTAGAACGAAATTTTACATTAAATCTAACAAATTTTTACAAAGTGGATAAAGCGTTGTACGATATTCGTGTCGTAACATCTGATTACAATTTTCAATTGATTACCAAACTCGGTCTAATGACCTCGTTTGGGATTTTTCCAATCTCTTATTGTAATCGGATGCTTTGCAACATTTATTTCGTAAATAACTATTTTCTTTTCTTTTATCTCTAAGATTATGTTAAAAAAGAATATCACCTCAGAATGTTTCTCACATTCTTACGATTAATTAAATGATTTAAACGTTTCTTAAAGCAATGAAGTTCCTTTATGCAAATGGCATTTGTAATTGATTTTATTTTGAACAGATTGAAAGATAATTATTATCGCTATTCATCAATTTGGATTTTATTAAGCGGCAATTAAACAAAATGAATTCGAAAATTAAGTAATGAGGTAATGAAAGTACTGCTCTTTTCGTGTCGTACAAAATGTATTTGAATGTTTTCCACGTTTATTTAATTTACGTTATTGATTAGTCACATTAATGTTTCCCTGATTTACCTGCAATTTCTTCGCGACACCGATTTAACTAATGTCACTCTTCGTTTGTGAAACAAAGTGTTGATAAAGGCTCATTTCAAAAATTGGGAATCAGTTTTAAAAATGTTACAATCCTGGTTGCTGAATACATGAATTGACATGTCAGAATGCAATGGAAGAGCTGAGATTTTCGTCGTGGTGCATCGTGATGCAAACGGAGAAAAATTCTGCAATCATGGAAAGGGGCTGATCTTAATTTTGACTCATGCTACCTGAAATATCACTTTTTATAGTTGATTAAATTCATGAAACTACTTTATCGTACTGCTCTTCACGGAATTTATTACTTTTTTGTCCAAACTTCAAGAAGTTTCCATTGTCTGTTCTGGTAGTCTTAATATTAGAACAACGTTAATATATTGACAATTATAGTAAAATATCACTAGTCATTACTAGATAGTATGCTAAAGACATTGAAAGGGTATTCAATTCTATTTGAATTTGACTTACTTGGGAAACAATATACTACTAAATGCTAGAATAAATTTAAATAAATATATGATATTTGAAAATATAATTTTTACCTGTCATAATTTACTGTTGCTCATTACATATTATTAACTTACATGTTTTCTTATGATAATGGTTCGTCAAGGCTTCATCATGCATGAATTTATGCTAGCAGATGCAATTTACCAGCAAACTCAAATAAACAACCTCCAGGCAATTTTATTTGAATTATTCATCTTCAGTCGGAAATTTACATTAAGACAGATGATTCCATACTATGCGGATGAAACATTTAGTAGTGCAGCTATTAAATTACAGTAAAACGTTCATATTTAGCTGTGTTGCATAGATCTAATGGTAAGAGTTTTCATAAACTTGTTGGTTTCCATATTACAATGTACTGCGTAATTAAAACAAGCACAGAAGTTGACTGTTTTCGAAATAAACGCTAAGATTGGCTGGCATTTCATTAAAACGCACATTAAATGAAGCTCTTTGTGGTGGTTGTGAATGGTAGACGATTGAAAAGAATGATTACAATTAAATATACTATTAATGAGTGCGAAGCGTAACATTTTAGCTTTCAAATGCATTTTATCTCAAAATTCAATATGTCTCTTATCCTTTAAGCTTTGAATTTGTAGATCGATCAAAAAGTTATATTTAATGTAGATCAATAAAAACAACTTACAATGAGACAACGTACGTGCATTTAGAGGAAACCTATTGTTAATTTGTAGTTGTTTTTTCAATAAAAAAATCGTCAGGATCAACCAGGAAGGTTTTTGCTCTGCTGGCCATTACGGCATTCACTTTCATTAGTACGAGTAATTAGTACGAGTTCGTAGTTTTAGTGAACGTCAATGCGTAATTTACTTTTGCTTTTTCATACACGTCAGGGAAGAAGAGTAACTGCGTGAATGTCAGTCGCTATTGTATGTGAAAAAATAATGTTTAATGTTGCAATTGATTACTCTCTTTTCAGAAGGTCTGATTCCAATTCGTTATTTTTTGTGCCACACAACGTGCAAAAGTTCTGAAAGCTCATTGAAATGTCATCGGCACGAAACGTTCACTCTTCAGAAACAATGATACCATATAATTTAACGTTTAGCAGGGTCCAATAAGATTTACACACCATCACATCGTTTTAATAATTTCCGAGCTGATGTTGAGGCGGGCCACTGGCCAGCGCGCTTGCTTTCCATGCAGCGACCCCGTTTTCGATTCCCGGCCGGAGAAAATTATAGTGTGCGTTTTCCTTGCAATGTGTTAGTATATGTTGCTGTGTGACGATACGAAAAATCATATAACCTGTTGAGAAGACCAGAATACGGAGTAGGGGTATCTTCGTGTTAACCTCACCTACCCCCTTAGACCATGGCCGCGAGGCCGGGGCGCTGCTGGTTGGCCCTGGCCCGTTCGCAGGCAGTCGCGACAAGTACAGACAGACAGAATCGTGAACTGAGAGCTACAAAAACAGTTGTGGCGTGTAAGTCATACTGAATGTGACTAAACATTGAATATGAAACTATTTTACAAATTAAAATAAATTAATATTTCTTTCAATAAATTGAATTGTGTTAATTTCAATAAATTGAATTCCAATCAATTGAATAAATGAAAATAAATTGAGTCAGGATTTTAATTTCAAACCGCAATTCACTGAAATTTGATTCTTAACTATTTGCTGTGTTTATAATTTGAAGTTCTTGTGGAACATACTTTCGTGAAAACCGCTATGTGCAAGTGTTACAGTGAAGATGAAATTTCCGTGACTCAATGCGACTTTATTCAATAAAGGAGCTGGAAAGACCTCGGCAACTTCGAAGAATAAGAATCAAAACCCGATTTGAGTTCCATATCAGTGTAAAGGTTTTCAGTCGTGGATAGAAGTTTACTTATATTCCTACCAAAGGTATGCCAGTTTGAAGGCCACATCTTATTTGAGAAAAGGTGTGGTTTTATTTATACGCTCTCAGGCGCGAAGTTAAACTTATCTTCTTGTAAAATTATAAAATCCAAAACTCTGTCTCACCCATTTGCATTATTTCTTTAATTTGCCATATTACTACCTGTGTGTAGTTGTCAGGTATTATTTTCAGAATACCATGCATGCAGGCTAATGTCCGTATCTGACTAATTCGCGGTAATTAACATTCAAGTTATACAAAACTGGTGGATAAATTCCGAAGAAGGGAAACTTCGGAGCGTACTTCGAACATTAATCACATGAAGCGAACATTAGTCAACACGAAGGGGCTACGATAAGTAATGTTACAGTGATGAGGAATAGCAGACAACTAATATATTTGAATGGAACAGTTGATAGGAAGTTTCGAAGGCTGATAAAAGATTAGCAGATAGTTTTGAGTTCCTCAGTATTTATTGAGTTATACATGTACTCGGTACCAACTAACATAACCTCACTAAAATTGGCGACGATACTCCGGCCTGTATCCTCCGCGATTTACATAAAACAACCTTGAATCTATAAGGACAAAGCATCATTTCTAACGCAATTTGTATGCCAGAATACACCTGAGAACAGAAAACAACTGACACTCAATCATTTTACTTTAACCTGTGCTCGGTGACTAATACCAAAATTAGTTGGAAAAAGATCGAAATGATCAATTTATTGCCATTCACGCTTTTAAACCAGACTAACAGGCTAATGTATGGATTAACGGGTTCGTGAATTTGCAATATTTCAAACTTAAGCCGTCACAATACGCTTGTCTGTAAGTTGGTGAATATTAAAAGTAAAGACGTTATGCATAAATAGGTAATATGTAAGAAATTGATAGAAATGGTTCTCTTAGCTATGAATTCGGTATCTGCATAGAAATATTTTCTATTTCGAACCGATTTCCTAATGTAATGTTTTGTTAGAAGAGTGAATTCAGTGTACGGTAAAAGGAAAATACGTTATAATAGGTTATGTAACACGTTGACAGAAATTCTGTACCTCAGAGATTAAGAGTCAAAACTCATAATTTCCACCCTTTACAGGAAGAAAGAAAAACTGTAGGCTTCTTTAGTTGTAACATAATAATAACGGCTTCTTATTAGAAACGTAAATGGATGCTAATTAATTTTGGGAATTACTATTGTTTACTTTCAAATATATTTATTTCTTGCAATTATGTTGATAACAAGGACTCAAAGTAACCGAAAATCGAGGTACGACTCTTGCCTTCGAAGATACACAATTGTTCTCCTGGCTATTTATTGAGAACCAGCCTAGGAACATGTTCTATATAATGACGGTTTTTCCTTGATAACAATGTAATATTTTGTTGGAAAGGTGGAAGCTCCAAAGTCAAGACATTATGAATTGCTAGGTTGTGTAGAAGCAGAGAAAAAAATTTTATCCTGGGATTTGATACCTAGGAACATTTCCTTCTTGGAGAGGCTTTTGACGTTGCAATGTTTCGCCGGAAGGCTGAAAGACCTTTCGGAGTACGTGAGCAGAATTTTTCTCCACGGGTTGAAGGGCCGCAGGGGCGTGCGGGGAGGGGGGCGCAGGGAGGGGGAGGGGAGGGGAGTGGAGGGGGAGGGGAAGGGATGGAGGGTGGTGGAGTAGGGCGGGGCGGGCGGTGACACCGGCGCCGCCCTGGGCTTGCAGGAGCGGGCGAGGAGCATGCCAGGCCGCCCGCGCCGCTTCCTGTAGGCCCGCAGCTGTTGCATGGCCGGCAGCACTTGGCCTTGAAGTCAGGCAGGCAGGCAGGCACAGAGAGACAGAGTGAGGCAGAGTGAGGCAGGGAGGCAGTCGCACCCTTGCAAAGCCCCGGCCTGAGCATGGCGCAGTTCGTGACGCACATCCAGCCGACGCTGGCGGAGACGGCGCTGCTGCACCACCACCCGGGCGCGCACCACGCGGCGTCGCCGCCGCAGGCGCACCACCCGCCGCCGCCGTCGTGCGGGGGCGGGGGCAGCGGCGGCGGGGGCGGCGGCAGCGGCAGCGGCAGCGCCAGCAGCGCGCACCAGGCGCTGGCGCAGCACACGCCCCCGCAGGGCAGCCCGCAGCCCGCGCCCGCCCAGCACAAGCACCGCTCGCCGCACCACCGCCACCAGGAGGTGAGTGCGCGCTCGCTCGCCCCAGGGGCACCGCTCGCGCCTTTGCCACCTTTCGGGGTGACCACCCACAACTGCAGCTCGGTCTTGCCGTTTCTCCTCGTGACACATTACCTTCAGATTGTCCTTACGAGGCGATTAACACGGATTAAGTGGCACTACTCGTGCGTTTGTCCTCTTCCGGGTTCTCCGAGTGACCACCCACAAACAACTACAACTCGGACTTAGCATTTCTCCTCGTGATGCAATGACACATTACCTTCAGATGGTCCTTACGAGGCGAGTAACACGGATTTAGCGGCACTACTCGTGCGTTTGTGATTTTTCTCGGGCCGCGACGAGCTGAGTGACCATCCAAAACAATTGCAGATTGAACACGGCACTTCGGCATAACTCACCCACATTGGCGGCGCATACCCCTGGACGTTGCCTCACCAGCCTCGTGACGTAAGGAATCCAGAAGCACTACTCGTGCGCGTCTGATCGTTCTCGGGCCCCGACGAGCGTAGGGGTCCACCCACATCGACAGTAGCTCGAACTTCGCATTTCTTGACTCTCCGCATGATGCAATGCCACTGGTGCGTTTTGGGCTTTCAGAAGATCTTGAGGAGTTCAGTTACACGGAATCAGTGGCGCTGCTCGTGCGTTTGTGATCTTTCACAGGCTCTTGAGTGACCACGCACAATAATTACAGATCTCACTTCGCATTTATTCACTCTCCTCGTGAATCAGATAATTCACATTGGTGCGTTTTGGGCGGTCTAAGGGCCCTCGCCAGACAAGGCCCACGTTTATCGACAGGGCCAGACGAACTACCCTCATTATGCGCTTCAAAACCTTTGAATTTATTGGATCCCTCGTTAAGCATTTCAAATCCACTTTTCTCAGGAAACAAATCCAACAATCTACTCGTGCGTTCTCGACTTTCAAGCACCCCAATAAGCGAGTGCCCACCCACATTGACTGCAGCTAGGACTTTGACACTTCTCGTCATGCAATGACACTGGTGCGTTTTCGGCTTTGCTTGCAAAGACACTCAAGAGACGAATCTCACGGACACCGAAATCGTCAGACGAACTGTTCCTATGAAGTATCTTCAAATCTTTGAATATATTGACTCTTCTCGTTACGAATCTCAAATACAGTTTTCTTACAGAACAAATACAACAATACTCATGTGTTTCAAGATAGCGAATTTCTGTTGTTTTTTAAGAAAAGTCTTCTGTATGTGTATACTGTATACTTTCTGTCCGGTCTTTTCGTTAATATTGGAAATCTATCTGTTAATATGGTGAGTAATTAACGAGTTAATTAGGTCATCTTAAAGAAACCTCTGGCATTCATAGATCTCTTAAAGCCAGATCCACGCACCGCATCCAAAAGAATAATAAGTTGATGACGTGAATGTTTAACGAACCATCCTCACACCAATTGCAACTCAAAATTGCAATTTGTTCACTCTCCTATTTACTCAAATCAGTGACAATACTCATGCATTTCTCATCATTCACGGGCGCCTACGTGGTAAGTCCCCGAGCTGCTTCACCATTCAGACCAACTGCCCCCATAGCGCATTTCAAAGTTGGCGTTTCTTCACTCTCCGCATGACGCCTTGCAAACCTAATTTCTCACGGACAAGCATTCCAAGGGAGTTCAACGACAATAGACTTTTATTTATTAACCCTTCGTCGCGGAACGCCATGTTCAAACGCCTTAAGATACTAAGCCGAATACTACTTGACGGTCTTTTTATTAGCCTTACAATGTCCTATTAAATATTAATATTGTGAGTAATTAACTAGTCCATCACATTCTTTCGAAAAAAACTCTGCCACTTCACGGATTTTTGAATGGCGAGTTACACGCCCGGCGCCAGCCAAGGACACAACCGTTGACGACCTAAAAGGACAGAGGAACGTCTCCAACTCACAACTATTGGATCTGTTGGTATTCCTCATTATGCATCTCAAGCCCTTTTTTTAACGTAAAGAATTTGATGACACTACTTGTTCATTTCGATTCATTGAAGAACCTCTGTGAGGAAAGTGCATGCGACACACACCCATCCGCTGCCGACGTAAAGGGGGAGGAAACGTTGTATTTGGCCTCGAATACGAAACATTTATCATTGACCATTCTACTTACGTGTCCCAAATTTCGAAGTATTTCAGGAGAAAGGTGTAACTTGTTGTTTCAACCAATTTTCGACAAAAGTATTTATCTTTTATCATTGAAAAGCTGTTATCAATATTTCAGTATGTACATTAATATCAAAAGTACTTTTCGTTTGTTTAAATTTGAATAATTGTCGTAAAGTAATATGAAAGTTGATATATTTTTCTATTTATACCATTCAATGAGCACTACACACATTCACAGACTCCACGCGGAGAGTTCTGTGTACGACGCCCGCCAAATAACCACCCGTTGACGATTTAATAGGAGAGAACGAACGCGCTCATTTTGCATGTCAAAAGCTTGGCATTTTTTGACTCTCTTGAATTTTCATCTCATTCCTCAATATTATTTTTCAAAAAGAGAATTCAGTGTATCACTCTCGTGCTTTAAGTTAATTCGACCACAATATTTTTACCTGTTCAAATTCCTCCTTAATTAAAACACTCGTAGACGTGATTACAACGAATACTTGCGAAGTCGGAGACTTGGTTGTTCTTGAAAGCGCGTTATTCTTGAAATAATCGGTCGGTTGACATTTCTGCTGTATGGTTAAGATTATTTTATCAGTTATTGAACCATTGAATGGCAGTGCATAGCAAGAAAGATCGTGGAGGGAACAGATAGTGACCAATCCTTACACATGGGTTCTGACAATTAGCTTGCAATTGTTGGGAGTAAAGACGGTTTCTCTAATCTGAATATAAGTAGGAATAAGAGACTAAAAACATTATTTTTTCATTTTGAAGAAAATAATCTGAATAACTTCAATCGTTACTTTTTCTAAAAAAAATGTTCTGCACAAGACTATCCGAAGCTCTTATGAAAGTAACCCAGTTCAATCTGTAGAAATACTGACTTCCAGAAATTTAAACCAGGGATAATAAAAGAGGTGTACTTTTTGTATAGCAATATGGCAGAACGATCTAGGAATGTGACTGGATATTAGCAGTCAGTGAATATCCCTGCATAAATATGATTATTAAAATTTGCCACTTCACAGAATTAATACTTCTTCTAACATTGAAGCATTGTACTATAAGGTCATTAATTTAAATTTAGAGACACAGTACGTATAAACTACTAGTTCACAAATTTTATTCAAATTTCGTGCATTGAAGCAGGCGTTTCCACGAATCTCCATTTAGCTGACAGTAAAGTGAAAAGAATGCGTTTATTGGTATAACTCTTCGATGCAAATGGGGTAGATAGCACAAATCCAAAACTGAAACTGGAGTTGAAACAAAGGCGTGTGTTGACATAAAGCTCTTCGAACTCTTGTTTAAAAATTAAATTAATTTACTTACCGTTAAAGTGTTGTCTGCACTTTAAAAAAGTGTTAACGGTTCGTTGAAGCATAACACATTTTTAGGAATTTGGAGTGAAACTTTAGTAGAAAATAATTCTATTATAAATTTACTTATGTCCTATTGGAAGTTTTATATCATGAAGTGAAAAAACGCGAACAAAAGAATTGTTTTCTTAGTTTGAAGAGAATGTCTTCAACGTTTAATTAGCAAGCCCCCAAGAAACTTTGCATCACAAACAATCATTTGCATATGCCTTTTCTACTTCGTGCCAAGACATCTTTAGCACGGTGACATTTTACATTTTCTACAAACAACAAACATGAATGCAATGCAATTTATAATTTATTATCATTTAAATGCAGATTATTTTAACCGGTCTACACTTTTTTGTAAAAAACGAACTCCTGCATCACTTACACTTACTTTTAGTTTTGTTTCTCTAACTTTTTTATAAATGTATTTTACAAAAGTGTCATTCAAAGCTTCAAAAGCTCTTTTCAAAAACTTCAGAAGCATTCTTGTTGCTGGACAAAGAAAATTCTCCCTGTAGACTGAAACTACGTCTCAATGAGTTCCATTAAATGACGTTAGTTGTCGTCACTAATCTAAATAGGTACTCAAAGTTTCGAACGTATATCAACACAAAGAAAGATCTTGTTCGAAATAGTTACAATTACTTCCTAGAGTCTAACAAGTGAAAGAAAGAACCAATCACGGAGTGTTTTTATAGTTGAAATAGTACAATAAAATTAATTTTTTAGTCACCGCGAAAAGTAAGTGAAATATTGAAAACTTCGTTTAAGCACTGAAACGATTTATAAACAAATTGTGGACAATCGATGAAATAATAAATGACAATGAAACCTAATGTTACATTGGTTCTTAAACAGCCATTATACTAAAAAACAAGGTCTCGCTTATGGGGTGATCTGGACTGTCCGGGTGACTCCGCGTCGAAGGCTGTGTTGCCGACGTTTCGATCTCATTTAAGGTCTCGCTTAGTTCACGTATATTATATTCTGAAGTTCAGATTTGACATCTTTCTCTCTGAGATAGCGAGACAATGATTGCGCCAGATTGTATCGTACATAAAAAGATTCTGAAACAAGATTGTTTGATAGGGGACGACATATTCATATCGCCACATCTTCACGATTCTCAAAATAAAATTGATTTATTCACAGATGTTCATTATCGATTATTTTAACGATATATTAAATTATAAATATTTTATTTTAATATGTGCTGATGTAATAACACCCACCACTAAATATTCACATGTATCATGCATAATTTCTTTGAGAATTTTAATATTGGAAGTAGTTCTTCCAGGTCAGCCCTAATTCTATTTGTGTTTATGGTGTGTGCACTTGATTAGGAATTTATTTATGAATTTCAACTTTTATCAATATTTGTATGACCTCCTCTCCTTGATTATACAATTACATCATTTCTTTTTCGATTTTTTCAACGCACTTTGTATTACACAATTTTGGCAAATTAAGGTAAAATTTAATAGAACGGTTCAAAAATTAAACTAAATAAAGGAGCCTTCTGAACTGTTGATTTCGACGATTGTTTTATGAGGGAATTATCATTGTGCCGTAGAGTTTCAATTTAATGTGATTTTTTTACGAAACCGAAATTTTAAAACTTTCTCTACGTAAGAATTTGTAAGTGAAAGATCTTGTTTAGTTTAACTATGCAGCTTTATAAATAAATTTTAAACATTTTGTTGAAGATATAATAATAAAGTGAAATAGTGAAGTTCTTTGATATCCATGTTGTTTCAAACATTATTTTCTTCCATGCAATTTGATGTCGTTTAAGTGATGTTTTGTTGTTAAAGTTCAATATAGTACATAATAGTAACAATGTAACCATATTTTATTTTTATATTTTTTTGACTGAAATTCTCCCCGTCGGCCCAGAAAAAGAGAAATTTATAATTATTTTTATATCACGAATGAAGAAAACTGTACATTGCGTAGATTGGAAGTAGACATGAGTTGTAGTTTACCAAATTTGGTTCAGTTAAGAATTCATTCAAGAATTTAGTTTTACCATTCGCTCCACAGGGAACTTAATCGCTTCTCACAGTAGATTATAACTGGTTTTACACCGCTT
This sequence comes from Gryllus longicercus, assembly GCA_038098605.1. Lineage (NCBI taxonomy): Eukaryota > Metazoa > Arthropoda > Insecta > Orthoptera > Gryllidae > Gryllus > Gryllus longicercus. The sequence continues at coordinate 671,650 of JAZDUA010000530.1, forward strand.
TCCTTATTCAAGGTCACGACTATCTTTCACCTTCTCACTCTGCACATTAGCTTCGTATCAAATCCCAGTTGCGACAAAAAATTAATATGCGGCAGAGGATTTTCGCTATTTCAGTACAGGTGTTTTCCTTTGTTTCTCCAGGAATGGATAGATCTCCATCCATTCATAGTTGCACGGCCGGTTGTATCATAGGTCAAATCATGTGATTGTTGTTGGGATGACAATAACATGTTATTTCTTTACCTTATTGTATTAATTTATTATTCATTACAAATCTTACCACATTCGGTGGAAGAAAAGAAAACATTTTGAGACATTTATTGAAAATAAATTCATTTGATAAGTCTACTTTAAAGATAAAGAAAACGATCAACTGTAAATAGAAAAAAGTGATTTAAGACACGAGAAACAGTTAAGATTCGCATCTTCATTTGCAATGCCCTCCTATGACATGTCTAGTTATGACAATGCCCTTACACTACTCAATTGACATGAATTTGGAAACATCCGAGGCAGTTTAACTTTTTCAAAGTTTTCTCTTGAATAGGTAAAGCCTCATCCACATTTCAAAACGCTGCTGTAAACGCTTGCTGTAAACGTAGCGGCAAAATGTTTAACGTCAAATCAACATTTTCAATGACGAACGAACAATTCTTGTTAACCAATCGTATCAACGTCTGGTCAAGGAGTAACAACGTATAGAAATCTGGTCAAGGAGTTTTTCGCAATATATCTTTTTTTCTGTGTTCTATATCAGGACGAATACTCCTTAGTCCTCCTTGGATACCAGCAAACACGACAAGTAGTCGGCGAAGAAAACGATTCACAATTTGCTGTTAACCTAATTCGTTGTGTGCATTCGCTTTTTCAAGTTGATCTGTGTTTGGCCTTCGACAGAACTCTACACGTAAAAGATCGGACCTTGTAACCCCTAACACTTTACAGATATACGTTTACATTATACTATTGTCGTGAATAAATCTACATTTGTTTCCAAGCGCTTCAACTACTAAGTTCATTGGCCCCGTAAATGCAGTGCAAGTTAAATCCACAGAGGTGGCGTTGATTATTCCCCCCCCCACACACGCAATCTAAAACGTGAGTTCCGACGCCGGCTTTCACGGCGGGTCAAGCTGTAAGCTTTAGGTCTGGGCTCCCGAGTGGTAATGCAGTGTGTGTATGTAAGTGTGTGTGTGTGTGTGTGTGTGTGTGTGAGTGAGTGTGTGTGTGTGTGTGTGTGAGAGAGAGAGAGAGAGAGAGAGAGAGAGAGAGAGAGAGAGAGAGAGAGAGAGAGGAGGGGAAAGGGAAAGACAACGGTGAAGTTGGAAAGTTCTCCTGGAATGTGTCACCCTTTTGAGAGTTCTGATCCGAAATTCGCCGGTTATGGTTCGGAGAAACCACAGAACATTATCGATTAGAACAGCCGGCCTCTAGAATTCTCCCCCCGGCAGTAGTCGAATCCGTTTCAGCTAAGCAGCTAGTTTCGAAAATTTCTGGAAGTTGAACCCTCGGGCCTCTCAGTCAACATTGTTGCGTGGAGCTATCACGGAGTCAGATTGTTGGAAATGGTGACGCTTAATATCTCGTTCTAGGTTTTGCGGCAACATATATACGTGTGAATTTGCGTTGGCATGACGCCTGACGGGCAACGAGATGGTCGCAATTACTGATGACAAATTTTACCAAAGCATCGATACATCACCAAAAGATTTTTGATGTCTACATCGACAAAAAGCATCGATGTAAAAAACATTCAAGTTTTAAATGATAAAGTAGGTTGTATTTTACCATCCCATTTGCATTTTCATTATCGTTATTAAATGAGTTATATTTTATTTTTTGGTCATGTATAAATAAAATGTTAAAAATAATCTTTATCGAATTCCAAGAAGAAATCTTTATCTCTGACCATGAAACATAATAGATATTTTGTTAGAATAATGTTGAGAATAGTTGTTAATAAAGCAAGACATCCTGCACAATCTCCCAAAAATAACCATAAGAATATCTCCCCACCTGGTCATGGACATCAGTGATAAACGTCAGTGGCTGTTAGTTTTGAGCAATTTCACAAAAATTAATTCTTGAAATGTTATTTATATCGTGAGATTTTGTAAATATCGATGTTTCTGAACGATGTAAAGTAAACATGGAATACAGAACAGTGGTGTTAGTAAATCGATGTTTCTTTTGGCAAATATCCTTGCTGTCTTTTTGCCGTCCCTAGCCGGAATGGCATGAGGGGCTCGCAGGAACGGCACGAGGGCGGCGGCGGGGGGGGGGGGGGGGGCTGCCGGCATTTTGATGGAGGCGTGAGCGCGGCACGCGGCGCCGGCGCGTGTGACGCGCGCGCAATCTCGAGTTGGAATGAAACGCGAAGCCGCTTCGCGCGGCTCGCGTCGCGGCGGTTGAATAGCGCGTCGCAGGCGCCGACAGATCGATGCGTGTATCGAGGCGACGAGGTCGACCAACGCATTGCTGCGTGCAATATGATCCGTCCTCCTATCTGCTCTTATCTCGGTCGGAGGGGGAGATGCTATTCGATACGTTGTGGGGCATATTCGTAGGTGTTTCGATAAACTAATTACTCGTATATATTCCTGTTAACACACTCTTTCCGTAACCAAGGCACTTACTACGAGTATTAACAATTAGATACAACAAACGAAGTGTTCTTTTAAGTAATTTACATGTTTCTTCTTGTTCTCAATGTGAATATTAATAATTTTTATTCGTATTTATTCTGGTTTTCACTTCTCCTCAAGGACTAGCTTTCCTCTGTTATATTTCATGTTTAACCTCTTGACATATATGATAATAATCAAAGATGTAGTTTATCAGCTTATAACCGCAAGCAAGCTTTTTCTTTGTCAAATTTCGAATCTTATCTGTCGGCTTCCGCAAAGCCTACCATCAAATTCAAATGACCTCGAACATTTAAAGAAAATTTAAAATCTAATTTGACAAATAAATCAAACAAGCATTTTGATAATAGCATTCGCACTCTACTTGCAACTTCCGGAGTTTATTTTTCTAACTTGTTTGCCGTCCTGAAAACAAGTGAAGTCAGAACCACGTAAGTGCATCTGTCCACATAAATCTTCAATTAATTTCTTTGAACGTGTTAGTACTTCGAAATGGTACCTTTTACTATACTTCAGTTATATTTTTGCCAGAAAAATATAAGAGCATGACTTCATGCGGAAATCGAAAGGTAATTTCACACTCAAACATTTGTTACCATTTTTATGAATCAATTTTAATTTTTAAGATCTCCATTGATATATAGAAACAGCTGTGAGAGAGTTTCTACCCTTACAAACTAGCTAGAATAAATTCAAGGCAGCCTGTGTCGTAAAACTTCTAAAGATCTAGAAATTATTCATTAATTACCAACCCCGGCAGTAGTATGGGATTTACGTAGAAGGGTAGTCTTACTCATATACAGGTGAGTTTGACACTCGCGAAATGTGCCGCGTCTGGACTTTTGCCTGAAAAGTTGTGGAAACCGGTGTAAATCTATGCATCCCACAGCCCAAAGAGACAATACCGTACAATTTGCCCAGCACCTCACCGACTCGGTGACCCTGGGCCGCCCCCGCCTGGGGGCAGGCGAGCCCATTTCCTTGCACCTGCATAAACGCACCGCGCGTTTAGGAAGGCTATTGACCGGGGGCACCGAAGCGGACGCCGCCAACGCCGCCGCCGCCGCCGCCGCCGCCGCCGCCGCCTGTTCGCACCGCTGCACCCTTGATGTGGCCGTCAAACGGAGCATGTGCACAAATCGCCAACTGGAGCAGCGAGGGCGGCCGCCCCCTTCGACACAGGCGAGAAATACGTCGGGGCGCTGAAAAATGGTCGACAAGTAAAAATTTAAGCGATGTATGCGGTGGGAGTCTTTTGAAGCTTTGACTTCCGCAATTTTCGAAAACTTAGAGGTTTTAGCGATATAATCGGCCGCTGCGCGAGATCGATCGGGAAATATTAATTTTGGAGAAAATTCTGCGAATGGCCTGTTTTACAGTTATTTTTTCATCATTTTCTGAACAGAAACGGGATGGAAAAGGGACGTTCGTTTCCGCACGCTACTGTTTCAGTGTAGAAACTGAATAATATAGAACGCGCCTTTTACACAGATTTTTCATTTTCCGCACGCAATTGTGATGAAAATATTTTCTCTTAATGTCGCTAAAAGCGTCGAAGATCAAACAGTTGAACCATGTATGGTAACAAATTAAATTAGGTTTTATTACCACTGAGTATTCAAGGAGACACTAGAACAGCACATGTTATATTTTTCATTACATATTCCTTCTCGTTGCAATTCAACACATTAGAGCTCTGTAGAAATTGCACAAAAGAAAATCGCACCACACGTTTAACAAACCAGAGAAAGTTTCAAAAATGATGCCAAGATCGCGGTAGTCAAACTGGATGAAATCTGTACGGAATAATAAAGCATTCATAATTTTTTCGCAAATTTGCAAACCAGACTGGATGTATTTTTTATAAATTACATTTAGCCTGGTCTGTCTCTTTTGTGCAAAAAATTATGAAAAAAGGGCTACTAAGAGCCATTATTGTCAACATCCGGACTTGCAGCCGACGATTTTACGCAAAGTTGTACCTGCGCCACTTTTATATAATTTCATACAAAATTACCGGCAAAATTCTCATATTTTGAAAAAATTGTAAATTATACTACTACTTAGATGGGCTACTTTACAAGTTGCAAACCTTAGGAACCCCCGATTACCTCCAAAATATCATTAAAAGCTTTCTGTCAGAGAGGGATTTCAAAGTTAGTATAAACAACAATAAATCAAGAGCACATATCATCAAAGCCGGCGTGCCGCAAGGTTCCCCACTTTCTCCCTTATTGTTCAACATATATATAGCTGACTATCCACAAATGACTTACTCAGAAATAGCACTTTATGCAGATGATACAGTATTATTTAATGCAAATTCAAACATTACCAACGCTTGCAAAGATCTCCAGTCGGACTTAAATGAATTTGTCGAATGGACATTGAAATGGAGAATTGCCATAAACCCTACCAAATCACAGCCTAAAATATTCTCACTAAGAAAAATACATAAACCACGACAAATTAAAATTAATAATACTGCAATTCCTTGGCTTAATAATGAAACGCCCGTAAAATATCTGGGTGTATTACTGGATCAAAAATTAACATGGAAAAACCACATTCAAGAAATAACGAACAAAACCTACGCAAAAATGAACAAACTTTACCCCATAATTAATAACAAGTCACCGCTTAGTCTGGACTGCGCATTATCAATCTTTAAAACGATAATACGTCCCTCATTAACATACGCCTGTCAAATTTGGAACAATATAGCAAACACACATCTAAAGAAACTACAAATCATTCAAAACAAGTATCTAAGAAAAGCCGTGCAAGCCCCTTGGTTTATTCCAAATATGCAAATTCACAGAGAGCTAAACATTCCTTCCATTAGCGAATACATTCAACGGATGAGTAACAGATTTTTCACCCTTCTTCCGTCATGTACAAGTGCACAAATATTTGATCTAGGCAAAAATGCTTCCATCCCAACCAGCATTATCTCTCGATACCCCAAAGACTCTCTTAAACCACCTTAAATTAGAATAATTTCCATCCCCTCCCATTAATCAATTCCGCTGCTGAAAATTAAATAAATACATTAATTAAAATAAATAAATAAATAAATTTCTTTTGAATTACTGCTCTGCAGACTTTGTTGACGAGGTAGCCGTGTGGTCCTCAAATACTGTCAGCCGAAAGGCCAAAAAATTCTGTAATAATAAATTGTAAATTAAAACCCCTGAAAGGCATACTATACCGAACAGGCAGAAAAATAAATTTAAAAAAACAAATTAATTGTTTTAAATATATTTTATTAACGAAACATGTATATATTCGATTATGTAGTTGCAGCAGGGGATCCAAAAAACTAAACTTTTCCAAATTTCGAAAATTTAGAGATTTTACTGAAAATCAAACTTTGCCATTTTAAAACTGTAAGTTGCTCTTTTACGGCAATAGAACAATTAAAAGGAACATTTTGTACTATATTTTTAAAAACATTCGCAAATGTCTTCGTACCTACAAAAATTAAAAGATCCCTGAGGGGGCGGGAAATCATTCAGATTAATCGAAGAATATTTCTTTCAGTGAAAATTCTCTGTACGATTTAGAAGATAGTGTTATTCATAGACAGATTTTTTATTTATTTTCTGCATAATTTACAATCTGTTCCTATCGGAACAATAAGCGAATGGTGTCAACAGATACATTTCCGACGTGAAATTCATAGAGAGATAGACAGAAAAGTGGATGTTTTAAGAACAACTTTATAATTATAAAGGCATACATTAGCTACATGTAGCAAAAACATATTTACCACAACGCTACTGTGAAGGAAGTGGTAGCTATTATACTTCCATACATTTTCTTAACATACTAGTTGTTGCCATCACAATAGTGATCTGCATAGTTTTGTACATATTAATGCCAACATTCAAATTTTTCAAAGTTTATAAATATTAAATATTTATTCTGTATATGTTGTTGTAAATATGTATAATATTGTAATTGTATATAATTGTTGTAAATATTGTATAAAAATTATATGTCATCAAACCTGAAGATCTGTTACTGTAGATCGAGAAATAATTGCAGTAGCAAATATATTAAATAATAGGAAATAATTAGAACTAATATTTTGACAAATTAATGAATGTTTGCATTAATTATGAAAATACCATTCTATTCTTGGAAGGCCAAGTTCATTATTTTTTGAGGCAGATATTAACAAAATGATTATTTTTCATTAGGAATTGTAACTTTTTAAACTTTTTACATCGATCACCGTTTCGATGGTTCTTGGCCATCATCATGAGGATATAATTAAAAATAGAGCGATATAGATAAATTAATATAATATAAAATGAAATACATGATTGACAGCATATTATTGGAAAATATACAAAGAGATACAAAAACTTTGACATTAACTGCACATTATTTATAATTGAAATACAACGATTTTGACTCACCTCTTTTTAGATTTGAGTTTTGTTTAGAACGTTGATCGATGAAAAATGTGTAAAAAGTGACGACAATTTATAATACAAATTTGTCATTTTGTTAATGTTTGCCTAAAAATTAATGAACCTGACCTTCGAAGAATTAAATATACCAAATCAAATTAAATTATTTGCAACCTTCGTAACGAAAATAGCATTCTAGTTGGTCATTTGGTTTTCATCATTTATAGATTTCTCTTCGAGCGTAAGGGACAACTCATGATGCACGATAAAGCCGTCGTCATATATTTCCGATAATTGCTGGGTTGTTTTAATCTTAATGAGATTCCAAACTACGTTTTACATCATCACTGCATGTAGTGGAATTCAATTATCGGTTTGACAAATGTATATGGATCATTCATCATATAACTAGCTCATATTCAATCTAATATTGTTCGTGAAATTTTCTATCGCTCTAAATATTGAAACAAAATATATCACCGAACTTAAAAAAAATAATAATCTTTAATTATAATAGTATTCCACATTGTGACCTTGTTTTATGGTTTTCTTATTCATTTGACTATAAATGACGTCTTGGATACATGGGATGTTGCCACAGTCTGTCATTACTAACAAGTAATATATTGAAGATTTCCAAGCTAAAGGAAATATGAAAAGTACACTTAAAGAAGAATTATTTAGGTTTTATCAGTAAGAAAATATAACTGTAGCAATGTTACATACGCATCACACATTAAAAACGCAATATGCATCTACGTTTACGTAGATTTTTCTGCGGAATATTTACTTAACGTATGTATGTCCTATCCTACTTAATGTGTGTATGCATTGAGACGGGAGTATCTCGTATACGGAGTGGCCTCTCTTTGCACATGTCCCTATCCAGTCCATGAAGTTCGCAGAGGGTATAAGGTTAATTGAAGCAGACTTGTAAGTGTTTACTCTCTGGAATAAGACACTTCCAGAGATACTCGTTTTACACTCACAGTCGAGAAACATCTCTGAACTTCATTACTGTTGGGAATATTTTGTATTTACAATCTCTGATAAAAAGTTAAGCGAAGTCGAACAGGGCATATGGAATGATGCAGGTCCTGAAACAGTCCCGTCACAATGACGAGATTTCCCACGACACTTCATTCTCTGTAATATGAATTTCAAGAAGTAAAATCTCGCAACAGTAGTTAATAAAATAACGAAAGATCGTCTGAAAATTATATTGCGTGTTTTTATTAGTGTTTAGCATTCTCACCTTAAGCAAAATACTATTTTGCACGAATTATGCGACAACAAAATTTTGATTTGTCCTAAAATCCCGTGTGTGTTTTCATACAGATTTAACAGGTGCAATGAATTAGAAAGCTCAATTGATGAGAATTTATTGAAACATGTTTATTCGCAATTGGTCAGAATCGTTTCCGCGTAATGTTGCAGTTAAAGCGATTAGCACGGGGAGTGATTGGGAAGGGAATGTCGACGTGTTATTGCTGTCACACACCGCAGGGTCCGAATGTCTCGATAGCTTGCATTGTTTAATGAACGCTAAGAACATTAGTAGCAATTTACCTTATGTGGTCAACACTCACACCTAATGTGTTGAAAGTGTTTTTCTTTAAATGTTGTTAACACGTTTGTTGAAACATATGCTTACAGATTTTAAAATTCTTCCGTACATTTATCTCATAAAAATAATAAAATGTAAAAATTGAAAAAAAAATCACTTTAACTTATCTTATTCCAATGCATGGGAAGTTGCGTGTGCATAAATTATCAGTCATGTAGATATTTTTTGCCATGTAAATTTAGTTTAGTAAGGGATTTTTTTAAAATTTTGCTTTGCCTCAGCTGCTTGAGAAATGTGTGGGCGACAATCTCATAATTAAAATTATTCTTTATTGTTATCGATGCATATATCTTTATAGTTCCATAAATGTAAGTATATTAAAGCGTCTTACATTTCTCGGCTTTACATCTGTCATGTGCGTGGACAATCCTCCACAAGCACATCGTGTGTTGTCATACAAATGTACTAACGATTTCAAAACATTTTAAGTCTTGTTTAGTTAATACGAAAGTTTCATAAGGCTACATTTTACCTCGCCGTTTTTTCTCAACACGAAGACTGTGAAGTAAAATTAGCCGATTCAGTTTCGGCCGATATATTTCGATTTCATAAAAACATGTCTTTTGTGAGTAGATTAAAATCACAAACAGAGCTTAATTGAGCTTTTTTGTCTTTCTCTGTAAGCTAAAACAGATTACTAAAATTCTCGAACATTGCATCGATTAAAAAACACTCATTAAATAAACGATTTCTTACGAACAAGAAACTCAAAAATGTTAAGATCTTTTTTCGATTCAATTTTCCTCAAATAAAAATTTTATTGTTCGTGAAGGCAATGTGAAGAACAGGGAAAACAATATTATTATTATTATTATTATTATTATTATTATTATTATTATTATTATTATTATTATTATTATTATTAATCACTAAATCTATTTATAGAAGTTGATCTTATAATTTGAAAATTTCTTGTTAAGTTTATTTGAATGTGAATCAAGAATAAAGGAAACAGAGTTACTTCTTATCGGATATTGCATTTCGTTTAGACGTTTTTACGAAACATTTTAGACTGTATTTTCATCAAGACTTCATAGCTGGTAGACAGAGCGCTATCGCAAATTGGATCTTGCCTCAAACGTGATTAAAGGGCGGCAGAAGTGGCAACCGCCGTCTCGTGGGCGGAATGGCGCCCGCTGTTCCTCGTCCAATGAGCGCCGCAGTCGGAAACCATACGGCGAGACTATCTAGCGGAGCGGAGGCGTAGCACTGGGAGGGTATACAAATAGCTCCGCGGAGTCGCCTCCCTGGGGAGCGGCGGCGGCGGCGGCGGTGGCGGTGGCGGCGTCGCGGCGCTAGGCAGCGGTCGCCCCGAGCGCTCGCCGGCGGCGGCGGCGGTGGCGGCGTCGTCTACCAGTCGCGCGGCGCGGCGCTGCGCGGCGCGCGGCGGTCTCATCCGGCGTTTCCATGGCGACGGTGCGCCAGAACGCCACTCGATCGATGGGCCAGGAGCCGACGGCCGCGCGGCGGCCGAGGCGGGGGCGGGGGCGGGGGCGGGGGCGGCGGCGCGGTAGGGCGCGCAAATGTCAGGGGGCGGCGGAAATAGCCACGGGCCGTCGCCGCCCCTGCCGCCCCCGCGCCGCCGCGCCGCCGCGCCGCCGGCCAGGCGACTGCCGCCCAAGGGGCGTGGGTTCTGCCTGGAGCCCTGACACAGGCAAATTTCGCGTTTACCTGCCTAGGAGGAGTTAGGGAATATCTGCACGTACGCGGCGCGATTACATAATGAGATCTCACCTTCCTTCTCTTGCATCTGTTCCTCTGTTGAAATGACGAGCTCCGGTGCGCGCGTTTCTTTATCTTCTTGCAGGTTGTGCCTGGCCCTTTCTTTGTACGTTTTGTATTTCTATCATCGTTTATTTTTGATAATCCAAGGATCTTCGCTACATCGTAGACTATGAAAGGAGTGGAAATAATTGAGAGATTACATTATATAAAATATAGTTTATAGTAAGAACTGATTCAACGACGGATAGTCATATTAACTTTAATACTACTTTTCTGCAACGTGAATGAAAATTATAGTCACAAGAGTTTTGGAACTAGGGCAGTTTTTTCAGGCAACGTATTTCGAATATATGACAGAAAACACTAAATATCTTGGAAAAATATTTACGTGTATTATATTATATTTTAGATGCCATACAAATTAATGCAGTAGTCTGAACGCCCAAGAAAACAAATTCACTCAATCATCGAATTTTCATGAATTTTTTTGTACAAAAGCAAACCGAAATAGCATACAAATGCGTATAGCGCAAAAATAGAGAAAGTTATACAAATGAGAGGAATAGATAAATGATACTTTGACCTAGAAATTTCATCAACGTCCTTTTGCAAAAATCGTTTGAATGCAATCCGCAATGCACCCGAGTGTTGCGGTGCAGCCGCGCGGGCACAGGGGCATGGTGGTGGCAACCGAGGCCGGCCAGGATGGAACGCGGGGGGGGGGGACAGGTGGGTGTTGAGCGTGGCCGGCGCGGGGGGGGGGGGGCGTGGCAGGGGACGGTGCACGGAGTAAAGGGCGTGAGGAGGAGTGTGGGCTTCGGCGAGACGGACCTGACGGGCAACACGGTGGGCATTGTGGGGTTGGCGGGCGTGGCATGTGTGTGTGTGTGGCAGGGGGTGGCGGGGAGGGCAATGCTTGGCAGGGAGGGTGGTGCCCAGCGGGGATGGCGAGCGTGGGGGGAGGGAGGTGCATGGCGTGAAGGGCGTGGCGGGGAAGACGGTTCATACCGGGCAGGGAGGGCGTGGCGTTTCGAAGAGGGCCGTGTATGGCGAGGAGGGCAGGTGTGTTGTGGTGGGGGCTGTGCATGGGGGGGAGGGCAGGCGTGGCAAGGAGAGCAAGTGAAGGGGGAGAGGAGAAAAACTAGATATGGGTATGGGGGAGGTTCAAAATTATACTACATCCGTATTATACTGCAGATGGAATTCATTACTTTCCCTGACTATTGGGCCATGGTTGTAAATACATTCTTTTGGAATGCAGTGTTCAAGGTAATATATTACGTTTGAACCGTAATTAACTGTTACCCTACAATTAAAAATCTCACTGAAGAATAGAGATCAGTGTTCTTAGATAGGCTTCGACGTTTAACACTTCACTAAAAGTAAAAAGTGATGTAGTTCGTCAGTGCTTGACTCCCAAACAGAAAGTAAATTGAGTACACAATTCGCTCCACATGCATGGAAGTTCAAAAGTTAATGTATTTCATAAATGTATGATGTATTCTCATTTCTAGAATTCCATGGAAATGACAAATCCGAACTTTGACGAAATCGGAGAAATAGTTGAACACTTTTATAAAATATTTAATATTCAGAAAAAGATATATTCTGATTAGAATCATTCCAAGTATTGGGGCTAAAAGAATTACTTGTGTTTTTGATGAAGTGTCTGGAAATATGAACGAACAAGAATGGTTTATACGATATTGAAATAATATTAGACATTTTTACGAGGAAAAATTTATTTTTCTTATCAAAATTCATCTTGAAGGCTAATAAGTGATTTGCCTTCTTTGAATTTGCATTTGAAGGCTTATTTAATCTGATTATTTCTCCAATTTTTTTAGAAAGTAATTTAAATTAGACTTTGGGGGAATCGAAATGAATTATAATTGATTAATCTATCTCATACAGACGTGCGAACTAAAACTGCTTTAACATTGTCAATTATAGGAGATGTGAAAAAATGTAAATTAGTGATAGAGTTACACCTGATTTTTTCTAAATTGAATTTTCGCAAATATAGTAAAATTAAATATTCGAGAGCAACTGGGACAAAAATACGTCGACTGTGAAGTTTCAGTCTGCGGTATTATTTAAAGTAATTAAATTACAGCGAACAGGTGCACAATGGAATACATGCATGCGTACTTGGTGGACGTTTTTGTTTGCTAACCTGCGAGAACAATGACAAAACGACTCTGTAATTATGTTAAAATGTTTCAGTGCGTGTATATTCAAACATATTCAGGCAAAACATATTTTAATAAATGATCTTTTGAAAATATAGCCGGAGATAATAATACTCTTTACTTATGTTGTTTCAAGAAAAAAAGAGTTTAATTTTAAAATGTATTACAATTGCCATGCGATGTGTGAGTGCTCATGACTAGTTCAATTCAAACACACCAGATTATATAGAATCTTGATAGTTTTGTTTGATAAATGTGTCGATTTATGTCAGAAAATGTTGTCCTAGAAATTACAGGTCTTGAATGTTAATTGATTGAACGTGTTTCATTACTAAGTTTTCTTTTCTCTTCAAATGCTTCAATTTTAACGTAATTGATACTTCATATTATTAATTACAACCACGAAATCAATGACCATAGTAGCGGATTAATATGTCCAATTATGCCCTCTTTACAATTTCAGCTCAGGTATTAAAGTTAAAATGGTGTGTTGAGTTCATGTAACGATAAAGTAAGAAACAATTAATCACCTTTTGAATACCGCGACATGCAGTGACTAGCAACAAGACATTTCTCATCTATTCTTCCTTGTATCGGCGTAAAACAATATACTTGTTTGATGTAAATATTTAATGTAAATACCTCAGAATTATATTACAAATTTAAATGCTACTTAGAAAACAGATGATGCGTTTTCAGGATTCTGTTTTCACTGAAATCATTCTTTTTAGCCAATAATTTTAACATATGTGAATGAAGAGACCGGAGTACTTTTCCTTCAACGATCTCGGCCTGACATGGATCTGCTTTACCGTACTTACCACACACCACCTTTACCTGCACCCCCCTATGGGGTGGTATCTGAGATTCGTGGCAGGCACTCGTAGAAGGCACGCATGCAATTGTCGGATTGTTTTGAGGAAGTGGTTATAATGATCGGCGCTGATTAATTGAGTTGTTGACTGTCGAAGGGGAAAGTTTTTAACCCGGAAGTGGCCACAATGCAAAATGTAGTTTGAGTTCACTGAACGTTTCAGTCAGATTCGCTAGTTTTCATTTCTTGTCGTTGATGACTACATGCTTAAATGAAAAATGACTTGTAATTAGTTTTTGAGTTATAGTCAGTAATATTCAGCTTGAAAAATTGATTTGTTTTACATTTATTTAACAACGGCGTGGGTGGTTTTTAGCAAGATATATTCATTGACGTAAGAGTTCGCTTTGTATTTTCTAGCAAATATGACCCACAACTTGGCAGAAAAGTTCCATCTTGTTCTGTGTTTTGCAAAAAAACTATTGTTCAAACGTTTGACAAAGGCTTACTCCGGAATGAACACTAGGCAATACAAAAAATTCCATTTCTCTATATAGGGTCTTTCGATTATTGGAAAATGTCTAACCCTTGATCTCACCCGTACACTACAAGTACTTCTGCTGTTTACACAGCCACCTTTGAAGTTGGTGCGAGTCGGCACGCGCTCTGTTCTAAAGCGCGGAAGGCAGCGGGAAGCGAACAGCTTCAACAAGCAGCGAGCCGCGGGAACGAGTCTTGAGCAGCCCGGGGCACGCGCATATAATGGGCGGCTCAACACCTAGCACACAGTAGTGATTGAGTCCGAGACACGACGTTAAGTGTGTATGTATGTGTGCGTGCGTGTGTGCGCGTGCGTGTGCGTGCGTGTGCGTGCGTGTGTGTGAGTGTGCATGTGTGCGCGTGTGCGTGTGTGGGCGTGTTTGGGCGTGGGCGCGCGAGTATATGCGTGTGTGTATGACCGCACCTAAGTACTGTGATTGTTCTCGGGTCCACCGTGAATCGGCTTCGATAGGTTCTTCTCGTGGCGGCACTATGGTCGGCAACGAATCAGGTATTTCTATTGGCAACTGGAACTTCTCCATTTCTTTATATGTTCTCGTGAAGAAATTGCCTCGTACATTGTACAGCCGAATAAAGTGTTTTATGTGAAAATCCTTTTCAACTTCCTGGTTAAACGACTGCGCATGCGCTTAGATTGTAATTTACGCGGTCGTTGCTCGTCCATAGAGTTGGTTCGCGATGGCGCCTCGAGCATTCTTGCCTCGTCTCGACGTGTCGTCGGGTCGAGCGAAGGCCGTGGCAGGTATCCCCCCGGACCATCCCTGCGCAGCCTTGCGTGGCCCGAAAGCCGCTTGGGCGCCCCGGAGCAGTCTAGGCACTTCGCCGCGCCACCGCCACCGCCGGCGCGGCGGCGCCACTCGCCTACTTTGTCGGCTCAGCCTCCGCCCTCTCGTTCCTGCCCATCCCCGCCACTTCCTCACCCCACCCTTGCCATCCTCTCCGTTCCTCGCTTCACACTCGTTCAAGCACCGACCCCGTCACAGCCGCTACCCTCAAATTTTCCAATAAAGTAAAGTTTCAGTTCAATTTATTATATTCCATAATACTATTATCAATGTGAATGTGGATTTTCTTTTCCAAGTCATTACTACAATGCACTTCTGTATTCTAGCATGTTACAATTGTCATTTATTTCAAAATATTAGCATGTTACAACTTTCATTATAAAAACGTTGAATTATCATTATACAAACTTTGAATTACGGTTGGCATTCACACGGTGGTGGGATTTTTGAAATTAGCTAGATAGCTACGTCGAATTCAGCCGCTGACGAGGATAATTCTTGAGACCTGCTACTCTGATCTGTAGTTTTCCGTGTTTTTTCCACAATACCGGGTGAATGTTGGAGCACTACTCTAGCAAACGGTCGCGGACTCGTGTGATATTTCTTTCATCATCCTTGTTCCCTCCTTCCCTTTACCGCAATCACACTTCCATGCACTACAATATCCCACATATTGGGAGACCAGACAGGAGCTTACAGCTTGCCCGACCAGGGCAATGCTCCTCTGTGGGAGGAACCTGAAAGAGGGAAATTCCTCGCAATCAAACATGTAGGTCGGAGCGAGATATCACGATGAAGAGGAAGACAAAGGAACCTTCCATCGCAAAAGCAAGTATCTACATTTACGTGATGAACGACTATGGCAGTCGACGTGTTCGGAAACACTATCCTTACTCAATCGAACCTGAACAGTCACTTGTCATTTGCGCCATTGAATAATTCTCTTCGATTTATACCACCAGCTCCTCTCCTTTTACGAGTATTTACCTCTCTAGTCTCAGCTGTCCTTCATTTTGTGCATTCGCTACCGCAACTGCCATTTAAACTAACTTATCTGTCTCTAGTTCGACCTCTCTCCACCAACTGACTCGAACCCCGAATGCTTTTAAACTCTCAGTTGAGTATGTCGCCAACACGGTTTTCCCAGATTAAGCCCTGGCTGGATCGCGGTGCCGTCTCCACTACCTGCCAGGCAATTCGTCTCCGCCCCCTCCATCGCCTGCGTCAGCAGCTCCGCCTTCTCAGTCATTGCTCTGACCGCCGCTGCCGCCGCTCGTTTGCCGCAACCTGCCACGACGCTCCATCCCCTCCTCAACGCTTCGTCCACCCCGCTCGGGAATGTTTTGTTTAACAAGCTGCCGAAGCAAATGGATAAAAGAATGTCGAATGCGCGTACACTATCAACACTCAAGTGGTAATTATGCGGGGAAGTGAGTCGAGATAGTTGTTTCTGTATTTTAGTGTGAAATGAATTCCAAATTTTGCTTTTGCGGGCTCAACGATGTTTCATATTAATCGCAGAGGCTCAGTTTTCTTTAGCTGTTTAAATAAAATTAATTCTCCGCTTCAGCACCCGAGACTCAAATCACGCCTCTTATTCTCATTTCACATTTCCTTATTGTATCTCAGCGACCAGACCTCGCGTGTGCTAATGACACTTTCGTTGTTACGTTCACTGCATTCACTTTGGTAGCTAAGATCTTCGTCCCCGCTTCCATCGCGCCCCTGCCTCTCCGCCTCCGCCCTACCAACTGTCCTGCCCACCACCGCACCTCCGCCCCGCCTCCGCCCGCCTCCGCCCGCCTCTGCACCGCCTCTGCCCCGCCTCCGCCCGCCTCCGCCCTGCCCACCTCCCCACCTCCGCCCCGCCTCTATCTCGCCTTTGCTGCCACGCCCACTCTCGCTCAAACTCGGTCGTCCCCGTCTGAGGACGCAGGTAGAGACGCGAGACGAGGGAGAGTCCTTCCGGGATTGCACGGGGCTCTGCGGGAGGATCCGAGTGCCACTTCCCCTTCTTGGAGGACTCATTAGACGTAGAAGAGCTGAAACGCTACGACTCACCTCTCGCTTTTCACCAGCGGGGAGGCTAATCTGCTTATGGATGACTATTCGGGATCTTCAATGTATACGGGTGCTTAAAGTGAACTCCTAACGTTTTCATAATTTAAAAGGTTCCTAAAGACATAAGATAAAACAATTACAAGACTTCCAAATTTTAATCTGTGTCTACTTACGAAGTAATAACTTTTACGAATCCGAAATACTACCCTTTCACTGCAAATCAGTCGCACACGGAATTCTGTTCCGCAATATCAATATTTTCTTTATTTTATCTTATTTAAAAAATTGGAGACGCTCTGCCTGTGAATAGCAAAGTTTTTAATTTATGCTACTATCCAGAGATAACGAAATGTAGTATATTTTTAACTGTTGAAAAGTATTAGACGTTTCTCTAAGGCAGTGCTTCTGGCGGATCAAATTATGTAATCTATTCGGATATCAGAAAAATAGAATATACGAAGTAGCAGTTTATGATCTTAGTGAGAGAGTTGGGGTAACCACTTAAAAAATGGATATTAAATGTATTATTCTAAGAGTTTGTTAGCGGTAGGCTTTCAAGAACCACTGATGTTTACCATATCTTATATTTCTCTATAAACTTCATGCTTGAAAATCCAATTTCCTACTCTTGTTACAGCCCATTTCACGCTTTTAGCCATGTTTCAAGGGATTTCTATTAAATTACGGTGAAATTGCCCCTCTGGCCGGCAGTATTCACTTCAGAAATATATAGTTAAGTGGTCAAAAAGGGCATGCTGAGTGCCTCCGCACTGCTTTTACACTGTAACCCTGCCATTTTATCTGATTCGTAAAAGCGTTCTGAAGTACAGTATGCACATAAGCTTCTCCTCTATAGTGTCGGATTTTACAGTGTGGAAAGAGCATTTGAATAGTTATATAGACGGATAGGAATTTGCCATTAAAAAAGAATATTTTCCGCAGAAAATCAAAACCAAGCAGAAAGTTATCATTCTAAACCAGCTCACTTTAAACTTACTACTTTAATTTTGTTTAGATTTCATTAACAACACAAACAAGAACTGGTTGTTGCACTTCAAAATTTCGTTTTTCAATAATTTTCTTTCTCCATATTAGTGCTATGCAATATCGTACATCAAATGTTTGCTTTCGAAATGTGATGCCGCTGAAAATAATCATCAAATTTTGATTATTAGTTAGACATTAAATTGGATGTGTTGAAATGTTACATGTGATTTGTATAGAACCTTTTTTCAGGGATTCTCTTCGTTCGCTTGTGATAGGAGATTGTTATATCATTACATAAAAAGATCTTAGCGAGTGGTATGTCGAGTCGAAAACACCAATATAAATGCTGCAAATTAAAAAAAAAAGAAAGCCGTCATTCAAATTAAGTGCCTTCCAACCCACAAAGTAATGCGCTGAATGAAAATTAATGTAAATATTTTGTATCAATGTAAATATTTTCTAGCTAAAATTAGAACTTCTGGAAGGCATCTGCTAAATTGCCAAGTCATTTCATGTTTATTGCTGGGCGTATCAGTTGCAAACAAGCTTCTAATCCCTAAATCCATTCAATTTCATTGCGAATTGGGTGATAGGTTATCTCTGGATTTATTGACACCTATATTGATTTATATCCACAAAGGAGACAGTTTATTAGAAATAAAAAATGTATTCTTTGGTTTACGCGGACGTTCTATTTTAAAATTATGAGAGATGTTCTTTTAAAAGAAGACTATTGTTGTTAAAAACAAAGAAATTTAAGTCATATTAATGGATTTTTAGGCAGCCACTAGTAAGAGTCCTTACTTTTAGGTCTTGTACAGCGTGATCGAATGTCAAATTTTAGCACTAGTGTTAAAAGTGAGTCAATGATTCAATGTTCAGATAAAACTGTAAACAGAAATTCTTTCGTCTGACAGCATCAACTACTACTGACCTTGTTGTAACATAGTACAAAATTGGTTGATTGTATATTTGAGTTAAAATAAAAGGAAAGCCAATAAGGCTGTCTAAAATATTGTGTATAGCACACGTGGTAAAATTGATTTTATTTTGCTCATAGGATTGCGCCACTCAGCCTGTCGGCTTCGTGCCGCAAACATTCGTACTATCGAAATAAAATGTCACTTTTACCACTCGTGTCGTAAATAATTATTCCGTGCCAACTGTTAGGGATATATTCTGTTAAAGACACACACACTGAGGAAGGGAGAAAGGAAGAGAGAAAGAGAGAGAAAGAGAGAGAGAGAGAGAGAGAGAGAGAGAGGAAGAGAGAGAGATGGAATGCGAGGGAGAAGAATGCTATTCATTTAATTAAAGTCTTAGCAAATTAATCGTTAAGCACTTCGTTGATATTAAAAGGAATCTAATTGTGTCGCTAATAGTGAACTCGTATTGCTGTTTTGTTATGTAACTAAGATTCATAAGAGATAATCATAAACACTGATAATAAGAGTTACTATTCCAAAACATTTCATATGTTGAAAAATATATTTAATCAGTTAACTTATTGTTAACCCTTTTTGAAAACAAAAATAGCAAATTTGTAGAACAATGTCATTAGCCCTTATTGATCATATGTATCATTTCCTTGTAATTTAATATCTTGCTTATCCCTGTAAGCGTATATTCATAGCTTCTTTTGTTAGCTAACAGCGTATTATTTCAACCTCTGGGCAGCAATATTTGCATTTTGGCAACTCCGTTTTAACTGTTTTATGCATCCAGAATCAGTCCGTTCCGAAAAGTGTCGAATGTGATACGTTATCGACATTTTAATGTATATAACGATGATGAGTAATTTATATTCAGTCGGTTATTGATTTCCATTTTAAAGAGCACATTTTCTGTTGTCGCTTCGACAAGCAATGGAAAGTGATGATACATTCTTACATAATGTATGCAGGAAGGTTTAACGTACTCGTGAAACAACGAACTGCTATAATTTTTTGTGGATAAAAATTTATTAACTCTATTATGCTCTGAAAGTTGTTTTAAGATTTTAAATGGCATATGGTAAATGGCATAGACATTGGTAAATAAATAATACAGTATATAAATGCAGTTTTTAGTCCTGGTGATTTTTTGCATAGCAGGAAATCAATTTACAAACAAACCTTTCGCATTATATATTTATTATGTGTTTTTGTAAAGAGATGGATTTAAACAATTATGGTCAAGTTGTTGAGCCGAAAATGTTTTGTGGATATAGTTAAAATGCAAAGATCTTGCAACAATTAGGCCAGCAATAATTGACCATTTGTATACTTGAAGATAACTCCAAACCCATGAGTAATTATGAAACTCATACTATTGTTATTATATAATACTTTCTTTTATTTATTTTTTCTTTTAAATTTAGTACATAAATGTTACAAAGATAATTTGCCATATATTATTTAATAAAAAAACCTACAATTTAGGAAACGCTAAACTTGAAACTTTCATGTACATTTAGTTTTTTTTAGAAATAATATATACGTTACTAAAAGTATGTCACATTTATGCGCGCATGTCTGAAGCAAACTCAGCATCTAGTTTATTAAAAATAAATGATTTTTTGCTGTGGAAATAATGCAAAAAGTAAACGAGATCCCATTGATAACATAATAGTGCTGATGTAATACATATTAAGTAGTGAAAGTTGTGGAAAGTAGTTGTTTAGAATTTGATTAGACCAACATTTTTGGCATTCACATTTGACATTGAAATATTGCAGAAAAGTTCTGATTCGTTTAATAAAATTAACTGCAGTATATTTGATTTGTGAATGTATTCCTTGTTATGTTTATACATCAAGTTCATTTCTTTATTTTTATGCATTGGGAATTATTTTATGGCGAATAAAGGTGTCTGCATCGATTATGCGCGAAGAGACCGAAATAGTAGTGCAAATTGCAAATTGAGGAAATGAACAAATTATCTCAATAGTTAATGCACTTTTTCTCTCTAGTAATGTTGTGACCATTTCGTAAAGCGTGAGGTCTGCAGGGTTAACGGAATTTAAAATTGTGCTCGTTTTCAGAGAGCAAAAAGCGCGTTTCATCAAAGATGAAACCCATATTGCTTTATTGAATATCCGCGGCGGCGGAATGAGCAATAAAGGCGCGGGGCAAAATTGTAGTCTCTCATTAACTTCTCTTCCACCGCAACGCGCGGGCCGCAGGATTCCGCTCGACCGCCCAGTGGCGCAGACCGACCGTCCATTCGGGCGCGATTACCGCATCATACCTTCTAAATTATCTGCCAGCTTGACTTAATTGCCCTCCCCCATCCGTCCCTTCCGAGGGCGCGGCGCTGGCCAATTAATGAACCGTAAATGAAGGCGATAACGTGGGTTTCTGTTACGTGGACAAATTACGAAGTCGTGTGGACGGAAAACCATTCAGTGGCATCCTGCGCTGAGATTGGTGATTGGAGTGCTCTTGAGTCGTTCAAGTTGAATGAGGGCAGATAATAAGGGCGCATAGCTGCCACCTCTGGATTTTCTCTCTTCTTTATTTAACACGAACACTGTATCTTGGAAGCTTTAGTGTAGCTAACAATATATTAGGTTTATTATTTTATAACACATTTCGCTAGGAAAATGTTCATTCAATTTATATACTGAGGAATGCAGAAGTACAGGCACAGTTTTGCCAGCAAATTGGAAAAAAAATTGATATGTTAATGGCGATCTTTTTATGATAAACTTAACGTCATGTAACTATATTTACTGGTTTTATCCTACTTAAGTTAACATGGAAAGAGTCATCTACAATTTATTTTAATATTTCATATTGTTCATTTCATTGTTTTCTCCGTCTTTCTAAAATTTCATATTTATTTTTAGTCACATGTCTCGATTACATTGTTCATCTAATTCTTAAAATATTCTAAATATTCAGTACAATTTTTTGAAATTTAATATGGGATATTTTTAACTAAAGTGCAAATCATTTATAAATTATTTTAAAAATCTGTTTCTACAGACGCCAAATCGTTGTTTGTCACTATTTTTTCTAAGAATACTCACAAACAAGATTTCGTTTCCTTTTTTCGGTTCATAATATTCCAAGAATACACGTGCTGAAGATACCTGATCAACCTAATTTGAAATATTCATGATCTGCGGTCTACTCCTATTTTCCTTGTTGCTTTCTCGGATATTTTCATTCCATTCAGGGAACCTAATCGAACTTGTGATAAGAATTTGAAGGTTACAGCGTTATTCGAGTTGCACTGAGATCCGACAGTCAAGAAGAAACGAAGAGCTGCCGTCGCCGATGTTCCGCCTGATGTGAAGTGAGCGAGAGGGGTTATCGCCACTTGGCTTTCGGGAGGGTGAACATTTCGCCGCTTACGTGGCAAAAGAGGCGAGAGGCTCCAGTCAAGTTGAAGCAATTGATATTCCACTACATCAGAATTGAACATACTTGAGACAATTTAAAAGCTTTTAAATCCAGAAAGTATTTCAGAGAAGGGGGCAATTTCATTTCAGAGCCACCCGCGCCATAATCTTTTCAAAATGAAAAAAATGTTTGAAATGAAAAAAATGAATATTCATAAAAAACTGGTAAAGTTTATTTCAGTTAGTCATATTCAATAAAACTGCAAACATTATTCGTGTTAGGAAATATACGAAAGTCATAGAGCGCATCCAGAACGTACGTTTTCCTACGTCGTCAACAAAAAGGAAACTAGTGGTGTAACAGAATGGCACAGATTATTTTCCAGATTACTTTTATATTTTCATTAGTCTCGGCTAGCTACTTGGATTTGCCACATAATCTTGCCAGCTGCCGTCTATCTCCGCCCAAAGTACATTTTATTTTACATTTTCGTCATTTTTCGGTTTTCTAATTGTAGAGTGGAAATATTATTTTAAGATTATTAAAGAACAGTAAAACATCGTTCTAAAAGGCATTTTTCTTTTAACCATTTGGAGCGTCTTTTTTTTTAAAAAAAAGCGAGTTTAAGAGCTTCTATAAATTTGATTTTGAATCTCTTTTTCACAGAAAATATTTGAGTTTTCAAAAAAAAAATGTTACTCTATTCTTACAAGAAAATTAATGAAAGACTTTGGAGCCGTTTTTGACAAAAAATATGAAAATGTCCCAGGGACTTCATGTAAAATATCCCCAAAAACGAATGAATGCTTTAGTTCAGGCCAAATGGGCAGGGCTTCAATTTAAAAAAAATCCTACGCATGGATTAGGCGCTAGTGTGGTTCACATACACCAGACGGACGGACGATAAAAAAAACACCTTTTTGGTATCGGGGGACCTCAAAACCTGTATTTCCGTTGAAATCTCGAAATCGATTTTCCGCAGCATTACATAACTTTCCATGTACTACGTATATTACTCCGTATATACGTACGTAAACAGGAAACTAAAAACAATTTTACCGAAAAAAGAACACCCAGAACCAGCAGAACTAAGAGATATGTCACACTGCGTGATCAACATTTGTAACCCTGTGCCGTACACCTGCAACTGCGACATCAGTGACAGCCACATGCAACTGTGCTTCGCTGTAACATACAACAATTTGCAGCACTGCAGAATTGTTGCACGAAGGGTCGTTCAGAACAAGCGACGCGAGAGGCTCAGTGCAGATGTTTCCTGCCCGATGACACTCGCCCACACACCGCTCGGCTTGCAACAGATCTTCTGCAAGAGTTCCGCCGGGGGGCGTTTGACCAGCCCCCTTGTAGACCGGTCCCCGCGCAGCGATTTCCATCTTTTCTTACATCTCAGGAAATTTCTGACCGGGCAGCATTACTCGTATTTCTTTGACGTAGAGTTGCAGGTGAATGTCAAACAATGGTACCCATCCCAGGCGGCAGACGTTTAGGATTCAAATTTTGATCCACCTTATGACAAATATCTCTATCCTGGTGCTGATTATGCGAATGCAACATGCACTGTATTACTCCATGAAATAGTGTTGTCCTTTTGTTGACGACGCAGGGAAACGTCCTTCCTGGGTATGCATGGTACATCCTAAGCAGATTGTTTTTTAAAGGGAATTATTTACTTCTATCTAAGGAAAATAACTGGAAGAATACTTATCGTGCATTTGCGGCATCAACTGATACTACTCTAGTGTATAATTCGAAGAGTGTAGATCGGCTACTTTTTCGCAGTGCTTAGAGATAAAATAAAATTCAGTGACCTTATTTTTAGATTTCCGGTGTTCAATTGCAACAAATATGCACTGGCACATTGTTCATTACTTTCCGGTCGGTTGTAAGACAGATAAAAAGTTACGATGAAAATACTCCACGAGAGATATATACAGAGTAATCGTACGTGATCATCACAGCTGGTTATCTTTTCTTATCTTACATACGTAACTCTTGGATGTTGGGTGGCCACGATAAAACAAAAGTATGAAAAAAGTGACAAGAAATGGATCTTAAGAGAATTTTCGCGAGTTACAGTTCACCAAAATGTTTTCAGGTGTCATATTGTGGTGGATACTGCGACTATTTGAGTTATATCCTTGAAATCACCTCGAATGCTAGTCTTGTTAATTTATATACAAAATATTAAATGTAGATAGTTAATACATGTTGTTGAAAATAACTTATCTACTTCCTGATCTTTTGTCATTTGTCATCTTACGTTTTGAATGACACAAACTGCTTCCTTCTACCAGTTACAACTCTACTCTCAATTGCAGACTTTCCAAGTTAGCAAATCACAAAAGGCTTACGATCAACAACTCATCTTCTGTCGGAAATAATCTAATCGCATTCGCAATCAAATCTCTGTAACTGGTGAATACCGGTACAGTCGCGTGTTATCGATCCAAACACAAATGGTGAACTAGTGCCGGCTACCGTCGCAGGGTAGCGCGAGCGACGCCGCAGAGCACAGCGCTTCGCAGCGGCCAACTGGAGAATTATTACGCCCGCACGCGGCCGGTGGCGCCCTGGCGCTCCGACGGCCGCCTGTGCACTTCCGGTTTCGCAGCGCCGCCGCCGGAGGCTGTGAGAGGCCCCGAATGCCCAAGCCCCCTTCGCAATGCAGTGCATCTCCATCTCTTTCCTGATTACCTTCTATTTGTTTTTTACGGGAATATTTCTTGGCAGTGTAATTGTGTTATCACTCCTAATTATGCCATCACTCCAGCTAGGAGCATAATAGTATTATTAATTAGTATCTACGTTACTAATTTTGTATATACGTATAAATTGACGGAAAATGAGAATTGTTTTGACCATGCGAGAGCTGTGAATGGTTTCGTTAGTCCCTTTGGACGATAGGGAAAATACAAAAAACAATGAAATAGTTTAGATTTAGACAGAAATAGCAAACATGTTCATAATGTTAATCTGCAATTTCTCATAGGGGATGTTACGTTTCATTTCTCATATTCCGTGCCAAAGACATTTCAGTATTCACGCGTGTCATTTGAGAAACGCCAGTTTATTCTGCTCCAGAATCTCATTTTCTACACACTCGACCGTAGCATTTTTACTGCAGCAGGACAGAAGTAGATGCTAAAATGTTTAAATTAGGCAATAAAATAAAAGCAAAATAATACTAATGTAGAATATATCGTAAACAGGAATTACTTTACACCCTCAGGGGTGTTATGCGTAAGCGAACTTACGTTCTAGTGAGAAAAGTGTTCTTTTCTTGCAGTCTTGCAAAATATTTTTACAAGCAAATAATTCTGCAATTTTTCTAATGACACAAATACTCCTAATAGGAATCACAGTTCTAGTATAGGTTATTTGTGAATTTAATATTTGTGAATTGACTGCGAATCATTTCTTCAGGGCCTTCACCGATCGCGCCACCGCCCCAGAAATGATTTGGGCCGGCTTACATAGCTCAGAACAGTCGCTCTCGGCACTGCAGTGTCTGTGACCGGCAGGTCCTAGGGTTCGAGACCGGACATTGGTGGATTTTCGACATAAACTAGTAAATAGGCGAAATCCAGCCGGAGAATGCAAGTACTAGCGGCCAGCCGCTCTGAACGGCAGCATTCCTAGTTTCTTCGCTCAATACCAGGCAAATTCCGGAGCAGTGGCTTGACAAAAGTGTCACGTATGGAGCGCGAACTTTTATTCCCCAACCTTGATCCCTCTTTTGCTCTTATACACACACAGTCGCGCGCGCGCTCACACGCTTACATGCCACTACACTACCACGCGTGTCGGAAGACCTACCGGGAGATTAAAGCTTGTGCCGGCTGCTGGGTGCCCTGCTGGAAGTTCCTGAAATCCCCGCAAGGCGACGTATAGATCAACGTCGGATCTCACGCTTCAGCGGGAGAGGAACCCCACTACGTAGCGGGATATAATATGCACTACACTTAAAGGAATATTCACCATAGGTTTGACGCAGCCGGAAACAAAAAACATCACTCAATTTAATATGATGTGGTAGAAATAAGTGGATATAATTGCTCACGTTATATTTATTATTACTTAGCCTGTTATTATTAGCCTATTATTAGCCTTAGCCTGTTAGCCTATTATTATTTTTATTATTATTTTATTATTTATTAAGCCTACGCTCTCAATTGCACTCGTTCCTGAACAGAGGTGTCAGTACCCATTACCTCAGAACAGATGTCCTGTGTTTCGTTCTCGGAGAAAAATAATTAACCAATCACAGCCGTGTGCCCAGCGCAGAGGATCCGGCAGCGCTGCCTTCCTCAAGGCGGCGACCGCAGCGCTGTGCGGCTGAGCGTCGTTTCGCGCCGGATCGAAGCGCGGGCAGCGAACAGCGAGGCCACCACTCGCTCCTCCGGCCAACTCCTCTGGCCGCTTCATTTCCATGTCTCGCGACGCTTCTCTCCTCGTTCGTCTTGCGAAGCCGCAAGGACATCTGTTGCCGCTGCAGCGACGCCGGACGGGAGGGTCCGGATGGAGTACCGGCGGTGGCGATAACAGCTACGTGCCTTCTCGGTCGAATTCGGTGCTTGTCTGGAGGAGAATTCTAGCGACTAGCTACTCTGATCGGTAGTTTTCCCTGGTTTCTGCTATCAATACCACGGGAATGTCGCATCAGTACCGCAACAAACGGTCCACGGACCCCGTGCGATCATTCCTTCTTCTTTCTTGTTCTATTCTTTCTCCTTTCTTGCAACTCACTTACATTTATATGCACTTTACCAATGCACTTCTCGGAAGCGTAGAGCTTGTTACGGCTGGTGCGGCTGGTGCGGCACGCGCTGGAGTAGTTACCTGGGAAGGGAAAAAAATCCCTGCAAGCCAATGGGTACATTGGCGCTGATTTACACGTTCCAACTGAAAGAAAAAAAAGGGCACCGTGGAGCGATAACATACATTAAATTTACAGGACTAATGACCATAGTACTAGACGCGTTATAAAACACTACTCATTCACACACCTCTCCCTTTGCTTTCTTTCTTTCTTTCTTTGTTTCCTTCTTTCTTGATTATTTCGTATTGCACCTCAAATTGGTCATTAATCCCGTAAGGGCTGTGCATGTTTGTTTACGGGAGGGGGCGGTGATCTTCTGATGGATGGTGAGATTTGACACCGACCTAGACATCGCCTTGCGAGTTTTTTCCCGATCCAGGGATCTTCCAGCAGCATGGCACATCGAAGCTCCCGACATGAGTGGTTGAGTAGTGCATGTCAATGTATGTTTGAGGGGAGAATAGGGCAAGGAAAAGAAAGGAAAGACAGTGTGGATACCCTTACCCGTTTGGAAGGGCACTGATCTGATGTTAACCTGGAATTTAATGGAGAAACCATGAAAAGCTATTGATCAGAGCTGTCAGTCGCTAGAATGCTCCTGCAGTATAGGTGTTGTGGTGCGTTATCGCTGGCATTTTTCATGAAATAATTGTACGCGTTGTCATTGCCAACAAAAGTGTTTAATATAATAGCAGCTTTCGATGGCTAAGCCATCGAAAGCTGCTATTATATTAAATCCTATTGTTGGCAATGACAACGTCTATAGTTATTTCATTCTCTTGCAGACTGCGCCAGAACACGACCTAGCTCTGTTGTTAGTGTTAAAAATCCTGCCAGATCGTCGAATCTAGGACCCTACGATCTCCTGGTCAGACGCACTGCAGTGGTATTAGTTGATGGCCTGAGCCACCTCAACCATTTTTGAACCATTGAGAAACTTCCCCCTCTCGAGTTTTACCTTTTGTTAGCTTGTAACTACACATCTGGACACACCAGAAGTCAAAATGTAATCAGAACGACCGAATTGTAAAGAAAGTTATTACAATAGAATGGAGAACGGAGAAATGTCGATACATGATGTTGAAATGGCAATATACTCGTATCTGCATGTGTATGTGAGAGTATGTAATGTACTATTGTACGTTATATTGTACTCTCTGAACCCTTGCGATGGCATCACATAAAGGAAGAGTTGTTCAAGAGTTAAAATAATGTTATACAGAAAGTTGACACTCTCCCAATGTGTTGTTTCAGATTCCCAATTTCAATACATATTCTCGAAAAAACTAAAAAGAGTGAAGTTTACAAATTATTGAACAATGGAACTCCTATTCACTGTGAACACAGTTAAACATGTTTCTATAAATTGAAAAGTTTTATATTTACACGTATGTTGAACTGTAACAAAGAAATCTTACTGTACACCTTAACTTAAAATATTAAATCATCACATAATAATAATAATAATAATAATAATAATAATAATAATAATAATAATAATAATAATAATCACGATTTTTTCTGAAGGAAACACGTTTCAGACAATTGTGGAACGTTGTGTTTTTACATACTCGTTAATTGTTGTTTTTAAAAACATTATTGGAAATAAAACAAACTTGCTATTTTCATTTCGTAGCTATAATCTCATACATGCTTGCACGCGATAAACGACAAAAATCGACTACCTTCAACATATCAATTAGAAGTCGCACAATGAAGCAATGAATGATGACAGGCGTTTATCCTATTAATTTTAAGATCTTATTACATTGTAATGTTTATACTATAAAAACTGTTAATAAGTGCAAGTGAAAAGGCATTTAGGGCCCGCAAATGTTCATTCAAAGAAAAAAATCACGAAATGTTGTTGAACAAAAAGATTAAACTTCTTTCTAAACGGAAATCTGTAATGTTTTAAATATTAAAAAATCCGTACTTAGAAATTTCCTATTTTCTCAAGGAAGTTACAATTTTATTTGTTAAGAAAACTGACTATACCGCATGTTGTTTTTACATTCCGTTTTGGAATAGTTGTTGAATATAAATCATGGCTGAATTCAATGCGAAACTGAATGCATTTCTTATGTACTATACTTCAATACAATTTTTTTGTTATTTGCTTATTAGAAACTTTTCAATGCGTATGGATATTTCGGATAAAGAATTCAAAAATCGCTTGTTATAAGTGTCAAGAAATGTAGTTGATAGATTCGTTTTAATTTTTTTCAGCATAATTTAATACAATTTTATGCATTTGCTTGAAATAAACTTTAATCAAGTGATTGATGCCAACTGTACCCCAAACATCTCGCGAATATGTCAGCATTTCTTAAAATTTTTACAACATATTTTTTTACAAAAAATATTATTGTAAGGAAACATGAAATACGTGTACGCATCACATTTTATTACAAATTATTTTTGAAAGTAGAAAAAATATACATTGAAAAGTAACTTGGAGTACAAAAATGACTCCCCACCAAAAAATGCGAAAACGTGCAAAGCAAGTAAGTAAGAACGACGGCAAGTAAGCAATTGAGCACGCACGCGATCCTGCTCTTTCGATGCTCGATGGGTATGGAGGAGGGGTGGGAAGATTCCTGGGAACGACGTTGGGGGGGGGGGGAAGCCAGACTAATGTTTATCTGGTCATCGCCCTTTCTGCGCCGGCGCTTCAGTGATTAGATGAGGGGTGCTTATGAGATTATGAAATATGCAGAGCGGCGGGCGTATAAGCGGCTCATCACTCTCCTCTCGCTTCGAAACCTTTCTGGGAGCGGCCCTAAAGGGCCTAAGAGGGAGGGAGGTTTCAAAAGAGAGGGAAAGGACTGGGGTTTTGAAATCTGTATTGAATGTATTAGGACGATGGTTCTCTAAAAAAATATTTCTTAGTTTTCGATCGAGTTATGCGTGGACCCTATAAAACGCGAGCAAGCATATGGTTGAAATTACTTCTGCTTCACAAACATCCTGGATTACGGATATGCGGTTTCTAAGCAGCAGGAGAGGGGGAAGTTGAATATTTGATGGAGGTGTGTTGGTCGCAGAAGCGCAGTAATTTTACATTGCATTGTGAAAAGACGATTCCAGTTTCTGTATTGCATTCTGACATCTAAAATGTTCTATACAAATATTCAAATATATGAAACTGTAACGAAACACATAGTTTTAAGTGAAATATGTAAAAAATGGAATTATAACAAAATACGTAGAAGTATGTAAAATAAAAGTTGTTCTATTCCATTCAGAATATTTTGTAACCTCTAAAAATACCCAAGTCTCTCGTTCCTGTAAAACTACGTGTTTACACGAAATCCCGTTTCCTAGTAATAATTATTATTTCTTGTGGACAGACATATAAGTGCTGTATACTGCGCACCTAAATTTATTACTACTTGGAAAAGATAATTAAACTAAAAATTCTGAACTTCACAAATCACAACATTATATTTGGAAAATACATAAGATTGAACGTTCCCACATTATCTTTAATTATAATATGCGTAAACCCGAAACGCCGACCTTGGTTTGAGATTTTGATTCTGAATTTATGCTTAACAATTTACCAAACGTTTTAACTTATAAGTGTAAAGTTTGTTTTTTCAAACATTTTGTGGAAGGTTTTTTAATCTGTAATACGTACTATGATGTAGAATAGGAATGTGTTGCGAACAAATATAATTAATTGTTTAATTTCCCTTGTATTATCGTCAGTAACTATATTTCTCCATTTTAGATAATATGGAAGTATGATGTAATGTCGTAGAATCTTGTGCTTTAGAAGATTAAGTGAAGTCGCTTAAAAATGAATCTAGACGAGTGCGATCGCAATTACGATCCTTATAGAACATCAAACTCAGATCTTAGTTTTTATTTCACAGCATCGCTCTCCTGACCGTACCTCAAAATCGATTTCAAGTCTTCAGAAACATCTCCGCCAGACATACAATGTTTCTCCACCGCACCGTCATAAACTTGGCGAACAGTACGCGAGATAGAAGCACTTGGCTTAGATTTTAAGAAGGAATCAACTTGGGAGGATTCGTCCTCAGGAGACAGGCGAAATCTGATTCTCTGCTGAAAGCTGAGACGTTGCACGTCATTTAGCACTGCTAGTTGCATTAGAGAAGCTGTGGTTTGATCCCAATTGGGCTGCAACGAACGTTCTCATGTGTTTGACGTAATTTCGTTGCCTGGTAGTGAGTTACGATATAAGGGTTATATACGGTATACAATACTTCTATTATGTACGTATTATCAAGCGCGAATAAAGCAGAAAATTGAGTCCAGCGAGAGAAGAGTCATTGATGGTTGATAGAGTCGTGTACTTACACATTTCATGCTTTGTCAAAGGAGTCTGTTTTTATAAAGTCATGTGTGTGGATGCAGTTTAATTATTTATTATTAATAATTTTTATCTCAAACGGCATCCGATTTTTTATATTTATTCGCATTGCCTCTTTTAGCTTTCATGATTCAGTGTACCTTCAACGAAAACAAACAAGATACCAAATGACAATGCCATGTTAATGAAAGATTTTGTCAATCAAACATCGAACTATATCGAATTGCCTACATCTTTACATCGAGTAATTTTTTTATATTTTTCAGTTTGTATATTCAGGGCAACTGCTTTAAAATAAATACTACCTCAACGTATTCATAAAAACAGTTACTAGTCTACTAAAAATATGACACATAAGTGTATTGCATGGGATGTAAACATAAAAAAAAATATAGTGCATTTTATATCCAGTATCGATTTACGAGAATCGCGTGCAAAAATAGTACTTTGACGTGTAATAATGCACTTTTACGCAGTGCTAGTCATAACCGAGCTCACCTAAAGGGCTCGAAACTGATTAACGCGAGGAGCAATCGTTTCGAGGAGATTGCAAGCGTCTCGAGTGCGACGAGCAGCGACTTCTAAGCGGCTCTTCGCCTTCCGTCGACCCATCCCTTTGCTTTAATGACCTCACGTAACGTGTCACCTGTCTCCGTGAGAGTCTCTTGACAGCCAACGCGCAGGAAGCTTGATGGTCGTGAAGAAGCTTGGCACGTTGGCAGCTCCGATCCGCAGATTCAGTTGGAGATAATGGTAAATGTGTTCCTGGATGTATACCGGTGTTGCATGTGTAATTTAATAAGAAAGGTTAATTTAATATGTGATTCGAGTGACTCAAGAGTTTCAAGGAAGTTGAGTAGAAATGGCTTTTGGCTTGAACATTGTAATATGTAGTGTTCAGCTATCGCAGAAAATATTTCAGATGTGATATAATGGTCCCACGCTGGTGAATTTGTGAAAAATAAATAAATATGTTTGATTTATTTATTTAAAATAAATAAATAAAATAATTATCTTCAAATTATTAGTTACAGAATTAAAAAAAACAAATATTTACCATTACTGCAATAATATTTAATTTAGAATATCTTTGAAAAATTAACTCAACTTTCAAGGCACCTTACAAACGATGTATTTATATTAAATAAAACTTAAAATCAGTTTTAAATTGTTTAGTAATAATTTGTTACAAGGAATTAAAGTATCTTCATATAATCGCATTATAAGTGATGGATTTGTTGTGTAATTTCAGTCAGTCACCAAATTATCTTTTAAATGAAATGTTATCTTACATATTTTCATTCAAACCATTTTTAAATTGATAAATCATATGAAAGTTTGAGTTAAATATCAGAGAGATAACGAGAACCAGTCTTTATTTGTATTATTATATGATCAGCGATAACCGATACAATAATATTTTCTACGCAGTTGCAACCGATTGCAATGGAATCGTTTTTATTATTTGTTTTGCCTTGAGTTTCTCATAAAAGATGCAGAAATTTATTCAAAGAGTAAGACTGATGCGTCTTCGTTATTTTTTGTTTTAATTATTACCCACATATATGCAGTTTTAAATTTTATATTAATGAGAAATATATTGTGAATAATACTTATGGAATAGAAGAAATACTATTTGGCTTGTTTTCGCAGAGATATCGAAGGCGTCGAGTATATGAACAAGAATAAAATGCCTATTTATCTATTTTTCTACGAAAATCCTTTTATTATTTTAATAACTTTCAGTTATGTTTTATTGATATAAAATCCTACAACGACAATAAAATCTATAGCAAAGTACTCAATTTATTTAGTTCTAATGTTTTATCAGGGAGGTTAAATAAAATTGCTTCATAAAATACAGAAATTGATGTTACTCGCTACCGCCGTAATTTGTATGAAACGCATAAAAATTTGAATTGAAGGAAAACAGAACAATTATGTTGTAAAGTCATGGCTGGTCGCAAAGACTAGCATCGCTATCAATTCCTTCCACACTCGTTTCTTAGAATTTGTGACGCCTTGTTTACTCGCATCGGTCTGTGAGATGTGTGATCTAAGATTTTATCGTTGATGGTAATTGACAACGTTTTGTCTCTGAACGCTGTAAAACCATTCAGCACTCCCACGATCTATCTGGGAGGAAGGCAATTGTTCATTTTACGACCGTTTTGTGTCTCTCTTGGCTCTTTCACGAGACTATGTGGTGCAATGCTTGTCTTCCTCTTTAATATGATGTCGTGTGCTTTATTGAAGACCTATTGATGTAAGTGTCGGAACTATAAACATTGTAGTGAGTAGCTTGTCACATAAAGGGGATTACACTAAAAATGGTTTTACTCGGAAAAGTCGATCTTTCCATTAAAGCACCTTTGCTCATTTGAAATTTAATAGGATTATTGTGTAAAAGTATAGTATGTTATGTGTATAGACAACATAAAATCTTATGGAAACGAAGAATTTAACAGGGGAAGACTTACAAGTCAAAAAATAATGGGGAACGAAGAAAACATCGCCAAATGTAAACCAATCGGACATAGAAAATGAGTAAGTGTGGATTTTGTACACTTGATATGTTAAATTCAATAAGATCATGTTGTACAAAGCAATACGGTCAAAGTAGGGGGGTCATGCCGGTTCTGGATCAGGAAGTGCTTATCTTATCAGCTTATCTTATCTACTTCCGGTCCAGCGCCCAACAGTGGATGTCAACAACCCACCACCCCTTCCCCCACCCCGCCCACTTCCGATGTAAACAACCGGCGCCACCCATTATAATGCCCAGCCGAATGTCAACAACCCACCACCCCCACCCCCTCCTCCGCCCACCCGATGTAAACAACCGGCGCCACTCATTATAATCCCCCCCTCCCCCTCCTCCGCCCACCCGATGTCAACAAACGGCCCATTATAATGCCCCCACCGACCGGGGTCAATGACCCCTCTCCACCCACCCCTTGCGACCTCTGGTGGCGAAGTGTGGAAGCGTGCGCGCACTCTGGTGGTGAATTGTGGAAGCGTATATGTGTGCGCTCTGGTGGTGAATTGTGGAAGCGTGTGTGTGTGTGTGTTTCAAAAATGCTGCTGTCTGAAGCGGATTCGAACCAGCCTCAATCCCCCTGAGGCGACCAGCACTCTGGCTCTGAGCTACGGTGACATCTCGAGTCAAGCTGTCTGCTTTGGGATACTGATATTACACGCGGTCGGGAGGGCGCGCTGCGGATGCTGATAAGGGCGGGCGGCTGAGGGTGCGCGCTGGACCGGAAGTAGATAAGATAGCGGCGGGCAGGGGGCGCTGAGGGTGCGCGCTGGCGGATGTTGATAAGAGCGGGGGGCTGCCGCTGAGGGCGCGCGCTGGCGGCCGGGTGATAAGATAGCGGCGGGCAGTGGCTGCTTTTTTCGCCCACTCATTAGCGCTATAGAGATACTACACGCGCGCGCTCTCTGGGAGCCGGGGAACGAGAGGAGATGGCGGCGGCGGCGCGCATTTTGAATGCACTCTATATAAGATAGCCAGCCACGCGTCTCTCTCTCACTCTCTCTCTCTCTCTCTCGAGAACGCTGACGCTCGCTCCCCCGCTGAAAAGACTTTCATAATAAAAAAAGGGAAACCCTAAAAGGCGGTGATAGGAAAAAATAAAGACTACAATTGAAAGAATGTTTTTTGTTTATTGAAAACAAAAGAATTATGAAATTATTTTCTCACATACATTTCACAAGCAGTTTTATTGTTTTAACAATCGTTTCTATTAATTTTCTCCAAATGATGTGTTTACTTTAAAAAACATAGAAAATATCATTATTTCTTTTATATTACATATCCTTTGCAAAGAGAGATTGTGTTTGTAATTGCATGTTTTCATTGAAGTTTCATAGACCTTTCAAATTTTCTTTCATCACATTTCAAAACATTTGCATGCTTAGATATTTTTATGGAGAAATTCACACATGTTTGAACATTTTTCATTACATACTGTATATATTTAGTGTTCTATCTAATCTATGAAGAACTTAAAATGAGTTTTTACATAATTTGTATAAATAGCACATCATTCTTAGATCCTGACGGCATACAGTTGTATTTTCATATTGTTATACTACGCTTTATAACCCTCTGTACATAGGCTAGATTGTCAAAACGAGTACAAACTCGAGTCTGTGCTGACGTAGATGGGCGTCAATCTTCGTCACTGTGAACTGGAGGCCGGTGCCGTATTTTCGAATGGCCAACACACCGTCTGGATGGATTGACGAACGCGAGCGCTCTCGCAGTGCCGACCGGTGAAGGAAGTGGTCGAGTCAAGGACAGCTAACGCTTCAGCGTCGTGAGAATAAACTCCTCCGGTTGGGGGGATCTTCTTTTACCAACTCCTTCCGCCCCGTATGATTTGTGTGCACTGTCCAGGGGGATGGGGGCACGCTGAAGACAGGGAGCGTTCAAAGCTTTCTGGATGACGCAATAGCGCACGAATATGTCGTCAACTTCACAGCACAGGAGGTCACCCCATCCCATACCACTTTCTCGTGACAGCCAATCACGTGTGAAGAGTTTTTTCCTTATCTTCTTCGACATCTGATGATTCTTTTTCTTCCTCGTGACAGCGTCGGTCAGCACACATCAACGGTCGAGCGATAGACTGCAGCGTAGTAGGGGCGCTGAAGACTGTTGTTGTAGGCGATGATGGTGCAACGTCGCGGAGGCTGTCCCAGTTCACCACCGCTTCTTCCATGCATCATACGCTTCTTCGTCTGAGTTTGTTCCATGGCGACAGGCGATGGACGAGTGTTGAGACCTGTCTCAACGTGTTTGCAAACGCTCCCCCTACTACTAGTTGAAAGTGATTCATCATAAATCTCCCTACTACTAAAAATGTCTAACCATAAAATATATAAAAAATTTAAAAATACTACTAAAAATGTCTAATCATTATATAAATAAAAATGAATGCTAATCTATCTGAACCCCGCCTGCAGGGACGAGCGTGCACGCTGAAGAAGAAGAAGAAGAAGAAACGGACGGACGCGTACGCAGGATGCGGAAATGACCCCATGGAAGACTTGTAAATTTATCAATCCAATAGCGTTTGTCGTCGGACACGGACAACGAACGCTTGTTTTGAACAAATGAATAATTAATATGTGATTTGGACCGAATAGTACATTGTTTGTCAATTCTATTTTCGTTTCGAAATAAACAATCCAAATAATTTTGAAATTTATAGCGTTTGACGACCGAACGTTGTACTCCCTTCGCCCGAGAAGAACATGCCCGAGATCGGGTTTCGATGGAGTACATTTTTGGACGTAAACCTACATAGCCGAGCAGGGGATCACTTCCGCATTCGTCCTTAAACAACCCTAAGACCTTTTTATTGCGAGGTGTCACGCCAAATGCGTTATCGGGAGCGAAACAGGATGTATCGAACCAGGATGGATGCCGATTCATCTCAGCGTACACACTCGTGGAAGTAGAAAGAATGAATGAATCGGTATCCATGTAAAGAAGGTGAAGATCACAAAGATGTTTTTGACAGTAATTATAAAAAAAGTCATACATTCTATGCTTCGAAATTTCTAATATACAAAACCCCAAATAGATGGGCTTTGTGAACTTCACCTCCGTTTTTCGCAACTCGATAGTCATGAGATCGCCATTCACGTGGTGACTACGCACGAAAGCGGGATCGGCGATGAGACGTCTGGCCCCCCACCTCCCCTCCCACTTGTTCACGAGATAAATGCGTCGGTGGTTGCGCACGTCCTCCATCGACTTGCCGTAAATCGAATTGTTCATGAGTTTGAAAAATTTATCCTCGAAATCGGAGGACGCGCGCTGTCGACGTGCGTTGTTCAGGTCCATGTACGTGGCAAGCCAAGGTCGTTGCGAAAAAGAGAGAACGCGGTGAATTTTCGTGAGTTGCACTCCCAACTCGAGGGCCTGAACTAAATTTCGAATGTGAATGACGTAACGACGCTTGGGGAGCAGCGTCGCTAGCAACTTGGCTTGCCTGCTCTTCGAGTCGGGGGGGACGCGGGTTTCCGGACAGGGCGGCAAATCGCTCAACCGATCGTGGATGGCGTCAGGATAGTCGAGGTCGACCTCCAAAAC
Source organism: Gryllus longicercus (assembly GCA_038098605.1). Classification (NCBI taxonomy): domain Eukaryota; kingdom Metazoa; phylum Arthropoda; class Insecta; order Orthoptera; family Gryllidae; genus Gryllus; species Gryllus longicercus. The sequence goes on from JAZDUA010000530.1 coordinate 709,090, forward strand.
GTATCCCCGATCGACTTCCGCAGCCGCCTCTGCGATGTTCAACCGCTCGATGTCGGTTTCCGGCATCCACCGGAAGTCGCCCACCGGAAGCGGATGTGACATCGAGAAACCATATAAGTTATTCGCGTCGACGTAGGCGAGATAAGATGCCTTATCACTTGGCCGGAAGCGTTCACCCGCAAAGGGGTGATTGGCCTCAGCGTGACGACCGATCACTTGCACGAGTCCCCCCCGGATGCCCCGTTCGAAAAAGAGAACCATGTCGATGTCTGTGAGTAGCTCTAGTCGAACGCCGGTGGTTTTCAACATGGCGTCCCACGAAAGTCCGGGAGCGGTGTAGTAAAAGAGAGGATCGAGCCCGTACACCTCCAAACACAAATTTCGAAAGGTTTCCATCGTGTCGGTTTCTAACAGCACGTCGACTTTCAAGTACAAATCGGCGTACTGCAGCAAATTTTGAATAGAGAACGCGTCCCACACGGCCTGCGCGTGCGCGTACTCCGAGTCCGACACGGGTGTGTCTGTGAGGCGACTGTATAAGGCGTCGGGCGACGGTAACCTCGTGTCGTCCAATTTGGACATGTCATTGACATAATCGTAGGGAAACACACCCTTCCTTCTGGCCAACTCGAAAAGACGATCGTCGGGAAAGGCTGCACGGGTGAACTTCAAATCGGCCGAATCGAGCGATCGACTTAAAGAGTCGAGCGATGCACCTAAAAATTTCAATGAGTCTAAAAAGCGTAGTTCCACTTTCCCGATTCTCTGGGAAATCGCCACGAATCTCTCGTGATTGTGTGGAACCACGCGCAGCCCGTCGTTGTTCATACAGTTTTTTTCACCCCAGGCCTGAAGGAGAAAATGCCAATCGTAACCGCTCCCGTTGTGCATGACGACGGGGATGAACTTTGGTGCGGGAAAGTTGACGTTGCACGCTTGATGAGCCGCGCCGCGAAAGACACCCGAAAAATGATCGTGGTCCCTGACGCGAACGGAATTTGGAAGAAAAGGTCCTTTGCATATGTGGCATACATCGGAATTTTGAAAAGACGCCTCGTTTTCGTCGTTCATCACGAGGGGAGAAGGATGACTCAAAAGCTGTTCATAATCTTTCGCGAGACCTTCTAAGAATGCTAATAATTGTATCGCGACGTCGGGACCGTGAAAGTTGACCAGTTGATTTCGCGACTCATCAAACGAGCACACCACTTGAAGCGCGGCCGAAAAGGGTTCGTGAATTTGGTACGGTTGAAGGAAGGATCCGTTCAACGACGGCTCACACGAAGACACGGGGACCGTGAGCGCTTCGAAGTCAACATAAACCGCGATCGGGCATCGTTGTTGTCTTTCGAGGTGCTGAAATTGCATGAAGCGCTCCTCCTCTTTGCTCGTCTCCGACGGAAGGATCAAACGTGCGGGGGACCCCACGGATCGACAATCAATTTCGTGAGCCTCGAGATGCGCTTGCGAGTAAAACACATTCAAACATCTGTCGCAAACGAAAATCCTATGGTTGTGAGCCGAATGTTGAGACTGAACCAGTCTACTTAAATTCTTAATCCAAACGTAATGGGACTGTCCGCCATCGCCATGAATCAACAAGAAATTGAAATGGTTCTCTTTCTTCGACCCCGAAAAGTGTACAGGACCTACGATTTTCCAAGTTTTGTTGGCCGAATCATAGTCTAATGTGAAAACATTGAATGAAAAGGTAGAATTTTGACGTTCGAAACGTTTGATCTCGTGAACGGGCAGGGGCCAGGAGATGCCGCGCAAATCGAGACTGTTTTCCAATTCATCGAAAAGGGTTTGATAGGTACCGGTACGATTAGAATTCAAAATTTTGATGTGTGGGGGCTGACGTTTATGAAAAAGAGCCGAAGCCACCGCCCACAGGAAACATTTCTCGTCTCGATTTTGCACGTTGATCACACCATGACGTCTCGCGATGGATGCCGGAAGAGGAAGATAAGATGAGGCAGAATGAGCGATAGGTTCAAACAAGTGAGCCGAAACATGAAGAGCGACGATAGAGGCCAACGATTTCCCGGAATCTCTCTCGGAAAACTCGTCGAATTTGGAATTGATAGGTTGTGCTATATGAGAAAGGAAAAATTCCGAAATGTCATCCGCTTGCGTTAACACAGCCGTTCGTGCCGAAAGAAAGATGGGCTGCAGCACCCCTACAATTTCGTGCGTCTCGACGTTCTCTTTCTCAATTAAAAACTGACACTCGAGTTGCGCGAAAATTTTGAAATTAGATCGACCGAGAGTGTTGTTGAGCTCTTCAAACATCTTACGATGGAAGGGAACACGACAACGGTTGAGAAACTCGACCGGATCCGCAATGTCATGTGGGGGAGGAGGATTCAAAATGACACCTCGAAATACACGGGCGTTTAAAGACTGAACGACGTCCGTCCATTGGGGAGCGTTTGCAATGTCTTGTTGTTGTTGGTACGGGCAATCTATAGAATCAAACAAAACACACACACATAAATGATAATCATACAACACATCACTAACCACTCCTATTAAAAGAAATTTATATTACCATCCTCACGCTGCGGAGAAGACACTTCCGCTTGTCGAACTGCATGAGAATCACCCTCTTCGCGAACGTGACGATTGAATAGAAACGGGACATCTATAGAATCAAACAAAACACATATAAATGATAATCATACAACACATCACTAACCACTCCTATTAAAAGAAATTTATTTTACCATCCTCACGCTGCGGAGAAGACACTTCCGCTTGTCGACCTGCATGAAACTCACTCTCGTCACGAATGTGCCGATTTAATAGAATTTTCTTCATCTCAAATCGAATCACTGAATGCTAACAATCACAGCGTTGAATCACACGTGACTAACACGACGTCAACACTCAAATAGCAGTACACAAGACAGAGTTGAATCACACGTGACTAACACGACGTCAACACTCAAATAGCAGTACACAAGAAGGTCCGCACACTTCAAGAGCAAATGGCAGACTAATGGTAGAGCTCTGTGGACATGGAGTTTTAAACCCTATGTTATCTCACACTATCACATCCAGCACGTGCAGTGCGCATGCGCAGAAGCCATTCATCACTCCCCAAGCGATAGTGATAAGAACAGCAGTCGACATGTTCACAGCCGGAAGTTATAATTAGGAAAACAGGATGTCATTGATATCACTCGAGCGCCGGAAGAGATAATTAGGAAAACAGGATGTCATTGATATCACTCGAGCGCCGGAAGAGATAGTGGAAGCATACGCCGATCCAGCGAACATTCTAATTGATGCACCGGAAGAGATAGTGGAAGCATACGCCGGTCCAGCTGACATTCTAATTGGAGCACCGGAAGAGATAGTGGAAGCATTCGGGGGTCCAGCGGACATTCTAATTGGAGCATCGGAAGAGAGAGTGGAGTCACACACTGATAATTTAATAATCTCAACGCGCCGAGGGACTTGAAAAGGGGTTCCATTCGAGCAACGCTCACTCTCTCGCTTGCCCCCACTAGCAAGACACCATGACGTAAACACAATTGAAGACGCTATTGGCAAATGACGACCAGACTTAAAAAGAAAATTAAATAAACTGACGAGATGAGATAAAACTAACCTAGACCAGCATAGGCAAGCTTTCAGACTTTCCTAAAAGAAATTCACCCGTCATCTAGGAGTATGCGGCATACATAGAATAAAAAGACAAAAACAAGAATTTTCATACATAAAACTAGGTTCACAAGTGGCAAATTCTGATTTTGAGAAAACATCTCTTATAGTTGACTACATTCAAAAGCCATTCAACCCAGTTGAAAACGATCACTTTCATCAACAAGTAGAGGAATTCAATCAGAAACCACTATATACAGCTCCAATCAATATAAAGTACCGCATCAGAAATTAAACAAGAAATCAAAAACTAAGACATCAGCAGGGACTTTATTTCTAACAAAGTTCTAAAAGAGTTAAATAACAATTCGATAACAACAATATTTAACGCAGCATGTAGAATAGGTTACTCTCACAACGATTGGAAAATTCCTTCCGAAAACCAGGAAAGAATCCAAATGATCCAGCGAACTATGAACCTATAACCCTACTCCCGTCATTGACGAAACTATTAGAGAAACTGATATGAAAACGACTCATAAAATTCATGCACACATCCCAGACTCGCAATTTGCATTTCGACCTAACCACTCCACAACACATCACTCCGCTTACCGAATATATGGCGCAAGGATACCAAACAAAGCAATATTCCTAGACATCACCAAAGCGTTTGACAAAATATGGCATCAAGGCCTTCTCTACAAATGAAGACAAATAGCCACTCCAGACTACTTATTCCAACTGATGAAATGTTTTCTAAATCAAAGAAAGTTCCAAATCAAAATGAATCCTTACGTCAGAACAGGGCTGCCTCAAGGCCATTATCACCGGTATTATTCAATTTCCGATTACCCACACCTAATAGATTCGCAAATAGCGCGAATAGTGAATAGCAAATAGCGCAAATAGCTTTTTAACGAGAAATAATACATAGATTAAACGTAGTTGAAGACTGCCGGCCTGTCAATGCTAGCGGAGCGCGGAATTATTGGATAACATTTAACCGAAAAATATTGTCACCAACCAGAATGCCGTGTTATATGAAGTAAATGTTCCATCCAACAGTAAATACCCAAGGAATAAGCGTATGATAGCAAGGAATTATAATTATGCGTTCTATGGTGAATGATAGAAGGGAAGTGTATTCTCGAGGCACGGGTATTATGTATGAACCTAACGTATCAACTTTACCTTTCTAAGGACTTATCGACAGTAGCTGCTTTTTAACTAAGGAACTAAATAAATACAAAAAACATTGCCATCGAAAGTATCATAAAACGCCTTTTTCAGTTTGCAAAACTGCAAGAAACACCATGTCCGACACTTCTGCTGTTGGCTTGTATGCATAAAAATTAAAATGTCTATACAACCATATCTTATAAAAAATACAAATATTTAGAATGAGCAATCAGTATGAATACACCCTACATTTCCGAAAAGTTGGGGTTTCATAAGAAAGTGTCTGCCACCAGAGAAATTTCAAATTCACTAGCATATAATATACTACCAAGAATGGAGTAATTTTGTACTGAACTATACACAATTAAAAAACGGATGCAATTGAATGACTTTATGGATTCATTTCTGATTTTTTCTCATTTTCAGTCGAAATTTAGGACTATGGACACTTTGGGGTGGTGATTTAGATATAATAATTTTATTTTTATAATAATAGAACGCAAAAATTGCAATTTTTTATTTATGAGTGAAATCTCAAATATGCTACTTACCGCTGTTATTGAATCTAAAGGTTCTGCAATGTTTATGTCTAGAGAAAAAAAAATGAAGCCTGCAACTTTAGTTGTTCTTAAGCAATTACTGTAATATATTAGAAAATTCTCCATTCAATTCCAATTCATTTTTTGTTGCAAATATTTTATGTTTAAAAACTTTCAAACAATTATTCCTTTGATGCATAGAATAGACCAATCCAGTGCTGTTTTGTTTAAGATTCTACTGCAATTTTGAATCAAAGCAGAATTTTCATAGCGGGCTTCTGACAATCCACTCGGTTGATCATACAAATTTATGGAAATGACTCTTCTAGTGAAATTGTAACTAAGCCAGTCACTCAGGCCGCTTGAAATGTATGCGGGAATGTTAAAATCATATAAGTCGCAATGTTTAAAACCTGTTTTTAACGGCATTTCTTGGTTGAGAAAACGGAGTATTCCCCACCCCATGTCCGTCACTTGATCCAGAAACTTTTCATTATGCTAAGACATATTTACGAGACACTTCGGTAAGAACATGTATTCAAATTGGTTTCAAAACATTTTTCAGAAAAAGTGAGACAAGATCATAACTAACAGATGTCGCCATCTTACCAATCTTATGTCACATGATAAGAATTAAGAAATATGTAATGTTCATTTCAGAAGTAGCCTGCAAAGTGAATTTCTCTCGAATATCAGGAAACAGGGGGGGGGGACATTATCACAGATAACACCCGGGCTTCGGCACCCTCACTATCTCCAAGCACCCCTGCGCGCTTGCCGCGGAGCACCCCCCCCCACGCCAGTCGCCGGCGGTGGAGCGAGACGTGATGGTGAATGTGGTGGTGGTGGATGTGGTGGTGATGGATGTGGTGATGGTGGTGGTGGTGGATGTGGTGGTGGTGGATGTGGTGATGGTGGTGGTGGTGGCAGTGCCGGAAGAGGTGGGTCGTCTACATCTATATAAATGAAGAACAAATTATGCAAATTCATCCAAAAGTTCAACAGAAGGTATTTCTGAGCCTCAAAGTTTTTGAAATTTTTAGAAATGTAGTCTAGAAGGGTTTATTATTATTTCTCTGAGTAGTTGTCGATTGCCTTTAAACCATGACACAATTATGCAAATTCCTCCAAAAGTTCAACAGAAGATATTTCTGAGCCTCAAAGTTTTTGAAATTTTTAGAAATGTAGTCTAGAAGGGTTTATTATTATTTCTCTGAGTACTTGTCGATTGCCTTTAAACCATGACACAATTATGCAAATTCCTCCAAAAGTTCAACAGAAGATATTTCTGAGCCTCAAAGTTTTTGAAATTTTTAGAAATGTAGTCTAGAAGGGTTTATTATTATTTCTCTGAGTACTTGTCGATTGCCTTTAAACCATGACACAATTATGCAAGTTCCTCCAAAAGTTCAACAGAAGATATTTCTGGGCCTGAAAGTTTTTTAAATTTTTAGAAATGTAGTCTAGAAGGGTTTATTTCTAGTTCTCTGAGTACTTGTCGATTGCCTTTAAACCATGACACAATTATGGAAATTACTCCAAAAGTTCAACAGAAGGTATTTCTGGGCCTGAAAGTTTTTTAAATTTTTAGAAATGTCACCACCACCACCACCATCACCACATCCACCACCACCACATCCACCACCACCACCATCACCACATCCATCACCACCACATCCACCACCACCACATTCACCATCACGTCTCGCTCCACCGCCGGCGACTGGCGTGGGGGGGGTGCTCCGCGGCAAGCGCGCAGGGGTGCTTGGAGATAGTGAGGGTGCCGAAGCCCGGGTGTTATCTGTGATAATGTCCCCCCCCCCTGTTTCCTGATATTCGAGAGAAATTCACTTTGCAGGCTACTTCTGAAATGAACATTACATATTTCTTAATTCTTATCATGTGACATAAGATTGGTAAGATGGCGACATCTGTTAGTTATGATCTTGTCTCACTTTTTCTGAAAAATGTTTTGAAACCAATTTGAATACATGTTCTTACCGAAGTGTCTCGTAAATATGTCTTAGCATAATGAAAAGTTTCTGGATCAAGTGACGGACATGGGGTGGGGAATACTCCGTTTTCTCAACCAAGAAATGCCGTTAAAAACAGGTTTTAAACATTGCGACTTATATGATTTTAACATTCCCGCATACATTTCAAACGGCCTGAGTGACTGGCTTAGTTACAATTTCACTAGAAGAGTCATTTCCATAAATTTGTATGATCAACCGAGTGGATTGTCAGAAGCCCGCTATGAAAATTCTGCTTTGATTCAAAATTGCAGTAGAATCTTAAACAAAACAGCACTGGATTGGTCTATTCTATGCATCAAAGGAATAATTGTTTGAAAGTTTTTAAACATAAAATATTTGCAACAAAAAATGAATTGGAATTGAATGGAGAATTTTCTAATATATTACAGTAATTGCTTAAGAACAACTAAAGTTGCAGGCTTCATTTTTTTTTCTCTAGACATAAACATTGCAGAACCTTTAGATTCAATAACAGCGGTAAGTAGCATATTTGAGATTTCACTCATAAATAAAAAATTGCAATTTTTGCGTTCTATTATTATAAAAATAAAATTATTATATCTAAATCACCACCCCAAAGTGTCCATAGTCCTAAATTTCGACTGAAAATGAGAAAAAATCAGAAATGAATCCATAAAGTCATTCAATTGCATCCGTTTTTTAATTGTGTATAGTTCAGTACAAAATTACTCCATTCTTGGTAGTATATTATATGCTAGTGAATTTGAAATTTCTCTGGTGGCAGACACTTTCTTATGAAACCCCAACTTTTCGGAAATGTAGGGTGTATTCATACTGATTGCTCATTCTAAATATTTGTATTTTTTATAAGATATGGTTGTATAGACATTTTAATTTTTATGCATACAAGCCAACAGCAGAAGTGTCGGACATGGTGTTTCTTGCAGTTTTGCAAACTGAAAAAGGCGTTTTATGATACTTTCGATGGCAATGTTTTTTGTATTTATTTAGTTCCTTAGTTAAAAAGCAGCTACTGTCGATAAGTCCTTAGAAAGGTAAAGTTGATACGTTAGGTTCATACATAATACCCGTGCCTCGAGAATACACTTCCCTTCTATCATTCACCATAGAACGCATAATTATAATTCCTTGCTATCATACGCTTATTCCTTGGGTATTTACTGTTGGATGGAACATTTACTTCATATAACACGGCATTCTGGTTGGTGACAATATTTTTCGGTTAAATGTTATCCAATAATTCCGCGCTCCGCTAGCATTGACAGGCCGGCAGTCTTCAACTACGTTTAATCTATGTATTATTTCTCGTTAAAAAGCTATTTGCGCTATTTGCTATTCACTATTCGCGCTATTTGCGAATCTATTAGGTGTGGGTAATCGGAAATTGAATAATACCGGTGATAATGGCCTTGAGGCAGCCCTGTTCTGACGTAAGGATTCATTTTGATTTGGAACTTTCTTTGATTTAGAAAACATTTCATCAGTTGGAATAAGTAGTCTGGAGTGGCTATTTGTCTTCATTTGTAGAGAAGGCCTTGATGCCATATTTTGTCAAACGCTTTGGTGATGTCTAGGAATATTGCTTTGTTTGGTATCCTTGCGCCATATATTCGGTAAGCGGAGTGATGTGTTGTGGAGTGGTTAGGTCGAAATGCAAATTGCGAGTCTGGGATGTGTGCATGAATTTTATGAGTCGTTTTCATATCAGTTTCTCTAATAGTTTCGTCAATGACGGGAGTAGGGTTATAGGTTCATAGTTCGCTGGATCATTTGGATTCTTTCCTGGTTTTCGGAAGGAATTTTCCAATCGTTGTGAGAGTAACCTATTCTACATGCTGCGTTAAATATTGTTGTTATCGAATTGTTATTTAACTCTTTTAGAACTTTGTTAGAAATAAAGTCCCTGCTGATGTCTTAGTTTTTGATTTCTTGTTTAATTTCTGATGCGGTACTTTATATTGATTGGAGCTGTATATAGTGGTTTCTGATTGAATTCCTCTACTTGTTGATGAAAGTGATCGTTTTCAACTGGGTTGAATGGCTTTTGAATGTAGTCAACTATAAGAGATGTTTTCTCAAAATCAGAATTTGCCACTTGTGAACCTAGTTTTATGTATGAAAATTCTTGTTTTTGTCTTTTTATTCTATGTATGCCGCATACTCCTAGATGACGGGTGAATTTCTTTTAGGAAAGTCTGAAAGCTTGCCTATGCTGGTCTAGGTTAGTTTTATCTCATCTCGTCAGTTTATTTAATTTTCTTTTTAAGTCTGGTCGTCATTTGCCAATAGCGTCTTCAATTGTGTTTACGTCATGGTGTCTTGCTAGTGGGGGCAAGCGAGAGAGTGAGCGTTGCTCGAATGGAACCCCTTTTCAAGTCCCTCGGCGCGTTGAGATTATTAAATTATCAGTGTGTGACTCCACTCTCTCTTCCGATGCTCCAATTAGAATGTCCGCTGGACCCCCGAATGCTTCCACTATCTCTTCCGGTGCTCCAATTAGAATGTCAGCTGGACCGGCGTATGCTTCCACTATCTCTTCCGGTGCATCAATTAGAATGTTCGCTGGATCGGCGTATGCTTCCACTATCTCTTCCGGCGCTCGAGTGATATCAATGACATCCTGTTTTCCTAATTATCTCTTCCGGCGCTCGAGTGATATCAATGACATCCTGTTTTCCTAATTATAACTTCCGGCTGTGAACATGTCGACTGCTGTTCTTATCACTATCGCTTGGGGAGTGATGAATGGCTTCTGCGCATGCGCACTGCACGTGCTGGATGTGATAGTGTGAGATAACATAGGGTTTAAAACTCCATGTCCACAGAGCTCTACCATTAGTCTGCCATTTGCTCTTGAAGTGTGCGGACCTTCTTGTGTACTGCTATTTGAGTGTTGACGTCGTGTTAGTCACGTGTGATTCAACTCTGTCTTGTGTACTGCTATTTGAGTGTTGACGTCGTGTTAGTCACGTGTGATTCAACGCTGTGATTGTTAGCATTCAGTGATTCGATTTGAGATGAAGAAAATTCTATTAAATCGGCACATTCGTGACGAGAGTGAGTTTCATGCAGGTCGACAAGCGGAAGTGTCTTCTCCGCAGCGTGAGGATGGTAAAATAAATTTCTTTTAATAGGAGTGGTTAGTGATGTGTTGTATGATTATCATTTATATGTGTTTTGTTTGATTCTATAGATGTCCCGTTTCTATTCAATCGTCACGTTCGCGAAGAGGGTGATTCTCATGCAGTTCGACAAGCGGAAGTGTCTTCTCCGCAGCGTGAGGATGGTAATATAAATTTCTTTTAATAGGAGTGGTTAGTGATGTGTTGTATGATTATCATTTATGTGTGTGTGTTTTGTTTGATTCTATAGATTGCCCGTACCAACAACAACAAGACATTGCAAACGCTCCCCAATGGACGGACGTCGTTCAGTCTTTAAACGCCCGTGTATTTCGAGGTGTCATTTTGAATCCTCCTCCCCCACATGACATTGCGGATCCGGTCGAGTTTCTCAACCGTTGTCGTGTTCCCTTCCATCGTAAGATGTTTGAAGAGCTCAACAACACTCTCGGTCGATCTAATTTCAAAATTTTCGCGCAACTCGAGTGTCAGTTTTTAATTGAGAAAGAGAACGTCGAGACGCACGAAATTGTAGGGGTGCTGCAGCCCATCTTTCTTTCGGCACGAATGGCTGTGTTAACGCAAGCGGATGACATTTCGGAATTTTTCCTTTCTCATATAGCACAACCTATCAATTCCAAATTCGACGAGTTTTCCGAGAGAGATTCCGGGAAATCGTTGGCCTCTATCGTCGCTCTTCATGTTTCGGCTCACTTGTTTGAACCTATCGCTCATTCTGCCTCATCTTATCTTCCTCTTCCGGCATCCATCGCGAGACGTCATGGTGTGATCAACGTGCAAAATCGAGACGAGAAATGTTTCCTGTGGGCGGTGGCTTCGGCTCTTTTTCATAAACGTCAGCCCCCACACATCAAAATTTTGAATTCTAATCGTACCGGTACCTATCAAACCCTTTTCGATGAATTGGAAAACAGTCTCGATTTGCGCGGCATCTCCTGGCCCCTGCCCGTTCACGAGATCAAACGTTTCGAACGTCAAAATTCTACCTTTTCATTCAATGTTTTCACATTAGACTATGATTCGGCCAACAAAACTTGGAAAATCGTAGGTCCTGTACACTTTTCGGGGTCGAAGAAAGAGAACCATTTCAATTTCTTGTTGATTCATGGCGATGGCGGACAGTCCCATTACGTTTGGATTAAGAATTTAAGTAGACTGGTTCAGTCTCAACATTCGGCTCACAACCATAGGATTTTCGTTTGCGACAGATGTTTGAATGTGTTTTACTCGCAAGCGCATCTCGAGGCTCACGAAATTGATTGTCGATCCGTGGGGTCCCCCGCACGTTTGATCCTTCCGTCGGAGACGAGCAAAGAGGAGGAGCGCTTCATGCAATTTCAGCACCTCGAAAGACAACAACGATGCCCGATCGCGGTTTATGTTGACTTCGAAGCGCTCACGGTCCCCGTGTCTTCGTGTGAGCCGTCGTTGAACGGATCCTTCCTTCAACCGTACCAAATTCACGAACCCTTTTCGGCCGCGCTTCAAGTGGTGTGCTCGTTTGATGAGTCGCGAAATCAACTGGTCAACTTTCACGGTCCCGACGTCGCGATACAATTATTAGCATTCTTAGAAGGTCTCGCGAAAGATTATGAACAGCTTTTGAGTCATCCTTCTCCCCTCGTGATGAACGACGAAAACGAGGCGTCTTTTCAAAATTCCGATGTATGCCACATATGCAAAGGACCTTTTCTTCCAAATTCCGTTCGCGTCAGGGACCACGATCATTTTTCGGGTGTCTTTCGCGGCGCGGCTCATCAAGCGTGCAACGTCAACTTTCCCGCACCAAAGTTCATCCCCGTCGTCATGCACAACGGGAGCGGTTACGATTGGCATTTTCTCCTTCAGGCCTGGGGTGAAAAAAACTGTATGAACAACGACGGGCTGCGCGTGGTTCCACACAATCACGAGAGATTCGTGGCGATTTCCCAGAGAATCGGGAAAGTGGAACTACGCTTTTTAGACTCATTGAAATTTTTAGGTGCATCGCTCGACTCTTTAAGTCGATCGCTCGATTCGGCCGATTTGAAGTTCACCCGTGCAGCCTTTCCCGACGATCGTCTTTTCGAGTTGGCCAGAAGGAAGGGTGTGTTTCCCTACGATTATGTCAATGACATGTCCAAATTGGACGACACGAGGTTACCGTCGCCCGACGCCTTATACAGTCGCCTCACAGACACACCCGTGTCGGACTCGGAGTACGCGCACGCGCAGGCCGTGTGGGACGCGTTCTCTATTCAAAATTTGCTGCAGTACGCCGATTTGTACTTGAAAGTCGACGTGCTGTTAGAAACCGACACGATGGAAACCTTTCGAAATTTGTGTTTGGAGGTGTACGGGCTCGATCCTCTCTTTTACTACACCGCTCCCGGACTTTCGTGGGACGCCATGTTGAAAACCACCGGCGTTCGACTAGAGCTACTCACAGACATCGACATGGTTCTCTTTTTCGAACGGGGCATCCGGGGGGGACTCGTGCAAGTGATCGGTCGTCACGCTGAGGCCAATCACCCCTTTGCGGGTGAACGCTTCCGGCCAAGTGATAAGGCATCTTATCTCGCCTACGTCGACGCGAATAACTTATATGGTTTCTCGATGTCACATCCGCTTCCGGTGGGCGACTTCCGGTGGATGCCGGAAACCGACATCGAGCGGTTGAACATCGCAGAGGCGGCTGCGGAAGTCGATCGGGGATACGTTTTGGAGGTCGACCTCGACTATCCTGACGCCATCCACGATCGGTTGAGCGATTTGCCGCCCTGTCCGGAAACCCGCGTCCCCCCCGACTCGAAGAGCAGGCAAGCCAAGTTGCTAGCGACGCTGCTCCCCAAGCGTCGTTACGTCATTCACATTCGAAATTTAGTTCAGGCCCTCGAGTTGGGAGTGCAACTCACGAAAATTCACCGCGTTCTCTCTTTTTCGCAACGACCTTGGCTTGCCACGTACATGGACCTGAACAACGCACGTCGACAGCGCGCGTCCTCCGATTTCGAGGATAAATTTTTCAAACTCATGAACAATTCGATTTACGGCAAGTCGATGGAGGACGTGCGCAACCACCGACGCATTTATCTCGTGAACAAGTGGGAGGGGAGGTGGGGGGCCAGACGTCTCATCGCCGATCCCGCTTTCGTGCGTAGTCACCACGTGAATGGCGATCTCATGACTATCGAGTTGCGAAAAACGGAGGTGAAGTTCACAAAGCCCATCTATTTGGGGTTTTGTATATTAGAAATTTCGAAGCATAGAATGTATGACTTTTTTTATAATTACTGTCAAAAACATCTTTGTGATCTTCACCTTCTTTACATGGATACCGATTCATTCATTCTTTCTACTTCCACGAGTGTGTACGCTGAGATGAATCGGCATCCATCCTGGTTCGATACATCCTGTTTCGCTCCCGATAACGCATTTGGCGTGACACCTCGCAATAAAAAGGTCTTAGGGTTGTTTAAGGACGAATGCGGAAGTGATCCCCTGCTCGGCTATGTAGGTTTACGTCCAAAAATGTACTCCATCGAAACCCGATCTCGGGCATGTTCTTCTCGGGCGAAGGGAGTACAACGTTCGGTCGTCAAACGCTATAAATTTCAAAATTATTTGGATTGTTTATTTCGAAACGAAAATAGAATTGACAAACAATGTACTATTCGGTCCAAATCACATATTAATTATTCATTTGTTCAAAACAAGCGTTCGTTGTCCGTGTCCGACGACAAACGCTATTGGATTGATAAATTTACAAGTCTTCCATGGGGTCATTTCCGCATCCTGCGTACGCGTCCGTCCGTTTCTTCTTCTTCTTCTTCTTCAGCGTGCACGCTCGTCCCTGCAGGCGGGGTTCAGATAGATTAGCATTCATTTTTATTTATATAATGATTAGACATTTTTAGTAGTATTTTTAAATTTTTTATATATTTTATGGTTAGACATTTTTAGTAGTAGGGAGATTTATGATGAATCACTTTCAACTAGTAGTAGGGGGAGCGTTTGCAAACACGTTGAGACAGGTCTCAACACTCGTCCATCGCCTGTCGCCATGGAACAAACTCAGACGAAGAAGCGTATGATGCATGGAAGAAGCGGTGGTGAACTGGGACAGCCTCCGCGACGTTGCACCATCATCGCCTACAACAACAGTCTTCAGCGCCCCTACTACGCTGCAGTCTATCGCTCGACCGTTGATGTGTGCTGACCGACGCTGTCACGAGGAAGAAAAAGAATCATCAGATGTCGAAGAAGATAAGGAAAAAACTCTTCACACGTGATTGGCTGTCACGAGAAAGTGGTATGGGATGGGGTGACCTCCTGTGCTGTGAAGTTGACGACATATTCGTGCGCTATTGCGTCATCCAGAAAGCTTTGAACGCTCCCTGTCTTCAGCGTGCCCCCATCCCCCTGGACAGTGCACACAAATCATACGGGGCGGAAGGAGTTGGTAAAAGAAGATCCCCCCAACCGGAGGAGTTTATTCTCACGACGCTGAAGCGTTAGCTGTCCTTGACTCGACCACTTCCTTCACCGGTCGGCACTGCGAGAGCGCTCGCGTTCGTCAATCCATCCAGACGGTGTGTTGGCCATTCGAAAATACGGCACCGGCCTCCAGTTCACAGTGACGAAGATTGACGCCCATCTACGTCAGCACAGACTCGAGTTTGTACTCGTTTTGACAATCTAGCCTATGTACAGAGGGTTATAAAGCGTAGTATAACAATATGAAAATACAACTGTATGCCGTCAGGATCTAAGAATGATGTGCTATTTATACAAATTATGTAAAAACTCATTTTAAGTTCT
This sequence comes from Gryllus longicercus, assembly GCA_038098605.1. Classification (NCBI taxonomy): domain Eukaryota; kingdom Metazoa; phylum Arthropoda; class Insecta; order Orthoptera; family Gryllidae; genus Gryllus; species Gryllus longicercus. The sequence goes on from JAZDUA010000530.1 coordinate 724,384, forward strand.
TCATAGATTAGATAGAACACTAAATATATACAGTATGTAATGAAAAATGTTCAAACATGTGTGAATTTCTCCATAAAAATATCTAAGCATGCAAATGTTTTGAAATGTGATGAAAGAAAATTTGAAAGGTCTATGAAACTTCAATGAAAACATGCAATTACAAACACAATCTCTCTTTGCAAAGGATATGTAATATAAAAGAAATAATGATATTTTCTATGTTTTTTAAAGTAAACACATCATTTGGAGAAAATTAATAGAAACGATTGTTAAAACAATAAAACTGCTTGTGAAATGTATGTGAGAAAATAATTTCATAATTCTTTTGTTTTCAATAAACAAAAAACATTCTTTCAATTGTAGTCTTTATTTTTTCCTATCACCGCCTTTTAGGGTTTCCCTTTTTTTATTATGAAAGTCTTTTCAGCGGGGGAGCGAGCGTCAGCGTTCTCGAGAGAGAGAGAGAGAGAGAGTGAGAGAGAGACGCGTGGCTGGCTATCTTATATAGAGTGCATTCAAAATGCGCGCCGCCGCCGCCATCTCCTCTCGTTCCCCGGCTCCCAGAGAGCGCGCGCGTGTAGTATCTCTATAGCGCTAATGAGTGGGCGAAAAAAGCAGCCACTGCCCGCCGCTATCTTATCACCCGGCCGCCAGCGCGCGCCCTCAGCGGCAGCCCCCCGCTCTTATCAACATCCGCCAGCGCGCACCCTCAGCGCCCCCTGCCCGCCGCTATCTTATCTACTTCCGGTCCAGCGCGCACCCTCAGCCGCCCGCCCTTATCAGCATCCGCAGCGCGCCCTCCCGACCGCGTGTAATATCAGTATCCCAAAGCAGACAGCTTGACTCGAGATGTCACCGTAGCTCAGAGCCAGAGTGCTGGTCGCCTCAGGGGGATTGAGGCTGGTTCGAATCCGCTTCAGGCAGCAGCATTTTTGAAACACACACACACACACGCTTCCACAATTCACCACCAGAGCGCACACATATACGCTTCCACAATTCACCACCAGAGTGCGCGCACGCTTCCACACTTCGCCGCCAGAGGTCGCAAGGGGAGGGTGACCCCGGTCGGTGGGGGCATTATAATGGGCCGGTTGTTGACACCGGATGTTGTGGGAGACAGGAAGTGGGGGGGGTGAGAGACCGGAAGTGGGGAGGGGGGAGGGTGGGGGTGGGGGCTGATAAGGGTGGGGTGGGGCTGATAAGGGGCCATTATAATTGGTGGCGCCGGTTGTTGACATCCACTGTTGGGCGCTGGACCGGAAGTAGATAAGATAAGCTGATAAGATAAGCACTTCCTGATCCAGAACCGGCATGACCCCCCTACTGGTCAAATATATGAACAAAGCTCTTGTTAATCCAGTAGTGGAAACCGAAGAAACGTTTGTTCGACCTGAAATTTGATTTAAAAGGGATTTCAAAAGTTTTCGAGATCACTCCCAGAGATTTTATTGACTTTACAATCAATTGTAGATTCATACAAACTGTTACTAAAGTGGTAACCTAGTACCTTTAGAAGAGGAGTTGTAATAATTATATATATATATATATATATATATATATATATATATATATATATATATATATATATATATATTGTGACGTACCTGATTTTGCCTCAGCTGTGAAGTACTTATCAGTGCATACACTGATCGGACGCCAGCTGCGACGCGCCTGTTGATTGGTACTTTTCACTACAAATTTATAAGTTCTAAAGTTCGGGTATCTTGCTCGCGAATGGGTCATCTGAGGAATTTGGTACTATATTGGTGCGTCAAAATGATAATTTTGTATAAGCAAACAAGTACAATTTATTTATAATGGAATGTTCAATACACTTGATTAATTACAAAAAAACCTCTTTAACTTGGTACCAAGATTTAGTTAACCGTGTAATCTGTCATACCTTTGGGGCCCCATTAATAATTCGGTCGTGGTGGTTCCTCACCGCGGCGACTGCAACGGTCGATCTCCGTCGCGGCTCGGCGTCCTTGGGCTGCTGATGACGTAGACACGTGCTGTGCTGGTCTGCTGAAGCGGCGCTGGGAGTCCCTTGGCCGCAACCTCGGATGTTCCCGCCTTCGCTCACACACGCGTAATTACAGGGTCTTGAAAATGTCCGTTACGTTCACACCACGCGCGTGAATTGTTACTGCGCCCCTCCTTGGTTTCGTTATACTTCTCTCTCGCAATTACTACACTATAAATCATCGGCTTCTGATCAGTAATGATACACGTAATACTATTAAATGCTTCTCATCATTAGCAGGGGTTCACTCTGTCTACAACTATTCGTATGTCCTCTGCCACACGCTCTCCGTGACCGCCCAACCTTCGCCACTCGGCGTCTGTTCGCCACCCCGCGTCTCTCGCAACTCGACCATCCTCTCCGGCCACCTCCCGGCCACTGCCACTGCTTTTTCAACCGCCACTTGGCGACCCCTTCAATCGTCGAGCATCCCCTCCCCTCGCTGGGCGGCGGCGGCGGTCGCGCTCGCAAATTCCCCACCGCTCGCTCGCACCTGCCGCTGTACTGCGCGGTTCAAATGAGTAATACTACTCTTGTATTAATTATCTGTAATTACGGAGGGAAACACTCAGCGTGTTTCATCACCCCCTCCTCCCCTTTTTGGGATTTTTCTTGCCTGAGAAAAATTCACTCTCTCACTGTCTTCTCTACTGATAGTAGCGCTAACTTATACACTAATGACACACTATATACACTTATTTTCTAAAATCAGAGTTCTACATGATTGCTTTGTCTAATCCTAGTAATTCACTTTATTTACACTTCACTATTTTCCTCACCTATTGGACCAGGTTTCCGATTTGAAGCTTTTAATGTCCTACCACCTCTTGTCTCTTGTGTGGTGATTTGGCCCCATTTTGATGACGGTGGTTTCCTAAATCACTGTTGTAGGACATTGCTTCCAGTGTGATGAACACATCTTGGTAGGTGTCGTCCCATTTCCAACTACGACCTCTTCTGCGTTTGTACCAATGGTTGACCATACCATCACTCTTCCCTCGCCCCTGGCTTCGCTCCATTCTTGACCTGTCTACATCTCCCTCATTCCCATTCTTTGGGGCGCCTGCAAAGGTAAAGTCGTACCCCTCCAATATCTTCTGACACCTTCCTAAATCGGTATGATATACTCTGCACAGTAAGCTCTGCGCAGTGACGGGACACTGTCGCGTTCACACGCAAATAATTCCTTGGTATTTTATAGGAGCAAATGATGTTTTTGGCTCCATAATGCTCTTCGTTCTGTATTCACTACGACTTCCCATGATGTAGTTGTAATGGCTATTCCTCTGGTTGCTCTTGATGTTTATTTGGGTTTCTTCACTCCGCTTTCGTACGGAAATTTTGTCTTCAAATTCCTTCAAAAATTTCGGAAATATACCAAAAGTCTCTGCCCACGTCCTGGCGTTCTCCTCTAAGATTGGGTATGATAACTGGATCTTGTATCCTTCCAATATGTTATTTGCTGCTATATGCCGTTCTGCTGCTCGCATAACTGCATGAGGGTTTTCCGTCCCATCTCCCGAAAATTTCATCGACTTTGGAGGCATAATTGGTGTCACCCCACTCTTGACACTCGGTGACATTTTCCCTTCTTCTTCCTGTTTAAACTCCTCTTGTACTATTTTCTCTTCGCACCCTTGTATATTCTCCTCGATTTCTTCTTCTATTATTCGCTCCATTTCTTCCGTTTTCGTTTCCACTTCTTCTTCCATTATTTGCTTCAATTCTTCCGTTTTCGCCTCCACTTTACAAACATCCTCCTCGGCCTCGATTTGGACCTCCACCGTTTTGCCCTCCGCTGTCTTGATTTCTTCATGAGTTTGGTTTGTCATCCCCTCGCTTTTATCCTCTGCAGCAGCCCTCGCATCCACTTGATGGTGTGGTTGAAATTTTAGCACCTCATCCCAATTGATTACTATAGACTTTATTTCCTTTCTCTGTTTTTCAAATAGGTTGGCCAATGATTGGTTTCGAGCCTCCAGTCGATCCGCAACCCTGGACATTTCATTGTTGAGTGTTCCAATATGTTTACTTACAGATTCCAACTGCCCACATATTTTCTCTTGCAAGTTACTGACTCGTTCCTCTTCTTTCTTATCCAGTTCATCCGCTTTCCCCTTCAGTTTTTCTAACTTCCTATTCTGCTCCTCCATTTTCTTGCTCTGTTCTTCAACTACCTTCCTATTCTGTTCGTCCAATATTCTATTGTGCTCTTCCCAGAACTTATTCTGCTTTTCCCAAAACTTATCCTGTTCTTCAAACACCTTTGTCATCATCTGCATTATATCTGACTCGGTAACTTTTCCACCCCCCTGCTTTAAATTTCCTGCCGCCTGGTTCATCGGCGTTGATGTAATTTTCACTCTTTTATCAAAACCTTCCCCCGACGTTTCATCCAACCGGCTTCCAATTCCACTATCCCTACTTTCCGATAAAGTGCTGCTACCAATTCCTTTATCTGTCTCCCTTACTTGGTCCACCTTCCCCTCCAGGTCCAACACTACGCCTTGCTCCTCCTTTTTATTATTTTTAACCTCACGTTTGTCCCCAGCTACTTCAAAAATGTTTACGCGATCTTTCCATTTACCTCTTTTGACAGCAATGCAACAGTCACCCTCTTAATTGACTATACCAATCCCTGCAATCACTACTCTTCACGACTGCTCTGATGCACTATTACCACAGACACTAGATCATGAATAACGAATTCTCACTCACCACCAAAAGATATAATAACACTAATTTTGTAATCACATCAATTCCCAATCACACATCAATACATAATATATCCTTCACAATAGGTAATACTACTACCACCTAAATAACTATGCATTGCTACAAAACTCCTTAGAATTATCAAAATCATAACCCCAATTTTTTTTTTTTTTAAATTCACTGTTTGCTTTTTGGATTAATTCGCATCTCAATTACTACTATATTACATGTGCAACAATCCCACATAATTAAGCGTAATGCCTACTTCCTAAAATTTTCTCCACACTAATGCATAAATCTTCCAGATGTATATTTACAATGCTACTACACATACTTCATAAGTGATGTTATTTCCAATAAATTTTAATATCCCCATAACCAACCAATGAACAATGCATTACAAAATGTGTACAACTTGTACAGCAATATTCAGTACCTCTATGGTTACAAAACTTTCTTTCTATTTCATAAATTATTTGGCTATCATGCCATGAAAACATGAGCAGTCAGACTAATATTAATCTGCATACACAATCTTGGAAATTATACTACTTTTCATCACTTACAATGTGCATCTTATTTGTTTTCATAATCCCAGTAAATACAGTAACAGATTAATACTGGTCGTTTTTCAAAATAATCCTATATACCTGTCCACTACTAATTACAATTTTGGTGATTGCCAAATAATCATTTACTTTCTCAACACTTTACCTATGTTCTGTCAGTACAAACATGTTATTTTCCTTCCCTCCAAATAATTAATTCTCTTACTGCTTACTAATTACTTTCACAGTGACTTTGTTGCACCATCTCGTTATCATACATTACACATACATTAGCATTAATATTCTCAATTCAGTTACACACAATATTTCCCAATATTTCATCAAATTCCTCAGAGCCACATTTCTTAAATTCACGAATCCAGACTGTTCGGGCGCCAGTTGTGACGTACCTGGTTCCGCCTCAGCTGTGAAGTACTTATCAGTGCATACACTGATCGGACGCCAGCTGCGACGCACCTGTTGGTTGGTACTTTTCACTACAAATTTATAAGTTCTAAAGGTCGGGTATCTTGCTCGCGAATGGGTCATCTGAGGAATTTGGTACTATGTTGGTGCGTCAAAATGATAATTTTGTATAAGCAAACAAGTACAATTTATTTATAATGGAATGTTCAATACACTTGATTAATTACAAAGAACCTCTTTAACTTGGTACCAAGATTTAGTTAACCGTGTAATCTGTCATACCTTTGGGGCCCCATTAACAATTCGGTCGCGGTGATTCCTCACCCCGGCAACTGCAACGGTCGTTCTCCGCCGCGGCTCGGCGTCCTTGGGCTGCCGATGACGTAGACACGTGCTGTGCTGGTCTGCAGAAGCGGCGCTAGAAGTCCCTTGGCCGCACCCTCGGATATTTTCGCCTTCGCTCACACACGCGTAATTACTGGGTCTTGAAAATGTCCGTTACGTTCACACCACGCGCGTGAATTGTTACTGCGCCCCTCCTTAGTTTCGTTCTACTTCTCTCTCGCAACTACTACACTGTAAGTCATTGGCTTCTAATCAATAATGATACACGTAACACTATTACATGCTTCTCATCATTAGCATGGTTCACTCTGTCTACGACTATTCGTATGTCCTCTGCCACACGCTCTCCGTAATTACCCAACCTTCGCCACTCGGCGTCTGTTCGCCACCCCGCGTCTCTCGCAACTCGACCATCTTCTTCGGCCACCTGCCGGCCACTGCCACTGCTTTTTCAACCGCCACTTGGCGACCCCTTCAACCGTCGAGCATCCCCTCCCCTCGCTGGGCGGCGGCGGCGGTCGCGCTCGCAAATTCCCCACCGCTCGCTCGCACCTGCCGCTGTACTGCGCGGTTCAAATGAGTAATACTACTCTTGTATTAATTATCTGTAATTACGGAGGGAAACACTTAGCGTGTTTCAATATATATATATATATATATATATATATATATATATATATATATATATATATATATATATATATATATAAATTAGTCGTATTCCTAATGACCTAGCAATTGAAAACAAATATGCAGCCTCCGGCCAGGTTAGAGGTGAAGTTTCGTTAGATACTCAGATGTTGCGTAAAGGTGCAAAATTTTGATTGTGTTATTCCGAGTATTCTCATTGAGGGCGTGCCGACATCTGTGCGTCTCTGCTTACAACACATTCGTCGCCATTCACCGGCAGGCTCCAAGGAAGGCGCCGCTCGCCATTAAACATTTGTCATCCGCGGTCCCCATTAATGATCAGCAAGTGCTTGTAATTTTTTTGTCAAGACATTTTGTTCTATGGATCCGTGTATACATTATACTATTTTAAACAATGCAGCATTCGTGAAGTCAGTTTTTTTGTTGAAGTATTTAATTTATTGCAGTTATACAAGAGTCTTTTGTTTGTTGTTCTTGAGGAATGTGCATGATACGATTTTCAAACCTTTGTGTTATCATTCTGTTCGGCAGCACTTTTGCTTCTTCAGGCTGCTAGTTGTACTGAATGCTGCTTAAATATATACTTTCAATTATATTCACAATGTTTTAAATTTCGGTCACTAAAATGAGAGAGGGGAGTTCACGCCCAATCTGAATTTGGCAATGAAAGCGCGAATTGGGGTTTAATTTCATGAAAAATGGTTGCATCGGGAGGAACTATGCTTGAAGGATTTTTGAGCCAAACAACCAAGATTCGAATTATTATTATGATACACTTGTGTATTAGTTATTTTATGTGTAGGAATGCTATGTTTCAACGGAAACTGTAGGGCATGTTTTTGTTTTCTGTTGTATTTCATTAAAGAATTCTTTTATATGCTGTATGTAGCAATGGTATGAAATAAATTGCGATATCTTTGAGAAGTCCAAGAAGATGTCCTTCAGTAAAACCAACTCAGAATTATTTTACCACTCTTGCGGTCGGACAACTCTTTCAACAGACAAGAAAGTTTGATCCTATCTTGAATGTAGGAGGTTAATATAATTATTGCAAGTTTACGTAAACGCGATTACAATTCAGTTACATCAATAAACAACTTTAGATTCAAAATCAGGCCTGCACACCAATCTTCTCTTTGACTGACCTCGGGAGGCGCGCGCGAGCCACTTGAGTGCAGACCCAGGCCGCGTGGAAGGGTTTGAAGGGGAGAAGACTCGTTCCAGGAGGGGGGGGGGCGCCAATGAGAATGTGCACGTGGAAGCGCAGCGCGTGAATTGAAAGAGCAAGTAAAGGAATGCCGCATGTCACACAATGCAAGTATCATTACCTTTCATTTTGGAAATATTTTTTGTCGATTTATGACAATGTACAAGATGAACCTAAAACGAATTAGACATACATATTTGATTTGGATACCTCAAGTATTATATTTGCTTGTAGGGCATGCAATCGCAAATTTCTTGCTGCTAAATAATAAAATGTTGTATTGAATCTTTTTTGTTTGATGATGATAGAAATATAACATTTCTTTCATTAACTAGGTTTAATTGATTAAGACGGTTCTATTGAAGCTTAAAAATATTCAAAAAATCATGATTACTTTCTGCTTAATTCCGACCAAAGTACATTATATAATTCTAATTTCAAATCAACGAACACTTTATTCATAATCTTTTACGACATCGTATAAAAAAACAGTAACACCTTGAGTTCTATTTAACACAATTGAAACTAATTTCATGTTTGCCCATAAAATATCGTAAAAGACGTTTGCTTGTTGGTACCTCTTATTCAGCTTGATAGTGCGGGGAAATGGTCACAAATATGTGCTGCCCAACATTACCCTTCTTGGAATTTCCAGTATTTCATTTTATATCAGTCTCGACATGAGAGATTGCCCTCAGTATCTTACGTTTTGTTATAATTTGAAGAGTATAACATTCTCAGCGAAAAAACAATTATTAAATTGTAAATATTGTTAGTCAAAATTACATACATAACTCAGTTTTAAGAGGCCATTGCTGTAAAATATTGTTTATGAGTTACAATGAGCATAACATTTTTAAAAAATATGTCGATACATAGCAGTGCGCAGAGGAACACAGTCCGTGAAGGCCCTTGTAGTTAGAAGTACAGTAGACTGCCCATTTAGGAAGTGGGCAAGTAATTTCACAGCATGGGTCATTGCATTAGATGGCCAAACGCCGCGCCGCTCCAACTTCCCCCTCCCCGCCACGCGGTCTTCTCCCCCCACTTGCACTTTCAGCCTTCTGGTGGGCAGACGGCTGGCTCTGTAAGTGCAGAATGCTCGCGGGAGCAGGCGTCGTCCAGACCTGTTCAAAATGTTTAATTTAACTCTCAAATATGATAAATATAATATTTACAGTTCAAATATGACTGATGCATTGTAATGGATATTCGTTGCTTTAGTAGTAGAAATAGAAATTAATGTCGCTAAATTAGGGTCAATTGACTTTTACAAAATACTATCATAATCCAATTATACTCTTACAATTTCGTAACTTCACTCTAGGGGAATTTGTGCTACAAACCTTCCTTTTAAACCTCACGGTTGTAGCTCTGGGCGCAGTGCTCGCGATCCCTGGTGAGCTGGCCTCCTTGGCCGCGACCTTCACAACTGTGCGAGCGAGGGTCGAATCGCCAGTAGAACTGAGCGTTTATGAAACTGTCGTTAGTTTGCAACTGAATGTCGTTCGTGATGCACGTGTCTATGGATGCAGTTTCGTTGTTTCTGAAGTAATGGTAAAGAGTTTTGAAGGGAGTTTCTTGATAATTTTAACTGCATATTTCAATGTTATTGAAATGACAGTGATTAAAAGAAGGTAAGATTTATATATTTATTACTCTCATGAATCTAATTGATAAATGTTTAGCTTAACAAATTACTTCAACAAAAATTTATTTAAATTGATATTTCTGAAAAAATATTTTGACGTGTTTTCGAGTTTTTTTCAAGAAAATTTGAATTCACGTGGCTCATCAGCTCTCAATTTATAATGTTCATAAGAATATGGAATAAAATATGGATTAAACATTTCCGAAAACGTTACTCTGATGATATAAACGTAACTTATTTATCTAAATAAAACATTTATACTTTCTATGCGTGGCATGTTTAATATTTCATAACATTTGATGGCATAAAATAAAAGCAGAATTTACTTCAAAGGAAACTCCAGGACTAAAAAACTAACGTTATTTGCTTTTCATTCAGGTACTTTTGAAAATGTTGTCATAAAAGTTAAATGTCAGTCAATAAAGTCAAATGAAAGTACATATCTCTTGAAATAAAAAAATAGACACCTTTTGTCAAGGAAACTACACTTTTGTAATCATGTCTTACTTGCCATTTCATTTGGTTGTTGGAGCACTTTTAAATTAGGTAATCTATAGATTTCAATACAAATGGTATTTAGTAAATATTACCTGTCGTTTTTTAATGTTTTCATGCAATTCGGATATATCTCTGAGGGTATTTCTAAAAGAGTCACATTCACCCAGGCGTATTAACAAATTTTATTTTAGTATCATTGATTATTAGGACTCCGATTCTTAGGTTTTAAGCTATTTTATTTCTCGCTTCTTGTCGTCGTTATTTTAATAGCCCTTTATTGTGAGCCAAACACGTAAATTCCTCAGATCCTAAAAACGGTTAAAATGAGTTTTCATCCTAAAAAAGGCTAATTCGAGATTTGTTAAAACCAAATGCGTTTTCGGAATGTTACGGTAACTTGGACTCAGCTTCCACCGTTGCTGATTTTATAGCAACTATCTAGATTAATACTAGTATCGCCATAAAAATTAGAAGGTGCATGTCTTTTCTTTAATGAAATGAGAAACATTATGTAAGACTTTTCATGGAAAGAAGTGTCAGGAACTGTAGGTAATGGTTCTTGTCAAAGCTCTCGAAAATTCAACGCAATCTTTGTGTCGTAAAGATGAAAGACACAAATGAACTTCTAAAAAAATATCTGGAGAATTACCTTGGAGACCGAGAGGAGTGGCACCTAATAAGTATACACCATCGTCTGTTGTTAGGTTGAGCGAATTGTTTCTTGTTTCAAGTGTGCGCTGAGGGACAATATAAAATCGTCGCGTAAGATATTTTGCGATTGTACTTGGTTGTTTATTACAAAGGTTCATACAAAACGAATTATTGGTTTGGAAGCTAATTTTCAAGTGAATATTAAAGAAGTTGAAAAGTTGTTCTTAATTTTCTTCACAAGAACTTTGCTAATGTTCAGAAGTAAAAAAATAAATGAAATAAGTTAGATTAAATCTTTTATTTAAGGCTCGTGGCTAGTTCTTAGTCAGCCTGCCCGCTTTCCACCACGTGACCCCGGGCTCGATTCCTGGTCAAGCCAAGACAATAGTGTGCGTTTTCCTTGCAATGCCTTAGTATATGCTGTGTGACGATGAGAAAATTCGCTCCTCAGGTTGAGAAGGCCGAAATACGGCGCGGGGATGTCTACCTACTAACCACACGTACCTCCTTAACCCATGGTCGCGAGGCAGGTCGCCGGTAGGCCTGAGCCCGTTCACGGGCTGTCGCCCCAAGTACATACATACATACAAACTTGTTATATATTGTTCAACCTTACACTAACATGACTTGAAAAAATGTTAAAAACCTAAAATGGACTAAACCGACTTTTCAAAAAGACTAAAACGACGTTTATACAATTCTAAAAATCCGACCCTACTAATTACCGTTAGCTTACTATACTGATCTTATTATAATGACAGAAGTTCACAGTATTGATAAACATTATTTTCATAATTCTATTTTCGAGATTTTTATTTGTCAAAGATACGTGACTACTAACGTCTCACTTTCCCTTAAATATGCGCCTGATTACTTTAACTCAGTTGTATTTTGTATTATAATAATATGTAAATTCGTTATAATAATATATAAAATCGTTCGTTGGCCTGAAACGCGTGTAGTAATTGGGTGAGCTACGTGTGCATCAGTCTCATTCTCAGGTTAGAATCTTTCCGTTAGGGAGAGGGGAAGATAGGAGTCATTCCACGTACCCTGGATGCTGCTGAGAAGTTAGTCATTATTTTCGTTATTTTACTAATATTCTAGAATTCGGTGCTTTGTGAATTTCAATCGCATAACCGGCGCTTTTGAGGTGTTTTAAGACAGTCCGGGTGTATTATTTTAATCATTCTATTGTCTATCCTTTAAAAATCCAAAAAAGTAAATCCAAACTTTATGAAATGTCATTTTAAACATAAATATTTGTTAATTAGGATAATTATTATTATAAATACGTCACTGCAATTAATTATCATTTACTAGTAATAGATTGTTTAACAATAATCCACAGATAGAAGCATTACCAACTATCTTCAAAATAAAACTTTTTTTATTAATCATATTCGTTTTGAGATTAAGATTAAGATCTAGAAAGTAACTTGTTTTTAATACTTGTTTTTTAAGAACAACAATCTTTATAACTACTAGCTACAATTACTTTAGGGCAGAGGTTGTAAAGACTTCTTTTTCGAAACCTGAATTTACAGTGTTAAAGGTTGTTGCGTTTGTTTTCTCTGTGCCCCCTTTCCCCGCCCTCCCGCTTTCGCCCCTCTTTCTGTATCGTGGTCGGCGGGTGACGTCACGCGGTGAGCTGTGGAGCAGCGGGGCAGTGAGCCGCTGCACGGTGGGGCCAAATGCCAAAAAGCTGGCCAAAAGTCCAAAAAAAAAGTTACTAGATAGGGATTTTGTCGTTGCTACTTCAATAGGTTGGTATTTGGGCCGTTGAATTCCGCAATTAGTAACGGTTTCTCTCTTATACTTGAGGTAAGAGATCAGTTCAAAGTTGGGCCTCGAGCGATCGATATCGGTCAGCTGTGAAACGAACCTTTCAGAACCTTTGTGTTTCGAAGGATAGAGAAGCGTGCAGTCGGCCGAATTCAATAAAACAAAATGGAATCTATTCCTGAGAGTAAGTAGAAACATAATATGTATACTTAATTTTTTTTAAAAATAATTTGTTAATGTAATAATTAACGTTGATTGTTGGCGAAAAATGAAAATGCTATAATCAAAAATTTGTGTTTAAAATGAAAAATAACTATGTGCACCGTCGTGCGGGGCTAAAAACTTAACATGACATTATTCGAAATGTTATTCTCTGTGAGAATCACAAAAAAACAGCTGCCCGTATCTGCCGTTTTAGTGCCTGTGACAAATTTTCGTAGCGCGTGCAACATGTAGAAATACAAACTTTTGATGATTTTGTTCGCCATATTGGTCCGCCATTTTGTTTTTTTAGCATTTTTATTCAATATTTATTAATCAGCATGCTTATAAACCCAAATCAACTCATTTTTAATTATAAACACGATCATTTCGTGTTAAAAATGGAAAAAATTGATGATTTGGTCCGCCATATTAGTCCGCCATTTTGTTTTTTGGCATTTTCATTCAAGGTTATTAATTAGCATCCTTAAAAATTCAAACTAACTCTTCTTTACTTATAAACATAATAATGTTGTGTTAAAAATACAAACTTATGGTAATTTTGTCCGCCATATTGGTCCGCCATTTTGTTTTTTTATGCATTTTTATTTAATATTATTAATCAGCATGCTTATAAACCCGAATGAACTCATTTTTAATTTTAAACACGATCATTTTGTGTTATAAATGAAGAAAATGATGATTTTGTCCGCCATATTGGTCCGCCATTTTGTTTTTTTGGCATTTTCATTCAAGATTATTAATCAGCATCCTTAAAAACCCGAATGAACTCATTTTTACTTATAAGTATGATCATTTTGTGTTAAAAATACAAAATTTTGATAATTTTATCCGCCATATTGGTCCGCCATTTTGTTTTTCGGAATTTTTATTACAGATTATTAATTAGAATGATCATAAACCTCTGAATACAAAGTTTCAGTCAAATCGTACAACGCTTTCGACTTTTGACCAGCTTTTTGGCATTTGGCCCCACCGTGCGCTGGCTGCAAGAGGAAGAAGGGCAGAAGTTCTTACGTCTTGTGAGATGCGGAGTTGCTGTGTCGAGGCGTCAGGTTCGTCTTGCCGTTCAGTTATTTTTTATTTCCATTGGCGAGCACTAGGGCAGAGCAAGCCATTCGTTTGATACAGTGCGTCTCGCACGGCTGAACTGGTGTGCTTTAGGAGAATATATGCGTGAATTTTCAAACAATTGCAGAATTTGTGGTTTCTTTAACCAATTTTAAATTTGCCATCCCTAGCTAATCGGGATGCATTATTTCGCGCATATACCAGCGCATTAAAGATTGCTGTCTGTCGGGTGTTAAGAAAAAAATTTACATTAGTTAATACTTACTCCAATTCGCATTGCTGGAATTTTCAGATTTTAGTTTTCACAGGAAAGAAGTTAAATGAATTATTAACAACTGTGGAAACATTAATTAAATGTAATAAGGGTAGGTTTTTAAGGAGATTTAGCTCAGTATATCTTACACAAAAAATAGATACATTTCGAAGAATTTTTTGTAAATTTGCAATTTTATGGAAATTTGGATACTTAATACATTCAGAGTAAGAAGTAAAGTGTCGTTATTAATTATCAGCAATAATCTATTTTTTCACGATAATATAACCTTAGTAACGATAACTGAAATTTCCTCATGTACTCTCTTGTTCATAGCGATATCATCTATTGATTGTTTTTGATAATCTTATCAATTTTCGCTCACAATTGGACGGTAATAAGTATTCCGCAATGAAATTGTAGTAATACATTTGCAATGAGTTTATAACTATTCATTTTATTACATAGTACTTAGTAGTATGTATATATTTCATCTCAGATTCAGTCAGAAGAAAAAAATACTTATGAAATTTAAAATCCAGGGGGGGGGAGAAAAAGGAAGAGTTATGAACTCATTCGTATTCTTAATGTTTATTATTTCTTTCTGAAGCACCATGTTTGAAAAGGTCTCAAAAGTTTCAGACGTATGTGCCCAACAAAAGCAGGGGGTTAGAGAACTAAACACTGAATTCTCTGGGATTAAGAAATTCGGCTCTGAGAGAGCTGCTTTACAAATTATTCGCTTTAGAAGCAGGGAAGTGAGCTTATGCCAAGGCAATAGCCTTCACTCTTGCAAATTTCGAAGTGTATACCGCTAGCTATCTTCGTACTTTCCAAGAAAATTATTTTTCAGAATCTAATTAATTCAGTCGACGATAAGACAAACACGACTTCAGAAACTTAGTATGTCATGCGTGATTTTTTAAAAGGCATCAGCCTCTCTATAATGTTCATTCATTCTCTGTATTTACTTTTGAGCTGATCTCAGAGATTGTGAAAAGCTGTCAGTTAAACGACTTTCGTTGCCTGTGTCGCATTGGAATTTAATTTGAGAAGCATCCTGTTGACACGTAAAATTCGTCGACCAACCTTAACTTTGAACCAAATACCTCCTCTTGGAAGTGACGTCACGTCCTCTACGCGAAAGTAAAAGCGGAAGTAGCTTGTCTGCCCACGACACGGGCGCAGGGGCCATGCATTTTGCAGTTAACCTCTGAGAAAACTTGCTCAAGCTGTTACGCGGCGTTTAACCCTGGTGCAGCGCTTTATGGAATCGGGTGGCGCTCTCTCAGCCCGGCCCGCAGCGACCTCCGCGCCCCCTCCCACTTCGATCCCCCCCTCCAACCGCCCTTTTTCAGTTTCCTTCTCCCTGCCGCCGCCCCACTCCTTTCTCTACGACACGTCTTCTTTTTGTAGTCTTTTTCACGCAACACGACCTAAGTTCCAATCCCATTCTTCCATTTCTCACCCCCTTGTCTTCGTCAGTCTGCTTTTTTCCTCTGAGATTCTTTCTGACATTCTTTTCTATGTTTCCTTTTATCATGCTTTCACTGCTCATTTATCCATCTTTACTGCATTTTTATCTCAACACTTCTTCTACAGCCACGTTTTCTTTATATAGTCGTTTGCATTGCAATTTTCTGCTAGATCCTCTTAGACGTATTTTCCTTCTTTCTTACGATTTAGCTTCCCACCTCCCTGCACCGTTTGTTCTATTATTACCATTACAGGTTTCCTTCCTTCTTGGTTTCACTCCATACCCGATCTTGTGCACGTGAGTGACATTTTTCCTCACCACCTTCTTCCTGCTGGGCTTTCGTAGCTTTACTTCAGCATCCATTACTCACCCGCGTCTAACGACCTCTCTTTTCTCCCTAATGTTTCTCTTCGTCAAACATTCCTCCAGTCCATCTCTTAACATTTATCGCTCATTCTTTCCTACGCGTTCTTCTGGACTCATATTTCAGCGCTTGTCTCCGTGCCAACCTTCTCTCTCCACCACCTTTCTCCAGGTTTCCTGACTTTCTGCCACGACGCGCGCTATTATTCGTGTTCCCGTTGGAGTTTTCTGGTAAGACGCTTCCTTTATTTCTGACCCTATTCTGCTCGTAACGTTTTTCTCTCAGTTAATTTCTCTCTCTTTCATTGCTCCTCGATACTCTTTGCGGCCAGCAACGGTTTTTAAGCTTCTCACATTTCTTGGCCGTCTCTTCATTATCTTCCCTCAAGATTTACTATTCGACATTTCCTTCTCGAAGACTGTCGCCTTCACTTCTTCGGATGTTCCCTTCACCCTTCTACTCACATGTGTCTTTATTCTTCAAACTTCCCGTCACATTTCACCTCTACCCGTCTTAATGTTTCTCAATACTCCTAGTCCACATTGGCTATCTCCTCGCAACCATTCTCGCCAATATTTCCCATCATTCTCCTTATCATTCTCCTTATTCTCCCATTCTCTCTCTCGCATATCAGCCCATCACCATGCTCTTCGCCGCCGCCGCAGTATTGTCATCTCGGGCCCTGCAATTTTCATGTATACTATCCTTCAAAAATACTTAGAATTTTCCTTTATTTCTCATTCTTCTCGATTTCGTTAATGTACTCTATTTTATTTGATTTTTGCTTCCAGTATTAGAACAATTCATATGAGCTATTGCTACACATTTCTGTTTTATTCCGTGAGTATATGGTTCTTTTATTTCTTCCTGATGTTTGCCTTCTCCTTTCTTTGCAATTGCTTTATACTTTTACGAAATTCTCATTATTTTCAATCATATTTCCAATTTTCTTCTTATCCGTCCTTCCCTATAGGCCTAGCCAGCGTTGCTGCGTCGTTCTCACTCAACTGCAGTTTCTGCCGCAATCCGCGTGTCCTCTAACTGCTCTCCCGTGGCCCGCCACCCCCCCTCCCCGCCGGGCCTGTACACTGCGGTCGGTCGGCGACCGCCGTATCGGGCACCGAACCCGGAGCCCCTGGGTGCCGAGGGCGCGGCGGCGCTCTGCTGCGGCGGTTGAGCATCGACCCAGGCCGCGCCTCGTCGCCCCTCCCCTCCCCGCCACGCCCCGCCAGCCAGGAAGCAGCTCCCAGCCCTTCGCACAGGTAAACGGGGCTCGAACTAAGGGCTTTGCAAAGCCCACTTGATTAGGCCGCTGAGGTAGGTCGCTTTACAGGATGTTCGACATGCGTGCTCATGATTTAATCACTGTTCGTCTACTGCGGTAATTTAGAGTGAGGTGCCACAAGATTCAATTGTAAAGTCTACTGCTTTTCTGGACTACAGAAGTTACGGGCTCTCGAATTTCAAACATATTTGATTTTCCACTTATTCCTAGAGGTTCAACGGATTACTGGTTGTATTTTGTTATACCATTTTCAATTCTAATGAGTTGATATATTAAGATCTAGAGCTTTAAAAATTAATATTCAATGACAAACATACTTACTTGCCCACGGAGATGCACAACTTGCGATTCCTGCCGTTGCAGCGCCCCTACGGTAACCACACCAGCTACTCGAGTAGGCGAAATATTCTTATAATTTATAAAATTTATAATTGTTTCATACAAAATGTGTGTGTGTTAAAATTATCTGCCTTAAGAATTAACATTTGAAGATCAAAATTACCTATAAAAAAATAAGGCATATTAAGGAATATTAATTTAGAAAACAAAGTCGAGAACTTCCAAATTCGTGACAACCAGTTTTGAAGGTGTACATATCGATTTATTTCTTTAACAGACAAAATTTTGGACAGAAAAACGTAATGCAAAGGACTGAAGTCTCTAAAAGGGAAACAGTTGTGAAGCAAGAGCGGGAAAAGATCAAGAAGTGAGGGTAGATTTATTTGGTTCATATTTTGTTACAATGTAATTAATTACAATTTACCCTAAATATATTAAAAAGTACCACTGCCGGGTCTATACCCATAACTACTTCCTCTAACATTTGTAACAATATTAAACAGAGAAAAAGAACGCATATTTGATGGACTATTGTTATGGATGTTTCTACCTGATGTTTACATTAGGCCATACTTTTAGTATACTACATGTTTAATGTTTTATTTCTAAACAATTTAATACATATTAACCCGCCTTTAATGAGTATACTGGTCTATACAGTTACCTTTATCTGTATTCAGAAAATTCCCCATTATTTTTCTCTTGATAACTTACTTAAATCACTTTTTAGAAATGTAAGCTTTACTTGTAAAATTATGTATCTTGGACGTCACGAAAATGTAATGCTTTTAGAATTAATCAACGTAAATGTCCTTTGATTAACAGACGTAGTTAAATTTTGATGAACTAAACAACTAAATAACAGAAATATTTTTTCAAACTTTCCTTTGTTGAAAGTGGTGCTTTATCACAAAGGTCTCTTAAAAAGTGTGGCGAAAATGTTCAACATCATTAAATTCTTAAATGACATTATTAATAGAAAAGCTTTTTACTCCACTTGTCAATGCAATTGAATGAGAATATAATTGGTGAACTACGCTTCTTGGTAGATTGTCTGAGGATACTGAATATTACTACGCACCTGCGTTCTTCAGCTGTCACTTACTTCAGCAGCACTCGTCTCTATTCTGCTAACGTCAAGAAAATGTTGTAAATGTTACGGATCCTTTAAGAAGTAGTGGGTTAGCCACACGGCGCGGATAAAGCTGTCCTAACAACGGGTCTTTTAGATTGATTTACTAGTGATTCCCGGCGTGACGGAGAAGGTCATTAAGCCCGTAAGTGCCGTGCAAGTTTTCTCCTTGGGAGGTGGGATTTATCTCCTGCCATGGGATGGCGAATTTTCCTCTAAATAGCGGCTGAATTCGACCAATTATCTATTCAGCCACATAGATAGGTCGATTTCGGCCGTTGTGCTATCTTGAGTGATTCCAGTGGACGGCTGCTCTGTTCCGTAGTTTCCCGTGTTTTTTCCCATCCATATCAGGTGAATGCCGGAGTAGTACCATAACAAACGGGCCACGGACCGCGCGCGATATTTCATCCCCTTTCATTTCTCTATTATCATCCCTTACTTACACACACTTACACTTACATGCATTACACTACCACACGTGCCGGGAGACCGGTCGGGAGCTTAGCGTGTTCCGTCTGGAGCTTCTCAGCGCTGATGGGAGATACCTTGTTGAGAAAAACCCGCAAGCCGATGTGTAGTTCGGTAAATATCGCCATCCAGCGGGGATAGATCACAGCCACAGGTTTCTATAAAACATGCACTATACTTACGGGATTAATGACCTTAGCAGTTGACGCGCAAGGGATCACTAAATAATCAGTCAATTACTAAGCAATGTTCACTCAGCCCCTGTGCGGAGAACTTCCTGGGGAAGATGCTGAATATGATGTACCTCCTCTTGAATATTAACATGTTAAAATATTATGATTTAGTATCGGAGATGTAGACAGTTGTACAATCAGTGCAACGTAGTAAATAATGAATTTGTTCTTTAAAAAAAGACGATGCCATCTATGTCTTCAGAAAGCACGGAAATAACAAAATATGTTCAAAACATATATGCCATTTCTACACAACAAATTTAAAACAAACATGCATAAAGTGATTATAGTATATTGCTGAAAACTTGTAGCATTTGTTCTTAAATATATAAAACTACTTTTTTACTTTATTCTGGAGCCGGCGTTGGCCTGTCATTGGTGTTTTACTGGTGCAGAAAGGACGTAGGTATGTTACGAATTGTTCTCATCCATTTGGAACCGGTAGAAACGTGTGGCTCAGGAGGTATAAATAAAATACCCAAGTCCTATCTGCGGCTCAACGAGTGTAATGCGGGAATTTTTAAATTTTGCAGTTGGTTTCTAACATTCTCACAGTGTCTACCACTTCAGCTCTTAAAATTGTAGGCACTTTACAATATGTACGTATGTATGTATCAAAATTGGTGTATATGTATGTATTTGGTATTTTATACTTAGGTTTTTATTTCTTGGCGCGTGAAGGACCTGTCTTCACGATGGAATATCTCAAGGTATTTCGCATCTTTCTCGGACGTGCCGCTAGATGTCGCATGATCAGGACCGTATCGAGTAGTGCTGGCGATCACGTGTTATCTAGCGGCACGTCCGAGAAAGATGGAAAATGCTGTGATATATTCCATCGCGAATACAGGCACATGCGCGACAAGAAATAAAAACCCAAGTGTAGGGTCTGATTTAATCGCTTTTTGCCAGAAAGCGCTATTCCTAGACCTGGGATGTTTTTATTTGTTCACGCCTGGGGCTAAGGAAGACGTGTGGCGAGCATGATATTATTGTCTTCTCTGTACCTGCCGTATTTGGCCTGCCTGAGCTTTTTCTTTTTGTAATCGAGCCCAGGATCGCCTCAAAAAGGATAGCACACTTTTCCTGGGGAGCAATTTAGAATATAAAAATACATTTACGATTCAGTTAGGTTCACGTTGACTCGCGCTTTTCTTTCTTGTCGAGGCTTCAGCCTTGAAGCTCCGTACCTTAGTAGTAGTACCTTAGTAGTAGTACCTTAGTAGTAGTACCTTAGTACATGCCGCTGTCCAGGCATCGGGTGCCAGGTGCTGGGCGATGGGTGCCGGTGTCGGGGGCGGCGGGTGGCTACTGGGTAGTGGCGGGTGCTGGGTGTCGGTTACTAGATTCCGAGTGCCGGATGTACGAATGTAGCAAGTAACCATAGTGTGGCAAGTAACGAGTGGCTGGTGCTGGTTGTCGGATATCGGGATGCCGGGAGACGGGTATTCGGTTCCAGATACGTCTTCCGGGTGGAAGTAACGAGTGCCGGGTGTCGGATGCCGAATGTCGTGTGCCGGGTGGTGGGTGTCGGTTGACGGATGTCAGATGCCGGATGTCGTGTAGCAGGTGACAAGTAATGAACGTCGGGTGTCGGATGCCGAATGCCGTGTGCCGGGTTGCGGGTTTCGGCTGTCGGATGTCGGATGCCGGATGTCGTGTGCCGGGTGGCAAGTAACGAGTGGTGTGCGCCGAGTCCGCAGTTCGCGCGTCCTCTATCGACCGCGCCTGCGGTTTCGCGCGGCCTCTGCGCATCCAGGGCCCCGCGCTGCGGAGGCCCCTCTGGCGCCCCCATACCCCCTCCTTTCGCCCCCCAGCCCACAGATCCCATGGGATGAGGAGCAGGAGAGGGGGGATTATTTGCGAGTCTGTTTACTGCTATCCACTTGCCGCTTTTTCGGTCGCCTGCGTGTTGATGCGGCCTCTGCGGTGACTGGCCCGGGGGAGGATGGGGGCGGCTCGCTTTCCTATGAAGAACGGGAGGATTCCTTTTATTTGGGAAGGCTCTTGTTTCTGTTTACTTTGCTGCGGGTCGTCTTTCGTTCCTGAAATTTTTGTGGCGAGCTACGTCCCTTTAGTAGTTTTTCATGGCTGTTTTTACTCATATTTTTGTACAATGCTGAAATGTAAACAAGTCACAATCTGAGATTTAATAAATGAATAAATAAATAAATAATAAACTCTAATTAAAATGATTCGATTAACAGTACTTAAAAAGAGAATAATTGTGCTTTTTAACGCTACACTACTTCAAAAGCTAATGGAATTTTGAAAAGACAAGTTAACGTAAGTAACAGCAAATCAGTAACACTTTAAAGAATGTGAAGAAAGAAAGAAAGAAAGAGAAAGACGTGATGAAAGTAATGAATTGATATAAGGTAGGAAAATCAGACATAAACAGGAATTTAAAAAGAATGTTTATTTTAAAAATTGGTAAAATGATGTATTTTTGTCTCTTTTACATAACTTTTATTCCCGTTACTTATGATTGACTGAATGTCTTAAGAAATACGTGATCACTGCTCCATTGAAAATTTTATCTACAGTTAAGGTTAATATATTGAAATTGTGAGCACGTACAGAGGCAAATAAAGACGTTTTTATAATTAATGCACATTCGATAATTAATCTGAAAGCTGGAAATGAATTTCCCATTAAGATGTAGATTTGTTATTATTGACCTGCAAAAAAGAAAATGATATCAAAGCTTTATTGTCCAGGAGCAGGCAATGCACACGTTCACACGGAGAATGGAAAATCAATATTTCCGACCGACCTCTCCGCGAAAGCGACAAGGTCTTTTGGTTTACTTTACATCCCACTCTGCAGAGAGGAGTTGAACTGCGAGAATAAAAAAATATACTTCAATATTTTTTCCAATAAATAAAAAAAATATTCTTGTCTTTCTTCGTGCCAGAATACTTACTGGTGTAATGACTTAGTTTCATGTGTGCACTTCTAGAGTACACATTTTTGAAATGCAAAATTTGTGTCGAGCAATAGAGAATCATGCAAGAAATTCAAAAGAAGAGCTGTTTTGTAAAATTTTTATGCACTTAGTGTTGATTAAATATTCACTCCTATATAATAGAATTGTAGAGGAAAATAATCTTTGGTTTTAATTTGCATATACTGCTGACAAATAGATAACTATCAACTCCTTTCACATAGCAAAGAGGGTTCAAGAAAACTTGGGCAGAAAGTGGAGTTGCATTTATTGAGATTTGATGGTTGTTATTGTTGAATGCTTGTAATTATAATCTGCGATGGAAGAAATGTCGAATACGTTTTCCAGAAAATTATTTCTTAGTGTTCTTAAATGGCTGTAGGAAATTTGATTTTGAATGTGAAAATAAGGGGATTCGGGTGAACGATATTAGAATAAAAGATAAAATTGACATTAGGATTGTGTAATGATTAGTTTTTTCGTCTGTGACATTCACAGATGTCACGTAGATATGTAAAATATTTTCAAACTTCTATAATCCAATAACATTATTTTTTATTACTCGAATTATCAATTTATGAATAAAATCAATTTTTTTGCATGCTTATGAAGAGAAATAAAAATAAAAATATTAGTTATGGTTAAAGACGAAGGTTTGATAGAGATTTACAAATACTTAAGAAGGTACTGTTTTGATAGATGTTCTTGTAGGATGAAGTAAATTTTGTATGTAAAATTACTTGAACAGTAACAATAGAAAAATAAGTCAGTAAATCAACCAAATAATGTCATATCTTTTTCTAACCTCAAATGGCAATAGACTGAAAAGCTAAATGTAGACGACACATACTAGTGAAAGTAGCGCTGTTGGTCTATTTGAAGGGTGAAAAATAAACAACAGACTCCACACCTTATTAATGAAGCGTCTCGCTGCTCATTTCCAACGCATCACTTCTACACCGCGCATCGATTTTGCCCGGGCCAGCCTCATCCCCGGCTACGTTTGCAGTCCGCCCGTTCAAGGAGCACCCCGTTCACAAGAGGCACGAAATATCGCGCGCGCCGGGAGAGATGCTCAGGCAGCCTCCCCGGGCGCCGCAGGCCGTTGGATCTTGATTCTCGGGCGCCCACAAAGCCTCTACCGACACCTGCGCGCTCGCCCCGCCCTCCCCGCCCTCCCCTCCCCCTCCCCCTCTCCACCCAGACCGCTGGGAAAAATATCGCCGCCTCTTCTCAGCACAATCGCTGCCCGTCCGCCGACAACACTCGCCCCACCACGCCCCACCCATCCCGCCCCGTACCACCCCGCCTCTGCCCCGCCACGCCACGCCACGCCACGCGACGCCTCGCCTCACACCGCTTACCCCGTCCCACCCCGTCCCACCCTGTCCCACCCCGTCCCACCCGTCCCACCCCGTCCCACCCCGTCCCATCCCTTCCCGCCCCGTCCCGCCCCGTCCCGCCCCGTCCCGCCCCGTCCCGCCCCGTCCCGCCCCGTCCCGCCCCGTCCCGCCCCGTCCCGCCCCGTCCCGCCCCGTCCCGCCCCGTCCCGCCCCGTCCCGCCCCGTCCCGCCCCGTCCCGCCCCGTCCCGCCCCGTCCCGCCCCGTCCCGCCCCGTCCCGCCCCGTCCCGCCCCGTCCCGCCCCGTCCCGCCCCGTCCCGCCCCGTCCCGCCCCGTCCCGCCCCGTCCCGCCCCGTCCCGCCCCGTCCCGCCCCGTCCCGCCCCGTCCCGCCCCGTCCCGCCCCGTCCCGCCCCGTCCCGCCCCGCCCCGTCCCGCCCCGTCCCGCCCCGTTCCACCCCGTTCCGCCCCGTCTCACCTCTCACGCTGCCTATCCCGTTCCCACGTCGCGTTCCCCACGTCACGTTCCCCACATCACGTTCCCCACGTCGCGTTCCCCACGTCGCGTTCCCCACGTCGCGTTCCCCACGTCGCGTTCCCCACGTCCCGTCCCCACGTCCCGTCCCCCTTCCTTGTCTGTTTGCTTTGTTTTCTCGTCCACCATTTCCCTCTGAGCGTCCCATCTCCGTTCCATGACCCCGCTGGCCTCCATCCCCTCCGCTTCGCCTGCCTCTCTTTCACCACCTTCGACCACGTGCGCCCCTTTCGCCCGCTATCTTTCTCTTCGCGCGCCGCCCGCCCTCGTCGCCGGCGGCGATTTTCTCGCCGAGATCAAAACCGCCCCTGGGGACGGGTCGGCGCCGCTGTGTTTGGATTTAGTAAATGGAGAACGGTTACTTGTGTGGAATATGTGCTGTACGTGCTGTGTGGGTGGGAAGCTTGCTTCACGTCCTGGCGGTATCGAACGATGTGTGGGAGATTCTGGCTGTACATTCGATGGTTATCTGCAGTCGGACTAATGAAATTATGAGCTTGAGATAAGCACAGAATGTGTGCAGTGTTTCAAACATGTGTAAGGCACCCAACCTCAAACAACATCGAAACTGATGTTCATGAATCAGAAAAATCGATTATGCAGTAACTACACAATTTTCGAATGAAAGAGATAAATACACGAAAATAAATAATATTCAGCGAACCAATGAGATCGCTACTAAGCTTAAACAGAAAGATAAATCATATCACTTAATGTATCATTGTAGCTCTCGCAACATGCGTATACTTTTTTATGTTTTGTGAAATTTCTTTACATTTTGTCTCAGAATTCTGCTGGAAATCATTTTTGCAAAATATACATTTTATATTATGTATTTCGCAAAAAATATTTTCTGGTCTGAAGCTATTCATTAACTCACGGCAACAGTCAACAAATGCCATTGTTTAATGTTGAAAAAACAAAAAAACAAAAAACAACTGAAGCTACAATAAAATTTAGAAATGGATTTTGGAATGCGTACGAGATATAACCAATGATCAACACAATCGCTCATCCGTTGCTTTTGTAGTAAATTAAAGATCTAAAACAATAATCTGATTTCGTACGACGGACTTAACAGCTACCTTACCGTGCGTAAAACAATTTTGAATTTTGTTGCATGGCAGGCTTAAAAGATCAAAACACAGAAAAAGGATGGAGCTGACACATGAGCTGCATGATACCATTGTTTTCAAGATTTATTCTGTGTAACACGTACGGTCCATATTGACTCAATAAATATATAAAGCGTTCAGTGCCACTTTTGCTTGGGTATGAGTGTGTATGTACGTGTGTGCGCGCGCGTGGGATGTGTGGTAGGTGTTTGGAGTCGTTATTCTGGAGTACGCGCTCTTCAGTGTAAAGCGCTTAGAACAAGCCATCCTTGCCAACTGATACGAGTATTACGCGAAGCAGCTGACTTAATAAGAGATTTCGTGGTAATTAATTTTATAAAGGGCCCGGGGGGGGAGCATGTTGATGCGGACGAGCGAGCAGGCGGCGTGGGCGGTGGCGACATTTTTTTGCGAGCGCGGGCAGTAAATCAAAGCGCTGCGACGCGCGTCCGGCGCCGTTGCGGCGATGGCGATGGGGGCGGTGGCGGCGGAGGCGGTGGCGAAGGAGGCGGTGGGGGCGGTGGCGATGGAGGTGGTGGGGGCCGTGGGGGCGGTGGGGGAGGTGGCGGTGATGGTTGTGGTGGCGGCGGAGGCCGCGGAGCGTGCAGTGGCGGTGGTGGTGGAAGCGATGGGGGCGGAGGTGGCGGTGATGACAGTGAAGGAGGTGTATAGTGGCTGTGTGGGTGACAGAGAAGGTGGAGGCGGTGGCGATGGAGGCGGTGGCGATGGAGGCGGTGGCGATGGAGGCGGTGGCGATGGAGGCGGTGGCGATGGAGGCGGTGGCGATGGAGGCGGGGGCGATGGAGGCGGGGGCGATGGAGGCGGGGGCGATGGAGGCGGGGGCGATGGAGGCGGGGGCGATGGAGGCGGGGGCGATGGAGGCGGGGGGCGATGAAGGCGGGGGCGATGGAGGCGGGGGCGATGGAGGCGGGGGCGATGGAGGCGGGGGCGATGGAGGCGGGGGCGATGGAGGCGGGGGCGATGGAGGCGGGGGCGATGGAGGCGGGGGCGATGGAGGCGGGGGCGATGGAGGCGGGGGCGATGGAGGCGGGGGCGATGGAGGCGGGGGCGATGGAGGCGGGGGCGATGGAGGCGGGGGCGATGGAGGCGGGGGCGATGGAGGCGGGGGCGATGGAGGCGGGGGCGATGGAGGCGGGGACGATGGAGGCGGGGGCGATGGAGGCGGGGGCGATGGAGGCGGGGGCGATGGAGGCGGGGGCGATGGAGGCGGGGGCGATGGAGGCGGTGGCGATGAAGGCGGTGTGAGCTATGGTGGTGAAGGAGGCCGCGGAGGCGGCGGCGGCGGCGGCAGCCGCGGTGGGCGCGAGGGGGGCGGAGGCGGCTGTGGAGGCGGTGTGGGTGGTGCGGGTAGAGAAGGTGCAGGTGGTGGAGGTGGCGGAGGCGGCGGCGCCGCGTTGGCGCTGACAGAAGAGCTTCGCGCGGCGCTGCGCCGCGGCGCCGCAGTGTGACGTCACGCCGCAGGTCCCGGCAGCGCCGCTGGCGCGGCCGCCGCGCCACTCTGCCGTCGCCGACGCCGCCTCTTCGTCGACCGACGGAGGCACTTACGCCGCAGTGCCGCTGGCTGGTTCTGGCCAAGACATGGTTACAACCGAAAACCACGATCACTCTCTCGTATGAGATGTTACAACCGAAAACCACGTTAACTCTCTTGTATGGGATGTTACAGCCGAAAACCACGTTCACTCTCTCGTATGCGATAGTCATAACCGAAAACCACGTTTACCCTCTCGTACATGTAGTAGAGAAAACGTTCCGTCATCCTGCAGGAAAAAGAGACGATTCTCCCTTATAAATCCTTATTTTGTGGGTCTGTACCTGATATTCAGAAAAATGATTTTTCTTGCTCATATTACCTTTTCTATTACATTATGTTGCCAGTAACTAATTGATTCTATTCATTTTCAGCAAAATCTCCGTCCGATCATCCGTGCGTTGGTTTAAAAACTCTGATTCTCTGAAAATTCAAAAGTTTTCCATCTTATTGCAACTACAATTACGAAGATAGAGATTTTACTCCTTAATGAAATCTGTTCCTTAAAGATAAGTTTCGAAATAAACTCATGTACAATTTTCAAAATTTTAGTACATTTCGTGTGATTTTTCGTGAAAGTACTGGCGAGAAAATACGTGCTGTATTAGAAGTCTCAACATTAACTCCTTATCTGAAATATTGTTCTTCCTCCTTTTCTCTTGATTTCGTATTGTATCTTTCATCCTTCGGCCACGCCGTGTACTTGTTCTGAGCGTGCTGTTAATTTGGTAGATACCTGTCATTCAGCTAGCCCCTTCCTACCCACCCCGTCTTCATCCCCGACGTAATCCCGTTCTCAGCACTGTGTCACCAGCCCCACCCTCAGTCCCGACCCTGCTCTTAGCCCCGTCCCTGCAACCCGATTGCCACAGCCCCTGCCACAGCCCCTGCCGCAGCCCCTGCCACAGCCCCTGCCACAGCCCCTGCCACAGCCCCTGCCACAGCCCCTGCCACAGCCCCTGCCGCAGCCCCTGCCACAGCCCCTGCCACAGCCCCTGCCACAGCCCCTGCCGCAGCCCCTGCCGCAGCCCCTGCCACAGCCCCTGCCACAGCCCCTGCCACAGCCCCTGCCGCAGCCCCTGTCGCAGCCCCTGCCACAGCCCCTGCCACAGCCCCTGCCACAGCCCCTGCCACAGCCCCTGCCACAGCCCCTGCCACAGCCCCTGCCACAGCCCCTGCCACAGCCCCTGCCACAGCCCCTTAGTCCCGTCCCCGCCCACACCTGCCCCGCCTTTGCATCCCGTCCCTTAGCCCCGTCCCCGGTTGTGACCGCGCCGTCGCGTGCCGGGCAGCCGTGTGCCAGCGTGGCGTCCGGCCGGCCGCGTGCGCGCCGCTGCCCCCACCCCACCGTTAAGAATCTCGACCTTGCCCCCGCCCGCATGCGACGACGACTGTAGAGACCGCCAGTGAGCGGGAGGTACCACGAGTGCATGCGGTGAGGTTATGCAGCTATGCTCTGCCGTTACGCCCAAGCGGAGATATGAGTGTCGCAGCCCATAAAACACTGGTGGCGGTCTTTAACACATCGACGTACCTCTGCAGAAGGCAGCAAGACGGTCTGAAATACTCGTTGCTGCTTTGAATCCTTGCACTACTTGTAAAATTCCATATGACCGATATTTCGTCCTTGGCTCTTCTGCGAACTTCTACCTAATTTATAGGCATACCATTCCTTTTCATTAACATCAGATATTTTCTCGTATAATCTCCGTGCACGCCCTTTCGCGAAATTGCAGTAGTTTTTACTTTTCATTCAATGCAAAGCAAATGGAATTCTTGGAACAACATGCTTTTATTTACAGGAATGCCTGACGACAAAGATAATGTCATGAAATGCATATATGTAATTACATTTCAAAGAATACTAATGTTGGGTATAATAGTGCATACACACGAATTTTGCCAATTTTTCATCAATAAAACAAGCAATATTTTCAAAATTCATATTATTTTGTTATTTTGATATGTTTATTATTGAACTTGATGATCAAATTGTTAAATTCCTTTTCCCCCCTCAGTTGTGTTGCATCATCACAGTATTGCATCTGTACATCTCACATGCCACATCATATTAAATTCGAAACAGTTGATTTGACGGGAACCCACGCGTCTGTCCAATGTGTCAGAATGATGGCACGCGACCTACATTTGTCCGCTCCTGCAAAAGAGCGCACGCAGACCTGTTGGAAATGCGAAATCTCAGCGCCTGCTGGATGACAGCTTTGCGGCTGCGTTGACGGTGACGAATGGTTCTCTTCTGTAGAACTGCGAAAGGATATTTCGTACAGGAAGGCTTTGGCTGATTTTTGGGAGAGATCGTGTGTTTCAGGAAGTTGTGAGAGTATCAATCCGTCAAACTTGTAACAAAATTCTGGTGATAGGTGAAGGAATGATCTTTCATTGTAACACACCCAGAACAAAACTACCAAATGAATGAACATACTAAGTAGTATGTATTTATATTGTTTTACTACATGGTTTTATTTCATATATTTTGGGTATTAAATTATGTTTGATTTCTTCAATACTTTCATTCATTTTTCTTTTTCTTGTAATTTGACGGGAGTATGACTTCATAGCTTTTGTACACTTTCCCTTGCATCTTGGCTGTTGTCATTAAGTCTTATATAACGAGTAATCGCTAAAAAAATATTCCTTTCAGTCGAATTTCTCACAATTTCTCAAGTACGTACAAATGACGCAATCTGCCTTAGAAAAATCTACTCTCCCTTTCTCTATCAAGGTCTGTTACGTGAAATATAATGTTCTGAGGCACGAGGGAGGAAATCCAAGAGAGCAATCGTTATTGATTCTGTGTCTGTCACGAACCATGCAGCTTCATGGCCGTGCGCAGCTGACATTAGTCGCTGAAGGTCAGGCCGAACAATCAATTCTCCTGACTGCACTACAAATGCATCCACCAGCCTTTTTCTTGCGGCTCGCGGTTTCATGAAGTGATGTTCATGTCAACAGTTGCATAACGACATTTCTAAATGTAATGTTTACAGTTTTATGCGCTTTCACGAAATATAAACGGATATAGTATCATGTTAAATAATCCCTTGGATAATTATGATATAAATTGTCGAGGGAAGTTAATCAGCTGTGAAAAAATGCTGTGGTGCTTTTTCATCATAACCTTTCAACAAAATGTCAGTAATTACAACAAAGAGAGATTGTTGACCATCTATTGAAAAAACTCCCAGGTTAAAGTGATCAATATAATTACGAAGTATATCTCCCAAAATTCATGTTCATTATTTAAAGACCAATTTATCTATCCTATTTATTTGGTTTATTATAACATAGTACGTTATTATAACTCACGTTTTACTCGCTTCCCTATGAAAATAATCGACTGTAATGGTATCAGCATCAACACAATATTTGCTCCTTCGAGTCAACGTCAAGGTATTTCAAGAGACTTTTGCGTAAGTTTCTCGTTGTTGAAGACCGCTCAGTGCTCCGGTAGCAGTAAAATTTGTTGAAAACCTTGAGATCGCAAATTTGGAAAATATTTGTTCAATTTTACAGCTCTTTCTGAAGGTATGTAGGTCTACGTTCAAAGGACATTAAAAATGAAACCACATGCAGTTAAAGCAAGACTTTAGTTACATCGGAAGATAGCACCTTCGTATTGGTTTCCTGAAAAATTAGGTAAATAATAAAATTAGTGCCCTTTAACCCCGAAATGCATATATACATTTCGAGGTGTCAATCATATCTTTGAAGATAAAAATAAACAACATAGAACAGATTTTTTACGAGTGAGTTAATAACTATTGATTATTATTTTAATTTAGAATAATCAAAGGCGATCAAAGGCGATAGCAAAGTATTAAAATGCTTCTAAAATAGGATAGAAGGTGCAAAATATTTATTATAGGTAACGAGTGCTTTGGAAATTGTCGATAAATTCCTGACTCGCGAAGCAAGGAGGGGATTTATCTGAGAATTTCTAAAGCACAAGTGGTATTTAACAAGACTATTCCGCGAGTAAAATTATGTCCAACAGAGTTCCGAAATGCGCCAAATATTGATAACTGAAAGCAGATATGAAAATCAGAGATTTATAGTATATACGCTGTTTGTTGGACATCGACAAAGTGATCGATGTATACCGCCTCCTAAGATAGATGAGTCACTGTTTATGATTGGCCAGTAGGTAGAAGCGGTAAGAAAAATCGGATAGAAAAAGCGATAAACGTTTTGAGATACACCGCTCTGATTGGGGCATTTTGTATGTATAGTTAAACACTATTGGTTTTAATTTCACGACTCGAATAATCATAATTTGTCAGAGTTCAGAGTAAATATTTCATTAGTTCTATTTTTAAAGCAGACTAGTTTCAGACTACCAACATATGTAACTGAGACGTTTTAAAGAGCAAAATTTATTTTGTGACAGTGGCATTATTCCTACGTATTAAGAGCATAGAGCATTCAGCATAGAGTTCATTGGTCATAGTCAAAGCGGCGTGGTGTCTGGGAGATGCCGCGTCCTAGGTACAGGTGCTAACGTTTCAATTGTTTACGGAACTTCAATACATTTAAAGATAATCAGAATTGTTTGAAATACTTTTTAATACCTAATATAAATAGTGATCTATTAGCGTTTCATTTTCCCAATAATTCTACTTCCGTTTTTGCAGTGAATCAGACGTGTGCACATGAGTGATATAATCGAACCAAAGTATACAATATTGAAACCACTTCACAGCTTCGAAAATACGTGGGAACGTTACCACTTCTTTACGACTGCTTTTGTGACACATGATTAAATATGCCTTTGAAAATATTTTTGATTGTTACAGAAATCCCTGGTTTAGACATTGCCGTTTTCATGTCATAAAAGCTCTGTGTTAAGCAATTCTATGCATCTATTTCATTGGCGTTGTTGTATCGCCGTTTCATTTTAAAAAGTCAACATTGTGGATACGATAATACATGGAAGATGGAATCTTTCTTCGTAACCTTTTGACTTAAACGAAGCAGAGTGAGACTGAAAGTTTGAAAGTGAAGAGGTCCAAATCTGTCGAACCCTGGAACGTTGAGGCATAACCGTTGCGTTTCCCGCGATGCCTCCCTTAACCCATTTTGTCCGATGCGCTGCTCGTCCCTTCAATTTTGCTCGGACGCTCTCTTGTAATTAAGTGCGCGTTCCCCGAAGCGTCAGCTCTCTATGAGGCGGCGCCCGCCCCGCCCCGCCCCGCCCCGCCCCGCCCCACCCCGCGCCATCCAGCCCGTGCTCCGCGCCGCTGCTTATTGCTGTGCAAAGCGTATGCGCCCCGCCGAAATCCGAGGGGCCGGCTGCGGAGCCTCTGATACGCCAATCCCCTGCGCGGCGGCTCGGCCCGGCTCGAGCGATTGAGCCGCGGGGCCGTTGCCGTCCCACGAGCCGAGTGGGCTGGGCGGGACGCGGAGGGTATGGCGAAGCGATACGGGGAGTGACGGGGAGGGACGGGAAGGACGGGGAGGGACGGGAAGGACGGGGAGGGACGGGGAGGGACGGGGAGGGACGGGGAGGGACGGAGAGGGACGGAGAGGGACGGAGAGGGACGGGGAGGGACGGGGAGGGACGGGGAGGGACGGGGAGGGACGGGGAGGGACGTTGAGGGACGTTGAGGGACGTTGAGGGACGTTGAGGGACGTTGAGGGACGTTGAGGGACGTTGAGGGACGTTGAGGGACGTTGAGGGACGTTGAGGGACGTTGAGGGACGTTGAGGGACGTTGAGGGACGTTGAGGGACGTTGAGGGACGTTGGGGGACGTTGGGGGACGTTGGGGGACGTTGGGGGACGTTGGGGGACGTTGGGGGACGTTGGGGGACGTTGGGGGACGTTGGGGGACGTTGGGGGACGTTGAGGGACGGGGAGGACCAGGCGAATGACGTGCGGACGGAGAGGGATAGACGGGGAGAGAGAAATGGGAATGGGAAAAGAGCTATATGAGGCGAAGAAGGGCGCAGTGGGGTAGATGAGGAGGATGAGAGAAGGAGCTATTGAGTGGGAAAGGGCGGGGTGCAGAGGAGAGTGAACTCGCCGAGATTGGTGCGGGGGCGGGAGAGGCCTGGTGAGGACGCGGAGGGGTTTGTAGGGGCGGGGGAGGTGGAGGGTGTGGAGAGGAATGGGCTGAGTGTGGCAGGAGGAGAGGTTTGAAGAGCCGGTGCAGGGAGGGGCGGGTATGGGGAGGGGGAGGGGGCGGCGTCGGCGCGGAGCGACGCGGAACGTGCCGCCGCCGTCTGCTGGGATAATCCCAGGCCTGCCGCCGCCGGGGGTCGGGCGCCGGCCCGACTATCGATCGCCCGGAGACGTCCGCGCCGCCGCCCCCACCCCCCTCTCCTACGTCACCTCCTCTTCCGCTACTCACTGCCTCCTGGACTGTTCTCCGTCCCATTGCTTTCCTCCCTCTGCACCAAGCGTTCCCTGCCCCAATTCTCTTACCACCTCCCCACCTTTTTCAGACAACTCCATCTGTTGTTTTCCCTGCACCGTTTTCTTCTTTCTGGAATTATTCCTTTTCCCCGCTACTATCCTCGTGTCATCTCTCGTTTTATCAAGCTCGTCTCGTCTACCACTGTCCGAGCTCTTCACTGAACTCTCCTTCTACTTCGTGGCTCCCAGTTGCTTTCTTTACCCCTTTCCTTCGTCTCGACTCGCTGTTTTTCCGCCCCACCCACGCCTCATTCCCCATCACCGTTCCTACATCGAGATCCCTTGTCAGCTCTAATTTTTCACCCGTTCCCGCGTCTTCCCTGCCCTTTCTTCTGCACTTCCTTCCACCTCTTGCTCTCAGCGCTGCTCCGTGCTGTCTTATCCACTTCTCTCTTCCCTTGCAAGATTCGCCCACTCCAATTGCTTTCGCCGCCCCTCCTCTTCCCAATATTCCTTCCCCCGCCGCTGCGTCCCCTCCTTGTCTGCTGACTTCGCTCCTGCCAACCACTGGGCCGCCTCCGGCGCTGTTGTTCCCACTTATTTCACCCGCGCCGGAAATTTAGTTCCTTCTTACGTCGACAGACTTGTACCCAAACTCGGCGTCCTCCCGTCATTGCTTATTTCCTGCTCCCCGCGTGAATGTTTGTCGCCTTGACTGCGCTGCAATTGTCTTTGCTTCCATTGCATCGGCCAAGTGGCCAACAAAGACTCTGCCTTGTAACAGGATTCCCGTTGCGCCTTGTGACAAATTCTCACAGTCTTCAATATGCTTGTTGACCCTTGCGTTTGCCACTGAATTTTATTGCCGCCCTAGTTAGTTTTAGAATAGTGGTCTTATCGCAATAGAAAACGTGTAGTATGTCACAATTAAATCTAGAGCCATTGTAAGATGTTTTCTATCCACCCAGTTATTTTGTATCAGTGGCTTTTTTTAAATAAAAAATCACAAATGTACCTTCTAACCTGAAAGAAATAAAACAACAAAATAACTTTTTTAAACATTTCGCACATGTTTAGCACATGTTTTATAACGTGCTGTTCAATGTTAACATTATAAAGAAAATTTTTCAAGACATATAAACTTGCTGGCAGCATACACTGTGCATTTAAGAGAGTACATACCTGTAGTCATGTAAATAGCGGAATTATACAGTTTCAAACTATTTTACAAACATTAAATATCTGAGGAACTCACCCAAACGCTTATTGAAAAAGATTATACTGTACATTTACTTTTCCAAAATAGTGCTTACAATAATATCGAGTTCTACGTAGAAGGATATTTTACCTATAATAGTAATAAAAATATCTGTAATAGACAATGAACGTAAATTTGTGTATAAATGCAGATGTCTTTGTAAGATGAATTTATATACTTGCAAGAAATTTTAACCACAAATGAACCAAAATGTTTGTATTTTAACTAAGGACTTATACTTACAAAACAAGAGATGAGTGATTCATCAAATCGCCTCTGTTTGTCTTCTTACCTTCCTCATAATGAATCTCTTTTTCTTTACAATGTTTTCACCGCTAGGGCTAGGGCTGATCATTCGAAGAAGAATTGGTAGGATGATAATTCGAAGAATGTGTCAAAATTAAGTCACTTATCTCTCTCCTCAGCTTGTATTTACTCAGCTTGATGCGTTCAGAGCACACTCAGATATCTTGCGTTCGCAGATACTTGTTCATTTTTTTGTTTCCCAACCACGTGTATCAGAATTAAATGACTGTACCGGTCCAATTTAGTTCCCTGCCCTCCTTTGTAAATTTGTTGCATAAGTTACAAATTTTTCGGGGTCACATTTATCTTGGCAGGTACCTATCTTATCTTGGCAGGTACCACATTTATCTTGGCAGGTTCTCGCGTACCACTATCGTTATCATCGACTTTTACTAATTATTGTGAACTCATACAAAAGTCTACTTTTTGGGCGAATACTGTAAGGAAATATTCGTATATCTGTGTGCTTTTGTGTGAGAGAATTGGGGATATTTGGAGAGAACACCATTTTACTCTATTTCTGTCATGGACATCCAATGCCTTTGCGCATTTTTGCTGCACAAACAACACATCACGATACAGAAAATAATTTTGGATGATTAAAAAAGCTCTTACGCGTAGTGAAAGAGAAAATAAATCATTTCTGGTAGAGGTGGGTAATAAAGTCACAAAGACCAGAGGCAAAACGACTTGTAATGTCGAACTGGTATTTATTGAAAACTGTAATTGCCAAGTACTGGTAACAAAATCTGTTAACTGAACATTACGCGGCATTAACTATTCCGATAACGTTAATGTTTCCTATGATAATGAAGGGTTCGTCAACGAAGTTAGTATCGTCAGAATGAACGATAACTCTACGCCGTTACGTTGGTGTGGTCGTCGACATTCTGTTGTCTCTTGCGTCGTCATGTAGAAGGTTTCTGCCTCTTGATAGACACCTCACAGCCCGCCCCGTCCCCCCGCCCCCAACGCCCCCTCCGCCCCCTCCGCCCCCAACGCCCCCTTCGCCCCCAACGCCCTCTCCGCCCCCAACGCCCCCTCCGCCCCCAACGCCCCCTCCGCCCCGTCCGCCCCCAACGCCCCCTCCGCCCCCAACGCCCCCTCCGCCCCCAACGCCCCCTCCGCCCCCAACGCCCCCAACGCCCCCTCCGCCCCAACGCCCCCTCCGCCCCCAGCGCCCCCTCCGCCCCTAACGCTCCTCACAGCCTCCCACCACAACCTCCCACCACAACCTCCCACCACAGCCTCCCACCACAGCCTCCCACCACAGCCTCCCACCACAGCCTCCCACCACAGCCTCCCACCACAGCCTCCCACCACAGCCTCCCACCACAGCCTCCCACCACAGCCTCCCACCACAGCCTCCCACCACAGCCTCCCACCACAGCCTACCACCACAGCCTCCTCCCGCCGCAAGCTGCGCGCCAACGCACCACTGTAATCCCACTTCTCCCCGTCCCTCTCGCCTCGAACGCCTTCTCCATCCCCGCCGTTCCCTCTGCCCTCCTAGTCCCCGGCCACCACCTCGCCGCATCCGGCGCCCGCGCCGTTTTGGCTTTCACTGCCTCCGCCGCCGCCCGCCTCGCGCGCGCGTCTGCAACGGGCCGGCGCGGTGCATAGCTCGCATCGCTGCCGGCGTCTGTGCCGCCCCCGCCCCCGCCCCCGCCCCTGCCCCCTGCGCGCGCTCAGCTTAATCTCGGCCCTCCGCAGCCGCGTTTCCGGCATTGCATTGCGCCCCCCCCCCACGACTGGCAACGGCAGGTTTACAGCACAGGGTGGGGGCCTCGATGTTACCCTCGTAGCGGCTATTGATCTGAGAACTCGGCAGGCGTCTTAGCCCGCGTTTCAAACGACTCCTATTTTGACTCCTCTCCCTTCTTTTGTACTATTTGGTTACATTTTAAAATTGTTTCCTTTTCGTTATTTCTGTTGTTCTGTATTGTCATTTTAATATTTTTATCCTGTTTATTTTTATTTTTATTTTACTAGATATTTTTTATTTTTTCTGTATTTTATTATATTTTAATTTCAGTCCCATCGAAAGCTCTAGTTGTTAGTGACTCTATACATTTACGTATTTTTTCTACTTCCACGAATATCTTCTGTGTGTTGCAGATATAGGACTTTGACGTTACTATTGATATTAATATTATTTTTCACTTGCTCCCTGAAAGGATTGTCCTAATAATAACCTCCTAGATCTTTTTCCTCTTCTGCGTATTCGTTAATTTTTTATGACTCTTCTATTCTCCTTTTATTACGCTTATTTTGTGCGAATATTCCATTTTGTTTCTATTTGTGTCGGTCAACTAGAAATGGTGAATATTGGGGAATTCGCGCTTCCCAGAAAAAGAAAATAATTCGGAATCCCCAGATTATTTGATGGTGTCTGCTAATGAAATACACTCGGTGCTCCCAAAAATTCGCACTCCTTTGTACTACTGATTCCAAGAAAATATAGCTTCTAGTGAACCAAAGAGAAATACCATTGACTCGGCGTTAGCATTTTGCCCTAAATGGAAATGCAGCTCGCTGGGAGTCAATATTACAATTTGCGCGACCATTTGCATGCCCGCTTCCGGAATGGCATGCTAACGAGTCCAAACTAAGTTTCATGCCTGGGCTCCCGGCGGAGCATCCAGACGCGCGCCCGGGGCGGCCTCCCACGCCGCGCGCCGCGTCCCGCGCGAACAGCGAAATGAACATCGCTCTCGGGCCGGGCGCTGGGGGAACAGACGTTCTGAACTGACTGATCTGTGCGATGTGTGCGAATGGCAGGGCAGATGGTAATCCAGAATACCGTACCCCATTGCCAATGAACATCCCGGGTAACTTCTTTTCTATGTAGTTTGTTTTTTGTGCGCAGGGATCAGAACTCGATGTGCAGAAGGGTTCAGAATAAATGTTACAAATCTCTAGTTCGTGTCGGAGGTAGAGGATGATCACTTTTTGCCTGTGAATATATGATACAAAATCTCATATAATGTAGTTACGCGTGTAACCTTCCTGCCATGAGTCCCTGACTGGCAGGCAAGTTATGCGCACTGGTGCATGGCAGATACCCAAACTTTTAGGGAATGATCTGTCTAGAGGCATTGAAAATATTTTTTTCTGTTATTGTCATTTTCTTAGACTATAAATATTTTATTTTTCAGAAACCATTCATTGTTCCTGTAAAACATTTTAATTGTAGTGTCGTAAGAAAAAATCCAGTAGGAGAATCATATCATCCACTAGGAGTACCATATTGAATTCTTTATCAATTACTAGTTATTCTCTTCCCAAAACTAACAAAAATTAATATTAATGAGTATTCATGTATTTAATATTGACTAATATTTTGTTGAAAGATGGTTATTGATTGACATTCAAGGACTTAAGGTAAATAATTTTCTAGTTGAATTATTCAAATCATATTAATAAACATGAACAATGTTAATTGTTTATCAAAGTGCAGCATAAAACTATGTAATATTCGGGTTTCCCATTATTATCAATCTTTCAATCAAAAGTTTACATATTATTGTAGTAGTTATTTGTAGTACGGGACATATTATTAAAATAGTGGGGTAATATATTGTATTAATGAAGTTGCTTATCATCGAAAATAAGCGTAATGTAGCGGTTTCCATAATAACAGTTTCATACTTATATTAAGAAACTTCGTTCGATGTGTCTTGTCGGGCCCATACAGAGCGACGGGGTAATGAAAACGCCATCCTGACGCATCCGGTGCTCGATCGGGCAGCGAGGAATGCGCGAGGGCGTCCCCTTGATGCGGGGGTGGCTGGGGTGCAGGGGGAGTCGGAGCTGCGGTGGTGGAGGAGAGGCCACGACGTCGCGGCGTGGACGAAGACGGAGTGCGCGGCAGGAATGTGGAGGAGGAGAGGGGACGCAGTAGTCCGTGGGCAGGGGAGATGGCCTCGGCGGCGATGGGAGTGTGAGGGGAGAACGCGGGGTGCTGCCCTGAGGAGGATGTGCGGACGAAGATCTTAGACGAAGAGCCCTGTGCCAAGTGTGACGGGGAGGGGGTGCAACTTATCGTGAGAGGGTGGAAAGGACGAGGATGAGGACGGAGTGGGAGGAGGCGGAGATGGATGCAGGGTGGAGGGCGTGGGCGGAGAAGTAGCGTGGCATGCGGGCGGGGGATCTTGGTGCGGGCAGGGCATGGTGCGAAAGAGGGCGGGGAATGCGTCGTGGCTGGACGGGGAATGGGCGGCGTGGGTCATGGTGCGGCGGGGCGGAGAAAGGTGCGGG
The DNA here is from genome assembly GCA_038098605.1 of Gryllus longicercus. Lineage (NCBI taxonomy): Eukaryota > Metazoa > Arthropoda > Insecta > Orthoptera > Gryllidae > Gryllus > Gryllus longicercus. The sequence goes on from JAZDUA010000530.1 coordinate 763,424, forward strand.
AGCTGGGGGCTGGGCTGGGCGCGGGGTGGGCAGGGTTAGGAATGGTGTGGTCAGGGCGGGGAATAGTGTGGACAGGGCGGGGCGTGGAATGGTGTGGGCGTGGAATGGTGTGGGCGTGGAATGGTGTGGGCGTGGAATGGTGTGGGCGTGGAATGGTGTGGGCGTGGATGGTGTGGGCGTGGAATGGTGTGGGCGTGGAATGGTGTGGGCGTGGAATGGTGTGGGCGTGGAATGGTGTGGGCGTGGAATGGTGTGGGCGTGGAATGGTGTGGGCGTGGAATGGTGTGGGCGTGGAATGGTGTGAGCGTGGAATGGGGTGGGCGTGGAATGGGGTGGGCGTGGAATGGGGTGGGCGTGGAATGGGGTGGGTGTGGAATTGGGGGGGCGTGGAATGGTGTAGGCGGGGTGGGGGAATGGTGCGGAGCGGGGCATGGGGAGGGGTGAGGCTTAGTGTGGGGCGATGCTTGGTCTGGGGCGGGGCGTATGCTGCGGTGCAGAGCGAGGCGGGGCGGTGAGTTGGCAGATGCCGCGGGCGAGGTGGGGCGGGGCGAGGCAGCGGGGAGTGGGGGCGTGGAGAGGGGCGGGGCGCTTCAGATGGAGCCGGTGGCCGCTGGAGGGTTGACGACCCTGCCGTTGCGCGTCGCGGGCCAACCCCGATGCTCAGCGGGAAGCGGGATGACGGCCATTTGTGATTGTCCCGGATCCGGAGGGGGAAGGCCACTGAATAGAAACGAGGCTGCCATGCTGACCTGCAACAAAAGAGCAGCCGGGGCGTTTTGGAAGGCGGTTCTCATGCAGGTCACTAGTGGTTTATTTTTAACTGTAAACGTCTTGAACGTGTTATCTACTAAGTGGACAATGTTAAATATGAACACTTATTCACAAGTAAATCCTCCTGAGTATAAATGATTTTTAAAAAGTATTGAAAACAAAATTATGTATACTTTGCACAATAAGTTCTCATTGTATGTGAGAAAAGTGTGTGAAAACTTAACATTAGTAGATTTTTCGTGGTCGTTGCAGAACACAAACGTCCACCAGAGCACTGTAAAAATGGAATTTAATATTTAAGATTTGCAAGTTTATGCGAAACAACAATTTTAAAAAAAATGTGACACTTGCTTTAACATTATTTAGACGCAAAATAAGAAAATTCAGTATAATCTGAATTTTCTTTTATTTTTTTTGCACGAACAATTTGTGTATTCGGACGGAATTATGTAATTATTCACTAATTAATGTTTCAATACTTCTGTTTCATTTACTAACCTAACCTCATTCCTACTATTAATGTTACAATTTCAGGTGTCTTTCAGTAAATAGTAGTGTTTAAAAAAAACTACAAATCCGCTTAAATATTGCCCAGAATCGCATAGTACCAATTAGATTAAGATATTTTTACAAATTATCACACTCGCTACATAATTTAACAGAATCTGGATTATACGAATAAGCTAAACTTCTGCCTCTAGACGAAAATAATAATTAGTTAACACAATTATTTTTGAAAATTCCCCGATAAGTCACGTTTTGTCCGCAAGCCTTCTAGGCAAATTTTCACGAATGGGATTCCAAACGTGACGACAGTGTTCGTCACTAAGGGCATCCCAGTGGGTTGGGAACCCCCGCAGTAGACGAGGTCTCCTGAGACAGCATCACGTGACGTTTTCCTAAAGCACCACCAGAGAGTGAGGCGCCTGTGGGATGTTCCCTCGTGGGACAGGCTTGCCAACGAATCTCGTTGCATCCACAGAGATTTCAGAAAGAGACGTTTATCCTCTTGTAGCTCCTCTCTTTTCCAGATGTTCTTTCTACACGAGAAAGAAAGAAACAGAGAAACAGGTAATCAATGCCGCTACGTGCTCTCTCTTGGAAATCAGTGCAAACGATCCGAGAAAACGCGTGGCGCTGACAAAAACAGACGGAGGTGAAAGTGAGAAATACTACATCTTTTGTTTCACGAGGAACTTTGCCGAGAAGAGACAGTTACTATGTGAATCGAGAAGCTTTATTGTTGTATTGTTGAATTGTCAATACTTTATTGAATTATTTAATTTTTCGGTTACATTATCTTATGTTGAAGTAAAAGCTCGAAAGTTAAAGAAAACGTTCTATCCTTCCGTATTGAATATTCACCATGAATATTTGCATGGTACATTGAAGATGAAAGTGGAAAACAAACACAATCCAAAAATAATTGTCAATATATCTGAAACGAATAGTGCTAGATCACTGTACATGATTTTTAGTTGTATTATTGCACATGTATTGCATTATTGCATATGTACATTTACGACATGACTGCCGCAAATGTCGTTATTGCATGGAAGCATCGAATTATCGTGTATCGTATTAACATTTTTTTTCGTGGACTTAAGAAATTGCTGTTTTCCTTCACTTTATATATTTTTAATATCTCGTTAAGAGAAAATATTGTAATGCTGCGGCAGAAATCAGCAATTTTTCGACAGAAACTGTTTCACATTGTGGGATCCTGGTAACGAAAACTTATTTCAACGCCTTGTAAATTACTTCTCTATCACGTGTAGTCAGAATCCTCATTTTGTGGGTCCTTGATACCGAAAAATCGATGGTCGGCAAATCGTCTGGCTGTGGTCAACGCGAGTGCCAAAACCGTTCAGACGATTTTCTCCAAAAAATATATTCCCCAATCGATGTGAACGAACTAGAGGCTCTTCGAGTTTAAGACAGATAATTTAATTTTTGAAGGTATTTGCATGAAACCTAAACATTTTCAAAATTTTCTATGAAATCAATCTAAATACTTTATTAAACCCGTTTCCTTGGATAGCGTTGACGCGTTGAAAATTACGCAGGTCTCATTTTCGTTAAAATATCTGAATTTTCAAATGTTGCAAAAGTTCAAACTTTTTTTGGTGACTTCTTGCAATGACAATGCTGAGAAAAATCTATTGAATTTAATGAAATCTGTCATTTAAAGATAGATCTTGAAATACAGGAAAGTAGAAGTTTTCGAAAATGAGTCGTTTTCGTATAATTTTGCGTAAATTACACGCAAAATTTAAACAATTATTTATTAAAAAGTCTCCAATTTTTGTCTATCACTTTTTCCTTGGCTTGAGCACTAGAGAGCTTAAAAAATATGCGACGTCTAGACTCCGCCGATCTCTTTATATTTTCGGAAATTGCAAAATATTAACATTAAAATGTACCAAAACATTGAAGATAGAGATTTTTCTTAAATAAAATCTGTAAAAATAGATCTTCAAATAAGGTAATTTTCAATTTTTATTTAAATTACTAGCTTTCTTCTTTTTTGCTTCAAGTTAATATAATTTATAAAATATTCTAAAAAACGGCTTTAATTTTTTTCTTTCACTTTTTCCTCGGGTAGAGTAAATGACACTTAAAGACGAGGCTGGTCTTATTTTCCTTGAACGTTCTGAATTTTCTTGCAAAAGTTTTGCGAGTAATACAAGAGAGTATTACCACCATTCCTATTACAACTAGCTTTCATCAATTATTTGAAACAGGATACTTTATGATCATGAAACATAAGAGGACGCTCAACTGCAAATATATTTCAAATAGTAATTTGATTGTGAACGGTTGGCGAGACAGTTTCCCTTTAAGGGGAGAAAGACATGAAATATTAAAAATATTTTTTTCAAACTTAGTTGCCATTGAATTATTTGATTTTTCCTAAACGCGCCGATGCTTAGTTCATGTCCATTGTACCACGTATTTAGTCCTCAAAAAATTAAACGCAAATATGCAACAGTCAGAGGAATTTAAGAAATCGGGCTTAACTCTTCCCTTTAGGGGGTTATGGAACATTTTGGTGCATTTTATATGCATTTATACAGATGGGGATATTATTTTTCATTATTACTAAGCGTTTAGTTTTGGTATGTGACTTGTTTACAAATTGTTTTTTGTAATTGGGTAATTGTAATTGGGTTTGTAATTGTTTTTTAAACAAATAAAAGTGCAAAAATTCCAAGAAAAAATTATTGTCCGTCCAAATTCTTGGAAAACCACATTTTATTCACAAAATTCATGTTAATAATGATGCTTGTAAAGATAATTCTCAAATTAAATTGTGAACAGTGGTACCAGGCTATATGAAGTATAGAAAATGTCTTCCAAGATAAAGATACTCTTTAGCTATAATTGTTTGTAATGTAAATATTAGTTTCATAGATGACAATAGCTATTGAGCAATAATCCAAATTTAAGGAAAAGACAAATATGTAGGAGACACTAGATGACCCACAATATTAAGCAGGAATGATATTAATGACGCTGCGTGGAAAACTTCACAGCAAAACTCGCTAATTTACTTAATGCTTTCACAGTTGGTGCATACATTTAAAAAGTAATCAAAGTACAGTCTATTTTTTACAGAATTATCTCCAATGTAAAACATGACGTAATCACCAACAAAACCATCGAAAATATTTAACATAAAAAAATTCCAAAAATGTTTCATAAAATTAGGTACTAAATGTCCATACAAAAATCATTGCAAAGCGGTTTTTAATCCATTTTCCCCTGTTTATTGCTTGAATAAGAATTGGATACGAAAATTTTAACTGAGAGAAATTGTTTCCATTATGTTTTTCCTCAATAATATCAATTTATCATGCTCAATTTAGGGATGATCTTCTCCCCTTAAAACTTATTCGATCCGTTTGCTGATTCTGTCAATCATTCATTGCTTGACACTGTTTTGTTTTACTACGCTTGGAAAATGATAGGTTCTTTATTGACGTGTCCCGCGTGCTTGCGCTGCTAGGCAATATGCACGACATGCATGTATTACGGGCATCTTTGTTCTTCTCAACCTTTCCGCTACCAAGTCATCCTTGGACTGCCAAGGGAAGTACCGAAGTTACCTACGCTAATTTCAATGTAGTATTGACATTTTTACCAGAAACACCCAACTATTTTAATTAATAAGATTATACATTAATTTGTGTTATTGAAACTTATTTGGCAACTTTTAAACAATAGAGATTCTATTTATTATTATTATTATTATTATTATTATTATTATTATTATTATTATTATTATTATTATTATTATTATTATTATTATTATTATTATTGTCGTTATTAATATCGTTAACGTCATATTGATATCAATTTATTTTGTGAATGACTGCATCCGAATTGTACTCAATTGCTGCGAAATTATCTTATCTTATAGTGTAGCTTTGACAGACAGTCCATAGCAATCCGCCTGCAAACTCCATTTCAACACGATTCGCTCAAGATTAAAGAGGTCATAATAGAAGGTTAAAAAGTCATGATATGAACAAATCCAAAAAACTTCAATGAGATTTTGCAGCTTATTCACGAAGAAGCAATTACACGAGATATTGAAATAGTAAACAAAATACAAAACCACAAAAATGATAATATATGCGTTGCGGTAAATGATTTACCCTCATCAGTAGTCGAAGAGTTAATACTTCGAGTCCATTTCGATAATTTACTGCTATCAGAAGAAATGCAATATATTGTTCAAACTTGATGAAATGTTGCATTAATATATGTAGTTTTTCAATACATGCCTACAGGTTTACTTCAGTATATACTGCTGTACTAACAAGACTTGCAAAATGTCGGGGGAATAACATTTTCATACTCAATATACTTTGGGTTATATTAACATTTACAGTAATACTTCTAAAGGAAGTTCTTTCACGTTATGAACAGATAATTAGAAAATACGATGAATAAATACATGATACGTATGAAAACTTCCACAATTTTATAACATATAATTAAAACATTACAGAAGATTCACTGAGGTTTCCACTGTTTATCTTCATTTCTCTTCAGTGAAATTGTCTCTTTTATTTTGCATACTAATCTAAACAAGTTAAGCAAATTAATGTCATATAATTATATAAAAAGAGTCTATGCACACCTCTGTGTCTTGCAACCTCTCTTCTTTCATTCTCTTGAACATTTTCGTGCCCAAGTTTTAACTGAACTCGTCTACAGTCTGAATCTTCATTTCTGAAGTTCTGAGAGGGCGTGGTTAATCACACAAGTTTCATCTACGTCAGCGCTCCTCGCGCGGCTATCTCTGGAGATGTCCTCTATTTATCTGAATTGCCTGCGCTCTCATCCCAAACAGAGGTTCCTCGCGCTACGAAATGCGGCACTCGGTTTCCAGGCCGCGCCAGCTCGATACAGATCACCTCCAGGGTTGCCAGATTTAGGATTGTACGCCCTAGAGGGGAAGATTTGTTTTTGTTTTTATCATCTCGTAGGAGGGGGTAATTGGAAAACCAAATGGAGGGGAAAAGTTGGGACATTTTTTAATCAATAAATGTGAAAAGGTGTATTATTATATGTTTTGCATTGCAACATTTTTATTTTTAACTTCTAAAAATCACTTCAAACTCTTATGCCTTAAATTTGATCTATATGTCATAAAGTAGTAAGATTATGTAACTTGTAACGTTAGCTGATTAAATTCGGGGTGAAAAGAGTATCTCAATCATTTATATAAGCAGTTTCTATTCATTTCAATTAAATTACTTGTTTTAGAGGTCCATTAAGTGCTGATGTTAATGAGATCCATGAATGATGATCTCAAGATAAGTTGTTAGCGATAATGATGATGGATGACCTCATTGAGATAATGATGGAAGTCATGAGATAGTTTGTCCACAAAATTTGATCATGGATTGGCCGGGGTTAAATTACAATGAAAGGAATTTATGCTAGAATTCGCGCACGAATTTCTCACCAATCAACTTTTGAATACTTTATGTTGGAAATTTCCCGTGTACATCGCGAGAAGAATCCGTGCGCATTTGGGGAATTTTTATTCGGCATTTGCGGACAAAATTCCCTCACCAACTGTCTTCTCCTGTCCTCGTGAATGCATCACTGGATATTGTTTCTAAAAGCGTCAACTGCTGAGGACATCAGTCCCATCAGTGTAGTCAATGTGTTATCCCGAGATACAGAAGCTATCTTCCTCCAATGGATGGTGAGATCCTGCGCCGACCTTCATGTTGGCATACACGGGATTTCCCCATACTCGAATCTGTCCCCTGGGTTGCCAGATCCGTGCTGTGAAAGTCGGCCATCGTAGGGATAAAAATCCGCCCAATTCCGCCAAATGCTTAAGGGTTGAAAAAAGCTTGCTCTGACACTGGGCTGGTAATTTCAAAATAGCTGCACATATTCAAGTCGTTTCAACTAAAGACACTTATGCATATAAGAAGCCAACAATATTTGTATAATTATTAGAAAATTACGCACCATTGCATGCCTATTTAATTAAAAATACAAAAAGTAGAACATCTTAATAATAGCTGCCTATTTGTAAATGTTCAAAACCAAAACTCTTGTGCGTAATAATTGGGTATTTATTTAGGCTGTTCTCCATATTCAAATTATGTCAACACGTGTAATTTGGGATTGGGAAGGTTAAACACTTCCAAAAAAAATATTGTATTTTTTCAAATCCACATTCGAATATAACAGCCAGTTAGAGATTCAAACATGTCTCGAGGATATTTTTTGTTATCATTAGTGCTCTCTATAAAAAAAAAGGAAAAACGTAAGTAAATACAAAACGATAAAACAAAAATAATACAATTCTATTCATGCCCAAGTAAAAGGTTAGTAATGCTTTAAAAGTTACTCTGTCGATTCGCGTCGTCGGGGCCATTTTGTACTCTAGAAACAACGTGGTGGACCGAAGTTGTATGAGGGCGATCTTTAAGGATATTTAATAAAGGACTATAACTTAGAATGGTTTGAGCACTGAGGGAAGCAGTTGAGGATATTGTACTAATTTTGAAAGTCTCTAATATTTTTAAATTTTTACTTTCATTTTCTATATGTAATATTGAAAATGTACTGCGTAACTGCAAAAAGTTTAATACTTTTCTCTGTACTGGCTCGTCTTAAGCACTTTCAAGGAGAAATGCATTTTTGACTTTCATTATTTTTTCTCATTATTTCTAGCGCAGTAAATAATTAAAGTGTTTACGTACAGCTTATTTCTTCTTATTGCTAGCTTCATCTCGCGAAGGTTTCATCTCTTTACAAACCTTCAATTTTTCATTTAATTGCTTTTAACTAAAATTCTTAGTATCGTAGTGAGAAGGGTTTACTGTCTTAATTATACATCATTAATAATCAGCAATCAATTAACATTTATAATTGAATAATGAGAAAATGATAATATAGTTATTCATAAATTAACTTACTTTAGCGTAATGCAGTTTGAGTTTATTGCTTTCAAATTGCACGACTTTATCACGAGCAGTTACGAGCCCCATTTCCCAAATTATTACTCTTTTATCGTCGCCTTTACATCGTTTGTAGTGCTGCAATCTCCTACAATTTTTAACCGTGTTTATTTTTTCGTTTGTTTGCTTATTCTTTTCTCTTTCCCTTTTTCCTCTACCGACCATAGAATCCGATCGCTTGAATTTTTCTCCAGACAGCGTCTGAATGCGATGAAGCTACGTATCTACTATAAACAATCCGCCACAGTCGGGACTCAGCCGTCAGGATAACGCGTTCAGAGTCGCTACGAAGGCAACGGTAATGTTGCCTATGAACTTACTCAGCCTGTAGTGTACACGAAGAGGGTAGTTTTCACGACTCTTGTTGAGACTACAAAATATTGCATTGATGATTGTGAGATCATTAGCAGAAACTACGACGAGAGACGTTCTGGGCATCGCCTTGTTGTGTTCCAGATAGACGAGAAAATGCTTAAAAGACGACATATAATTGACAATGATGAACACTTTGCCGTAAGAGTTATTAAGTTTTGAAGAGATTGTCACGGTTACCTCTGGACGAAAGTAAACGTTCGCCTTACGTTCTACGTCACATTATTTGTGCTAAATGTAAACGCTTATGAATTATTTGGTTTAAGATCAAGAGTGTATGTTATCTGGAGATAGAGAGTGTGTTTTTCTGAAGTTTGGTATGACTATAAAAATTACAAACAAAATTGTATTATGACCTATTTTTATTTGTTTAGAAAAAAGGTTGAGATGAACTGAAGAGGACAGAAAGTTGACTTGAACATGTGCATTTCTAATGAGTAAAATTAAGGGTAGAACATCATTATATGTTCAGCAGAAATAAAACTAAATACGAAAGTAGGGGTTGGAACCACAAAGTTAGGCGGTGGATCATGCTTCAGAGGGAGTTTCGTGCTTAAGATGAGAGTTTCAGAGGATCTTGAGAAGCAAAATAGAGGGACGGAGAGTGAACACCAGAGATAAGCGGACCAGGGGATGCTAAAAGTAATTTGAGAACTCTAAGATACTCACGCATTATATAAACAGCTCTTAAGAAAGTTGGTAAATGGCATGTATCTGTTGCTTAGAATATACGCGGTAGAGATTTTTCACCCACTTATTACTACAAAACCGTAACATCTCTCATTTATATACCATCACGTGATCAATAATAATACTTTGTCGCCATTAAAACTTTAAACCAGCAAATGCTTCATTAATTACTGAATCCGGCTACTTAGATTCTAATTGAATTAAAATGATATTTGCAGATTAATAATTGAACAATAAAAAATACAAAAGCTAGTTAATCACTTTGAAATTTTTAGAGAAGCATTAAGACTAAGAAAAGTATTCTAGAATTATTATTAAACCTTTCTCTTTTCCTTCTTACTCTTTGATATATGACATTTTATCCTGCGACACATTTCTCAACACAAAGTGCATCGTACGGAACTCTCTCGCGATAAGCCTTGACGTCAGTCTCGTTGCCGTAACTTAATCAGGGCTGAAGTAAATGTGCGTTCTTTGTAGCGCCGGAGCAACGAGTGGAGAAGTCCAGTTCCGACGTGGCCGAGAGCGACGGCAGCAGGGGTGGGGAGTGGGGGGTGGGCTGAGTTGCGTTTCCCCCACTCCCCGCCCTCAGCCTCCGTCCACACCGCTTCGTTCACCACTGCCGCCATCTCCACCGCCGCTCGGGGCATCGACGCAGCCACCGCCCCCTTCTGCCCTGTCGCCGCCACCGCCATCACCACCATCCAAACAGCCACAACCACCACCCATTCAACCGCGACCGCTACCAGCGCTGACGCCTCCACCTCCTCTTACTCCCGTCGGTCTCGCCACGGTCAGCAACCACAGCACCTCTACCAACACACTTGCCTTCAACCACCTCCACCTCCACCTCTACCTCCATCACCACCACCTCCACCTCTACCTCCATCACCACCACCAGCACCACCACCGCTAGTGCCGCCGCCGCCGCCGCAGTAGCCGCCTCCTTTTCTCTGCCTTCTTCCCTTCACCTCCGCCTCGACACTCGACTGTCATTGCCGCCTCCGCATCTCCATCCTTCCCGTCTGTTGTTTTGCCCGTTTCCACTCCTTTGCCGCCTTCACCATCATCTCCATCCTAATTCTCACCGTCCCCTCCTCCTCATTCTCCACCTTCGCCGCTCTACCTCCCCTTCCTCCTCCACTCCATCTCTTACTCCTCTTCCACTCATCCTTACAATCTTCACATCCGCCTGTACCACTTCCCTATCTTCTGCCTCCACCCTCACCTCTATCCTTCTTCTCTCACTCCTTCGTTCCCTCTCTTTCGTCTCCTCATCTCTCTCCTGATCCTCCTCCTACCCTACCTCTTCCACTCTTCCTCCTCCCCATCTTCGTTTATCTCTACCACTGTCATGTTCGCATCTGCGTCCTCTCCGCCTTTTCATCCTCCTCCACCTCTGTGGCGACAGTCGTCAATGATGCCACCACTTTTATCTTCACCCTCCTGGGCCCCCTCCTCGTTCTCCTCCTCGCGCTCCAGTTCTTGTTCTTCTCCCCCTCTGCCTCTGCCGGTACCACCTCCCTCTCCTCCACCTCCGCGGGGGCCATCGACGGGCGAGGACCGCGTCGCGTTCCAGCGTCGCCCCCGGGAGCGGGGCGTGGGGCCGGCGCCGGGCTGGCGCCGCCGACGCGGCCGCGGCCGCTGCACGCGAGGCACCCGCATAGCTTCGCTCGATACGGCCCCCGCCCCCGCCCCAACCCCCGTCGCACTGTGGGTCCGCGTACGAAGCAGCCCTCGCAAAACAATTCAACTGGAAACAACCACGATTGCGAATTTAATACATTGCAAAAACAATATGATGCAGGTTTTTTATTTTCTCACAGTCGGGCGATTCGGAATCATTTACGTACGTTTCATTTGAATTAAAATTTAAAACATGAAAACAGTCCATTAGATGCACATCCTACACTCAATTATTTACCTGTTTGTCACTGGCAAAAATGTAAATTGTTTTTATGTACTTACTATTCTTCGATAACGTAACTTTTGTTGGATTAAATACATTAACAGGATAAATTGGTATTCGACTCATCTCAGTTTTTCTATCCCTAAAACCGGATATGTTATTTCATTTACTAATATTTTGTTACACAGTTGGGATCAGTGATCACAAAAACATGACCCCTTCAATTGAAATTTAATGCAGCAATGTAGGTCAAAAGTACTACACCAGCCCGTGTAAACATGTAGGTATCATGTTACTACTCACAGATTCTCGAAATGTGTACACAGTACCTGAAACCGTATTTTGTAACCTTGTTGAATTGAATTGAGACCTGGCAACAGCAACCATTGCGGCAATATGACGATCGAGAGTGTCAATGACCGGAAGATGACTGTTTCAATTCGCGGTCGGTGACGAAAATTGTTTTTTGCGATGGGCATCAGTGAGATGGGCGTTCGTAGATTGAGAACTATGCCCAGCGATTTTAATGGCTCTTCCTGTCAGTTCCAGACGCATAGCAGAGCAGTTCCCAACGACGGATTGCGTCCCTTTTCTCTTCCCATTCTCTTTCGATCCATCTCCTCTCGTCCAGTGAGAGGTCCCATCCAATGGACGTTATCTTCACCCATTAGAGACAGATTTGTTCAGCTGATTATTATTATTATCAAGAATAAATAACACCGAATAAATTAACAAGAACCTGTCATTAGCTGACGAGAACAAATCTATGTAGGGTAATACTCATTTAATAGTAGCACGAGTTATGCGTACTACAAGTAAATACCCAACACACTTCACAGCGATATTGGCAGCGTAGATTTGAACAGTGCGATGAACACATTCAATCAGAAATCTGTGATTTTGGTCACACGCAGTATTGTTCGAAGTGAACTGGGAGAAGAAGGGATGGAAAAGATGTAGTAGTACATCTCCGAAGTAAGACGTTTGCCTGCTACGGAGTGAGAGTGAATTGTGTTATTATTATTATTATTATTATTATTATTATTATTATTATTATTACTATTATTATTATTATTATTATTATTATTATTATTATTATTATTACAAGGTCTGTTGGCGTTCCAGACGAAAATTCTGTAAGAACAATTTCAAAAGAACCACGGCCTACCAGACCGGCAGCCAACCTTCATTTGAAACAAAAGAAGTTGGTTGTGAGCCACTGTGCACCAGCAGCCGGCGCCTTCCTGGGCGAGCGTGCATTTGTGCGCCGCAGCCAGAAGGCGCCGAGGGTTCATGTGCGATTTCGCGTATTTCGCTGCTCTCGCTTCTTTTGTTTGCCGCGCTCTTACTTGCCGTGACTTCTGTTTATTTCTTTATTGGGTGCACCCGTGCGAATACCTTTCTCGTGAACTTTACGGCTTTATTTATGTTTATCTGTAAAATAAAATTTTAATGTTCGATATTTCTTTTCTTTACGACTGTTTGCGTAGGCGTATTCCGATGTGAGAAAGTTTCTTTCCTTCGCCGTCGGAAGTTGGGTAGATTCCAAACGTTTTATGTAAGTGTAAGGCGGATTTAATAAAAGGGTTGTGTTCAAGTAATAATATTCAATTATGTTTTTGAAAATACTGTTTCTTAGTTCTAATATATTTTATTTATAATATTTCAGTAAAAGAGGCAAATATTATTTAAAAAATTAATAGTGAAAGTTATGTTGGAACAAACCGTTCTTTTAAAATAAAAACAAGGGAAACACGGCTTTGTAGTTTAAATTAGTTTTGGTTGTTTAGATACGTTTTTGTTTAATTTGTTCACACTCTAATTACTCTATCTCTCATAATCCGTAACAGGTGGGCAGAAACATGCTTCATACTTGGCAGGTACGATCGCGCTCCTTGTTCTTTCTTCCAAATCACATTACGCGAGCAGTAATGTTCCACCTAGTCATATTTACATTTGTATACTTTGTCAATCAAACGTAAAGTGACATACCTTTTGAATATTTGAATGAATATCTTCTACACAAATATTACAAATTCATATGTTCTAACGCTACTTGAAAGGACAAGAAATACTAAAGGCGAAGAATTCAGTAGCGAGTTCTACAAAAATTCAGTAGAGTTCAATAAACGGGTGCAGATTTCTCCAAATTGTTGCAAAAAATCCTCTCCCCTCTGTGGGAACTACTACTACTGTCACGTTCTTCACGCACGTCTGACTGTCCGTCATCGCATCTTGTTGTATTTTCTTATTTATTAAGTAAAGTTAGTTGTCGCTCATTGAAAGAAACATTTTATTTCACCTTTGTATCAATTCAATACATAATATCCGCCTTCATCCGGTGTCTATCAAAAGTAATTACTAATAAATATTTTTTGAACTAAGACTACGAGTACAACTCTAGCACGTCTCACGTCCCTCCACTCCCCACCCCGACCAACCCAGTTCACCGAAGAACGCGTTTGGCGGTCGCCGCTACACTACTCAAGGCCGCTAAAAATACGAACGTTTACTGCTTTTCTACTCTAACAGACAAACTAGAAGAAATCTTCCTGATTTTTAGTTATTTTATTCAATTAAAAAACGTATTCGCATTTTTTATGTCAATCATTTATTGTGTGTACTTAGCACGATGTTTCATAACTAGATTGCTTCCATCATCAGGTACTGACTGAGGGGAAACTGTAATCCAATGGTCAATGAATTTAAACAGCTCTAGGACACTGTGAACATTTTCCCTTCATATTCTGCGCCTGCCAGTGTGAAATATCTGCTGGAAGTATTACTTGAAATTATTAATCTCGGATAAGTAAATCAAATCCCTCCAGGACAGTGTCAAAGCGAAAGTAGGCCCAAACTTGAGAGAGAGAGAGAGCGTTTTTACAATAGGATACGTGACAACCATGTCCAAACCAGAACACTGAACAAAATAAGACTCGCGAGAGGGTCTATAGTCTATTAAACTTTTTGCAGAGCATAGAGCAAAATGTGACTAACAATCACGTGGCCAGTAGCATGTGAAATGATAGCATTTCAATAGCGAAGCATTGCTGGTCCCACTAGTTAAACATAGAAAAACGTCATTACTCTTCTGAATAAAATGAATAATAAATATTTTACAGGTTTAATTTAGAATTTTATGAAATTTTTTATTCTTTTCGCTTTGTTTGTTAGAGCGCCTCATTCTGATACAGTAATTGCGAGCAAAGCGACTCAAGGTGCTGAGCGGTGAATGGCGGCCGCGTTGAACGCGCATTGGCAGATGAAATGAATTGATGCTCGGGCGCGTTATGGCCGCTTCTCCGTCCCAATGGCGAGAGCGGCTGCGGCAAGAGGCTCATATTCGCGCATAATAGCTGAATACGACCACTTGGCGGTAGAATTGACGTGCTATGTACACGGCGCTTGCATGGATGTGGACATCAACGGCTCCTCTCTGTCCTTGATGACATAACGCGAAGTGCTCAGCACAAGGTGTGACATTCATGGTGAGGGTAGCACTTTGTGTACTCCTAAAATTTCTACATTAATGTAGTAGATGTTTAAATATTTATGTATCCATTATATACTATATATGATCTATATATTAAATTTTATTGGAATATATTTTTTTTATGCAGAGAGGGTAGTTTCATTGCCTTGGGACATAAAATTTATCAGCATTTTATTTTTTATTCTCCGAAAAAAAAGCAATTAAGACAAAAAAATTGAGGGAAATAATTGCGTGGAAAACTTAAAGAGGAAGACCTCTTCATACTCTTTTGACCTAGATTGAATTTCTGGGAAATATAGCGTCAGGAAGTAAAGTCGTTTAAAATAAATAGTGCAGTCAACTACTAGTTTACTGAACCCAATTGTGTCTTTGTGTCTTTGAGTGTGGACGCTTTTCGGAGAAGAACAGGCAAGTATTGATTGGGTGTTTGTTGAAAATATCAACCTAATCACATACGACAATCGTTTAAGAGAAATTATTGAGTCAGGTTTATTGCTATAAAATGTTATGTTCAAGAGTTAAATAAACAAATATTCGATTGAATTGAAAATGCAAAGTTAAACAGTGCGTTACATAAACTATATCTATAAAAATTTTCCTATAGAATTATTTTTTGATTTTGAATTAAAGGTTTAAAACGAAATCATTCTGTAAGATATTTAATTTGAATAATTGAAAAACAACTATACATGTAAATGATCTGGAATTTTATTAACACATATTTAACACTTTCTTAACACTTTTATTATTTATTTGCCCTCAGTATTTTATTGAAGCTAAGTGAATATTTCGAAGGTAAATAAACAAGTAAGGAATGTATCATTTTCTGTAGCTGTATTTCCAGGAAAACAAGGCATTGACTTCAAATCCATCACGAAACGCTTCTTTCGGTAGACCAACAATAGGAGCGCTGACAATAGGTAGGCAGTGAAAAGGCAATGAAATTGATGATGTTGAGCCACAGAGCCCAAAGAACTCGCCATTATGAAGGTCACAAGAGCAGCGTGGGTGCAACCTCGCTAACACGGTCTAGAGAGCTACAATGTTGGCAGCCTAAGACCTGAAAGAATAAATTCAGGATTTTTGCTGGAAAAAATTGAAATAAAGAGACATGATTCTTCCATTTATCCATTTGCACCCAAATGACTAGTTACATTGGCCCCTCCGCCCTCCGTGCTCAGCACTCATCGGGAGGCAGTATTCTCGGCCCTGATAGCCAGCCTGACCGGTCATCCCCTCTCTGTGAACGCAACGCTCTGCGTTGATTCCGGTCGTCAAGCACCATGAGCTCTGAAGTGTTTTTTTATATTTTTCATGATAAAGGATGCATTCAAGTTTAAATAAATAAATAACATTACAAATACTAATATATCATAATTAATGATATCGACAAACGTTTAAATAATATATTTTAATGGATTTCTATAGTTATTGGCAGCTATACAGTAATAATTATTTTATTTAAACAAAAACGTTAGGAGTGGTATACCCTATAACATGAATCTTCCAATGATCCATCCTTTCACTAATTATTTTTCCATAATATATAATTTTCATTATTTCTCAAAATCACATTTTTTTGGAGTGAGAAATTGAACAATTATTATTTTATTCCCTCCAACTGTTACCGTGCTCTTTATTGCAAACTTCAACTTCATTTACTTTGTCTTCGGCTAAATCTTCATCTGTGGATATTTCATTTGTCCATTTTCTTCTTAAATTCTAGTTTCTGTACTAAAGTCTCAAACAAATTATTAATAGAGTAACAAGTAAGAGAACAAACAAGTTCACTTCAAGATTACTTCAAATGACTTCTTCTATCTATAAGAATAAGAAACTGGGATGGTCGTAAAACGAAAACTATACTTAGGAAAACTTAAGAAACTTAATTCTAGAATATTCCCTACGGAGCTAAACGGAATGAATGTACTTTGTTTTTGTGCCCAGTTCCTCTAGCCAGAGTTGTGAGAGGTATTTAATATTGCCATTATTATTTTGAGAAACATAAGCGAAATCAATTCAGAGCTGACTCAGACATTGTTGCGGCCACAACTTGCCATTGATTTACTGGCCATTAATTTAGAGACATTTTCTTAAAAATGTTTCTTGAGGAAAATGTGATAATTTTTTTTCAATTACCATTCTCACGGCGCTTTAAAATTGCTTCTTCAGGTATAAGGCTTCTTCAGCTCTATTGTATAATACAACATCAGTAATGGAAAAAACAGGAATGTGGAGTCAAATCTAGTTGCAAGTATTAAAATGTCTTGCGAAATTCCACTACACGTTTCGCGTCTTGGAGTGACACTGAAACAAAATTGTTTGCAGCTGGGCCACCCCGTGTTCTAAATGAAACGCAAACATAAATATGTCTCCCAGCGCGAAAGTTACAAACGCTCCCTGTCTCTGTGTGTATTTAGTGCGCAAATGTGATGCATCAAGCATGAGCAAAGGGTGGATTTCATTTGACTCGCGAAAGTACTAAGAAAATAGTGCTCATATTATCTTCTCTTTAATCCGCCAAGTCGTTTCGCGAAGGCTGACGAAACATTTCGTTAACAAATTGTTCTGTTCCTTTCCTCTTTTATTACGTGAAATTCCTGGCGTTCCAGGAGGGATTATTATAACAGAGAGAATAAAGTAGTTGTGAAAGTAAATTTAATTTTGAAATGAGAAGCGGAAAATTCCTTTTAATAAAAATGTGTAGTAGGTCAATTTAAGCCACGAGTAAAATATTTAGGTAAAATTAACAATTTACTTTATATTTTTGAATATTCTTGATATGAATAAATTGCGTTGTTTTCCTTCGTTAAATATGTGTATGAAGAAGCGTTATTAAACTTCAGGTGTCTTGTGAAACATGACATTCATCTATAAAACTATATAATAGATTAATAATATAAACCTTCTGAGCATAGCAAACGAATTCGGGTGATATTTTATATTTTAAAGAAACAAAATAATGCACTCATAAATAATGTAAATTAATAGTTATAAGAAATAAAAATTGATACACAAGATTATTGGAGGACTTTTATTTAAAATATATTTGAATTTCTAATAGAGAGCAAACATGTTTTTTCTCCTTCAGCCACTTTGGAATCGACGATTTAATGGGTCGACGGATAATATTTTAGCATGAATTGGTTGAAGCGACCTATTCTGCTAAACAGTCACGTGAAGAGGCTCCGGAAAGTGGCGGCCCTCTCCTGCTGGCAGCCACTCGCTCATCTGCGAGGAGTGGCGCCTCCTCAGGATCCGACCGCGCCCAATGGGGGGATTTATGGCTTGCGGGGGGGGCGGATGCGGGGGGGGGGCAGCCGGGGAGGGCTCGGGGAGGCTCCTCCGGGCGCCTGACTCGCGCACGTGCCACTTATCGGCCTGAATCCGCTTGCGGCCGATGCCGTCACAACTGCGACGCTGACAATTTGCAATGCGGTCGAATGGAACTGTAATTTCTTTCCAGGCTCGGACATGGAAGCTGGTGTTTTGACCCACGCTGAAAATTGTGCGCTTGAAACACGGCAAAGAATTAAATCTATTATTGATGCTCTTCGTTCATATTCAGAAATGTTGAATTTAGGAATTATTAGCGAGTGATTATTTTCTCTGAGTTGTACATTTAAAAAATATGTCTGACGGTTAAATTCACCAAGAGAAAACTTTATGAATATCTTAAAAACTAAAGTTTCCAGACGTCGTTAATACATAGATTTAAGCGAAGGGATATTGTAAGTTAGTAGTGCATTCTGTGAACAAAACCAGAATATCTCCTTAAGCATCTATTTTTATCCTCTTGGCTACTGCTTACGCTGTGTAGAGAAAGTATTGTAATGATGCGGGGGAAAACGGCGCATTTTCGGCAGAAAAACTCTTATTGCCTGGAGCCTGGTAATGAAAAAGTGGATAAATGTTGTTCATATATGTATAAATTCCTTCCTTTAACACTATGCGTAGTCAGAATTAGCGTTTGGTGGGTCCTTGATACTGAAAAATTTATTGACTACAAAACATCTGCTTTCCCGTCCGTCCGTACATACACACGTGTATGTCTGCCTGTCCGCCTGTCCGTCCTTCCGTCTATCCCTCCGTCGGTTCTTCTGTCCATCTGGCTGTTTGCCTGTCCGTCCGTCCATCAGTCAGTGTGTGAACAAACCGTGGATAAACCGTAAGCAGTATTTTAACTAAAACTGATATACCGATCTGACTGACGATGTGGTTCATTGAATTTGAAACGGATATGTTGATTTTTGAGAGTACTTTATATGAAGCATCACAAACATTTTCAACATTTTCTAAAAAAAATGGCTCTAGATTTTTCTAAAGGTTTTCCTCTGATAGAGCAAAATGCGCATTCATAAATGGCGTAGATCTCACTTTCGTTGCACTATCTAAATTGCGAAAATTTAAAAAATTCAAAATTTTTTCGGCCCCTTCTAATAGAGTATTGAAGTCAATTTTTCTTAATGAAATTTCACCAAAAACCTATCTTGAAATAATACTTCCGATCCGATAATACATTCCAATAATACATCCGAAATTACTTCCGATGCTCACTCAAAATAAATGCAGAATTGATTGAATTGAACTTTTTCAAATAATACCTAAAGTGTTTGAAGGAGAAGAAATTGCAATATTACAACTTTACGTAAGTGTTTTCAATAACGCGAGAAAGGACGTGCTGTTGAAGCTTCTCTAATTTCAATCAAATAACAGGATGTTGAAAAACGTGAAAAAATATGTTGCAAGAAGAATCATATTGTTTGTATATATTGTTCACAGACCAGCAATTTCGCTTTACAGAGAACGTTACAATTCGAATTACAAGTCATAATAAAAGAGAAAAATACAAAATATTTTCAAGTACACAAGAAGATAGCTGCCGGTTTGGATGGCCGAGAGTGCCGTAGCGATCTCGGACCGACGGATCGTAGGTTCGAGCCCCGTCTCGGGCATGGTGGTTTTGAGTTCGTCCTTCCCCTATCATCACCACATCATGTCATTTTCACTGTTATCATACCGTTAAATGCAATAGTGGTTGCGAATGACCTAGATGTTGATGCGACCTTCAATATGAAAAAAAAAATAACTTTTATAAATTTGAGTCTTATTATAAAAGTACAAAATCATAAAACGCATCTATTTACTCCACTCGTCGGTTTCCCAGGAAGCACCGAAATGGGCCTGCGCAAATAGCGCTGTGCTTTCGCAAGGAAGGAAGCTGTCAGGAGATTTTCGGCGTTGAGTCGTCTGTGTACCAGCGGCAGACGCTCGTCTCGCCTCCGGATGTCATTGCGGCCGCCGCCGCCGCGACCGTCGCGGCGCTTCCGTCGCCGAGGCGGTGAAAGCGGAACCGGAAGCAAGGCGCCGTTGGCGTCGCCGGCGCCGCCCGACGGCCGTCGCTCTTCATAGGCGGCGCCGCGGCGCCTCGGCGGTTGAACTCGCGACCTCGATAAAACGGCCAACGACTTCCAATTAAAACCAACGCTTCCAACTGAAAACCGATACTCAAGCGTTGCCTTGTAATTCTTTTATCAGGAATTATTTCCAATTGAAACGATTGTCTATGTGGTAATCTTCATTAGAGGTATCCCTTATTTTGTTGACAAGCAAAACAAAAGTTTTGTATAAAAGGATACTTTGATAATTGCATGTGTTGTAATGTGATATGTTAACCATATTTCCTTTCATGTAAAAGTGTTGTTTTGACTGTCAGTGCAATACAGGATACATCTCATCATGATATAAAAAAGCTAATCGCATACCAATGGGTGGGGGGAAATGACGGACCCCAGAAGAGTATTTTTTATTTTTTTGTGTAGGTCAGAATGTTTAGGTCTTTTATTACTTGATCGTTTCTTAACCCTAAATGATAGTTGGGGCTACAACGCTTTGCAGATGTTTACAAAACAATTCGTAACCGTCACCATGCTTAATCACTTTTTGGAAACACTGGCGCTCTCTAAACTAAAGAACATTTTCAAAATCAAGTCCAGAATATGAATTAGACGTAAGTAAAAGCTGAAGATAATTTCAGAAACTAGGAGATATTTCTCATGTATTGCTTAGTGTATGAAGCATTTGTTCTTGAATATGTAAAAGTTTTCTTTAATTACTTAATTTCAAGTACATGAATTAAAGTTCTTATTTTTATTGTATTTTTAAACGAGTTGTTACCTTTATATGAGAAAATTGATACATAAAAGCTTCAATATTGAAAGAAAAAAGCATGTTTGAATTACTAAAACTGCAAAATACAAGGACAAAAAATACCAAAAAGACAAAAAAACAAGTCATTACATAATGTTGAACAATGAAAATTAGAACGTGACAATTTGTTAACATTAAAAGTACAAGACACAAATAACTAAAAAATACAACAGTAAGGCACAAAAACAGGAAAGTTATTACATAATACTTAATACAAAAACGAAAATATCACAGTTTGCACTATAAGAGTATTAAGAAAATTATATTCGTACATAAATTAGTCAGTTAAATTTAAACTATGGGGTTTGGCCTTGAAAGATGAGAAACGGACGCCAAATTAATATACAATTAATTAAGGTGAATTTTAAACTTTAAGAGAATGAAGAAAGATAGCGAGTAGTGTAATTAATAATACTACAGATCTACCCGTGGAGACAAAAAGATGACATCAGGAAATATAATGGTATGAAGCAAATCATTGTAAGTTTTGCCGCGAAGAGTCTTACCCAACTCGTAGGTATTGGCAGAGTAAAATAAGCAAACAGGAAAGTTTTTTTCGAGAGCTCCATGAGATGTGAAGGGCAAAGAGAGGTCAAAGAGTACGCAAGGTCTTGGAAGTTGAGGATAAGTGGCTTAAGATGACTAAGTGGCTTAAGCTTCGTCTCGGATGTAAAGCTTTCACCACGTCCGCTATATTTGTCTTCCAATCTTTAGATGATATTTTGTTTAATAAAATTTGATGTATGAACTTCATTTGGTGAATTAATGCGAAAAATAGTTATTTATGCACCAAAGTTGTTTTGAGGGGTTCTGTGGAATGCCTGAGGGCTTTTTGTCGCCAGAGATGATTTTAACCAGTTAACACCCGTGGAACATAATTTCCTTTTTACCAAATTTTTACGTATTTATTTACTAATTAACAATATGTAAACTTGACTCGGTTTGTATTTTCATATTTGTCTTCAATAACACCTTTACATAATGTGCCCTTTCGTAATTCCCTCTATAAAATAACCTGTACCACCGTTCAAATGTTGACATATTTTTCTCGCAACCACGATCTTCTCAATCCAGTTAAGATATGCAGTGTATATCGAGATCCATATTGAAACCAATCATAAGCAATAATGTATCAGTACAAAATTAAAAAAATAAAGAATAGAAGGGTTTTCGGCAATTCGTAATATGTATGCGAGTGTCGGACACAAAATATTTGTTGTAGTTCATGGCGTAAAGTATGCTGTATAGCAATGTCGCGACTTTGATGTTTATGTTTGATGTTGAATAATGACAACGAAATAAGTTCGTAGTTTCACAGAATGACACAAGGTAAGTTAAGAAATATGAGATGATTCCAATATTTTTTAACAAATTAATGTTTTGTAAATAATATGTTTAAAACAATGAGATTCACGCAGGATAACAGTGATACTTTGAGTTAGTGCTTACGGAGCACACAAGCTTCGAAAATATTCAGCGAGCTCTTGTATTTTGAGTTCAGTATTCGGTTAATGGATTGTTTCTCACGCGTTTATCGCGTTACGCGCGTCAACTATTATGGTCATTCATACCGTGAGTGAGGTGCATGATATTATCACGGGAGGTGGTTGTGTTCTTTGCTCGCCAGATAGTGAGATACGGCGTAGACCTACAAGTCGTCTTGCAGGTTTTTCTCATCAATATGTTTCCCAACAGCGGGGCACCGCCTCAGCCGGGACAAGCTCTAAGTTCTCCAATGGGCTTCATGTATGTGTGGGTTGTATAGTTCATTCATGTATGTGTGCAAGTAAGAGGAAAGGATGGACAAAGAAGAGGAAGGAAAGATGGCGTGCGGTGTGTGGTCCGTTTGCATCTTCTGGCCCGTTGTTGATCGGAGAATCCACGGAAAACGATGGACAGAAGAGCACCCGCTAGAATTCTCTTGTAGGCAGCGGCTGAGTTCGACCTAGCTATCTAGCTAGTCTAAAAATCCTACCACCTTGGGGACTCTAACCCTAGGACCTCCAGTCAGAGGCAATGCACTGACATCAGTTGAATGTTGGAGCCATCTCAGCGGGTTTCAGCATTCTATGAGTCGTCTTCGTTATGATAAAATCTCGAATTTCAAATTGTGAAATGTTTCTGAAGACTTTATAGAGTAAAATGGCAATGTTTTCTCTTTATTTTTGCTGTTAAAATAACGCATGTTTATGTGGAGAGTTTTATCGTCCCGAATAGTGTCACATAAGCAACTTACTTGTCTTACCAACGTTTTTAACCACCAGTCATTAACTGAATTCTTTTGAAGTGTTTAAAATGAACAAGAGGAACCTTTTAGTGTTTTAATAAGCGACTTCTTTGCAAAACCGGTCCATGCCCTGTGACCAGTCGTGATCACATAAAAGACTAGATCCCTTTACATTTTCATAAGTTGTCTCGTCCGCTAGACGATGTACCGTATTGCGAGTTAGTGTTCGCTTTGTGAGGTTATGGCTGCTCCTCGGCGCTGCATTCAGCTCAAACCTGCAGCTTCGCCTCAGAGAGCTCTTTTGTGCCCTCGCTCTTCACTCCACCCTTCTTCCGTTCCGCCATTCCAGTGCCCCGCCTTTGCAAGAGGCATCCAGCCGTCCTGCTCTCTCTAATACGTTCATCCTGCCCGCGCTTCACTTGAGCACCAGACGCCCACTGGTTCACTTGAGCACCAGACGTATAGAGAAGAACATATTTTGTCTGTACTATTTTGCCATTTTTTATTTCCATATTTACTTTTACACTTCTCAATTGAGAATCAGAACATGTAATATTTGTGTGTAAAGGTGAATTAAATGAATCAGCAAATGTGGTTTCTAGGAAAAATGTATTCACTAAGTTCTTTCATTTGCTAGCCGTTTGGTGTAGGAATTCAATTTTGATTTTGTCTTGGTGTCATTTGCATTTGTAAACATTTTATTACATTTACAACAAATTCATTTTTTTAGTTATAACATCTACAATATAACAGCAGTTTTGCTAGCAAAGACTTAAAATATTAAATGTGTTTTCCTTCTGCTTAACATCCATTACATGTCTTCGAGAGACATTGTAATATTTTTGCGCGCCTCCTGATGTCATGTTCAGTTTGCTTCCCATTAACCCCATTCCGTTTCCAAGAGATCTTGTGCTGAAGTGTTGACCTCCCCCAACCTTCCGTCTTTCTCACTTTTTTATTACCCGACTTCTCGCTTTTCTGATTTTGTTGTAACTGCAGTTTCCCGCTTGCCCTTTCGTTCTCTCCGTCGTAAGTTTTTTCCTTCCCCCTCGTCGTTTCCGTACCTCACCTTTTTGCCTTCGCCCATTCATTTTTAATGCGCCCGTTCGCTCCAACTGTATTTTTCTCGCACCGAAATCATCGCGTTCTTCTGTTCACGCACACAGCTGCCCTTGCTCCCTCGCCCAGGGCAGTTACTTTCAGCGCTCTCGCCCTGCGCGAGGTCAAACGGCCAGCATCTTCTTGCATACTTGCCCCATCCACGCACCCTCTCATCACAATAACTTACCCTCGCCACCTCAATGTCCCTCTTGATTACGGTCGCCATTGTTCTTGCTGCGCTGCTCCCCACGGCCCTAAATTACGCAGACCCCTCCTGCCTTCGGGCCCTTCGCTAACTTTCCTACTCCGTCCGAAACACTTGTTTCAGGGAAATTCACTGGCTTTGGATATGGCGACCATTTCAAATGCTGGTCATCTTGAGGCACTGGACAGTGCAAGGTATAACCTGTCATTAAGACATGGGGATTACATTAATCATTTAGTTAGTACTGGATTATTTTTGCAGACAAAATGATTCTGTAAAACATTTGTTGTATATTAAAAAGGGCATCAACAATTAAGACTGATGAGTTTGCACAATGCAATGCTAACCTTTCAAGATATTTAAGAAAATAAAAGAGAAATAAAACCGAGAAAGAATATTTCCTTATATTATTGATTTAGCGATGTTTCGTCTTTCTTCCATTAGTACTTTCCTTTTTTTAAAAGACACTATTCCAATCTGTTCCATTACAACCCCTAGCTTTTTCCATCTACGTTGTCTGCCGCCCGTGTGCTTCTCGTTTTTGCACTTCTCATCTTCGTCTATTCTTCCCCTTGTGTTTGACTTTTTGCCGCCATAACCGAGTCTGTGGCCTTGTTTGTCTCTCCAATTCATTCCTCTCGCCCCCCCCCCCCCCCCGCGCAATTTCTTGCCTGCGCTGCTGACGCCAGTGCTCTGCTGCGGGCGTCGTGCCAGCTGCCGAGTGGTTTGGGGGGGGGGGCTCCACCCCCCCGCTCGCCTCTCGCCACTCATCCCCGCGACCAACTCCTCGCCACAGAAACCAGCCCGCTACCCGCCCGAAATTCCAGACATAGCTCTCCGACAAATCCACCTGCCCAGCCAATAACAGCTTCCACTTCTCGTTCCTGCCCTCGCCACCGCTCTCTAACATCTCTTTCCGCAATCGCTCTCCGCCATTCGTCCCCCCGCCATGCCGACAGTCTCCGCCTCCGTTGCCTCAATTGCTACCCGACCGAGCACCTCCCTCTCCTCCCCGCAAGCTATCCTCGCTCTATCCCCCAGCCATCACGTCCGGTTCATGATCATGGCGCCTGTCCCCATCACTGCTCCCCTGCCCACTTCCCATCCCTGCATTCCTTCTTGTTCCCCGCCCCTGCTCCTCGTGCATTCTCTTCGTCACTACTCCCTGCCTCTGCCCCGCCTCTGCTCGCCATTTCTGCTCCCCGCCTCTGATTCTCGCCGCTGCCCTCGCCCCTCTCGCCATTCCTGCTCCCCAACCCTTTCGTTCTGCTCCCCACAATCGCTCCCCATCACCGCTTCCCGCTCGCCGCCCCCGCTTCTCGCTGCCTGCCAGCGCCGCCCATCTCTGTCGCTCGCGCCCGGCCCTTTAATTACGGGCGTCAGGCGCTCTGTACCAAACAACTGTTCATTTGTTTATCCGTCGCTTCTGGTCACGGGGATGCCCCACTCCCATGTATTTTCCTTTCAACGTTGGCAGCCTTGTGGTGCAGTGCGCTTTTCTGGAAAATTGGACGCGTGCTTGGAGATTGTTTGTCTTTGTGTCACGTAGGATTCTTCTATCTTATATGTGTATCTATTTCAGAAGAGTTGGAAACAGTGGTAGTGGCATGAAAAGAGAGAAACTTTTGGAAGACATTTTGTTTGACATCTTCTGTCGCAAAAATGAAGGATTGCAAAAGTTTCCGTATTATCCAGGGTTTTCTATTTTATGACACTTGTGATATTTATATTTCCGTCCTGAAACTAGTAAATTACAAGACTTAATTATAATTAGCATTGACATAATATGAATGAGTAATAACAAGAACGGTATGACATTTTATAAATTATGAGAAAAACATGTTTATTTGAGGCTATATTGCAATGGCAATGCATTTTCGTGGTTTTAATGAACAACTGAAATGCCTTGATTTTAATGATGAAACAAAGCAACACGACTTTACAGTAATATTGGCTCAAATAAACAGATTTATCTGAATTTATAAAATGCTAACCGTTGTTAAACTGGTTCCGTAACTCAAAAAAATGCACACTACCTCATGACCTAGTGGCTGCAGTCGGACTGCTTGCTGACTCTTTCATCCCACAATACTATGACTTTCGGATACCCTCGCATGGTCTTGAGCAGTATGTCTCTGGCCGAGGGGTTATGATTTTCAGCGCAGGCAATGATGTGTGAATAGAAACCATGTCTGTACACTTTCCGACGCTCAGAGAGCCGCAAGGGAGAGAATTCCCGTATGGCCTACGCAATGAGAGACAAGCAATCCCAATCCCAATCCCAATCCCAATCCCATTCTATGAAGACGACTGAAACCCTCTCCACTGTGCGGCAGCCGGGACTAAATCGCGTATCACGGGGATAGAGAATTCAAACACTTGCAGATGCATTCTTTTAATTAATAATATATCGCGTCTGTCCGCTAATTTCTACGAGTTTCCGCTTTATAAAGGATTTCTCTTCTGTAGAACATGAAAAACCGTTCCGTTTCCGCGTTGGACAGATTGCGTTGTAAGCTATGTAAAAAGGTCATTTAACTTCATGGACCGGAGACATTTTTCGGTTAAGGCAGGTTTCCGGCTTGTACAGGATCCGGTTGAGAGTGATTTTACTGGATTTCTTTTGAGACATCTGAATACACCCTGAACCAAACATTCCTCACAAATATACTGTTGGAATTTTGTTGCAAATTTTGTATTAATTTTATTGAGCTGTTGTTTCGAATACTACCACGAAAAGAAACTTGTGAAGTTTATATTGTGAAATCTCCTGCATACAGGTACGCACTACTAGTGCAACGCGGACCTACAGAATTAAAGCATTTCTGAGAGAGAGTGTTCTGCTTCCCACCTCACAAAGGGCGTGTTGAAACCCGTGCTCAGCGCAGATTCTGTAGAGGTGTAAGGGGCAGTGCGTGCATTTCGATTCCGCCCACGCGCGCCAGGAGCGGCCTCTTAGCGGCGGTGGCCCCGGAGGATTTGGCGGGGCTCCTGCCGCCCACCGCGCTCCTAATGCCGGGCAGGCGCCGCGCCGCCGCCACCCTGTCGCTGCGCTCTCACCGACCTATCGTCGCCTTTCCGTTGTCCACTCGCCAACCTCCATTAACTGCTCGTCTTCGCTCTTCACAGCTCAACGCTCAATCACAGCTCTGCTGGCGTTCTGTCAAAGCGACCAAAACCGTTGCATCACCCCTTCACTGCCAGTCCCTGTCCGGTCCCCGCCTTCTCACAGAATCGTCACCGCCCTGTCACCGCCCTGTCGCCGTCCTGTCGCCCCCCTGTCGCCGCCCTGTCGCCGCCCTGTCGCCGCCCTGTCGCCGCCCCGTCGCCGCCCCGTCGCCGCCCCGTCGCCGCCCCGTCGCCGCCCCGTCGCCGCCCTGTCGCCGCCCTGTCGCCGCCCTGTCGCCGCCCTGTCGCCGCCCTGTCGCCGCCCTGTCGCCGCCCTGTCGCCGCCCTGTCGCCGCCCTGTCGCCGCCCTGTCGCCGCCCTCGCCATCAATCTGGTAATCACTTTAAGCCCATCCGCTGTCTCCTCGGGTGTTAGTCATCGTCTATTCACTCTCTGATGTCTCCCCCTGTGAGTCTCTTAGTTTCGATGCTGAACACCGAAATTGACTGCATTGACTGCACTTCTTAATTTAATTTTCGTTAAGAAACTAGAAAGTTGGGAAAGTTACTATAATGGTCCTGTCTTGAAGAAAGAATTACTTTGAACCAGAGTTATTTTGTACATCACTTTCAGCGTATCTCTATTGTTTTAAACGCCATTGAATAAATAAGCATAAATATAATATCTTCGTGTATTCAACAAAGATTATTAGGAGTACATCTTGTTATTTATGTAATAAGCAAATGAATTGTATCGACCTGAGAATATATTAGTCTAATTATTTTTAGGAGTAAGTTCTCAACCGATAAGAAAATAACGTAGTGAAAGGGAAATAGTATTGGCTCCATCTGTTTTCCAAATGCCTATATAAAACTTTCGACACAGGCTCGACTTTGTTCAAGCAACTTGCAAACAGAATTGCTTCCGCTTGGTTTTATGAATCCAAAGAACGTACTTAAGAACTTCAAGGTGTTGCTAGAGAGCAGCAAGTTTGAACAAGAAAATCTTCTTTTGTAAAGCTGGTTTTGTTCTGCTTTCCTACAGCGATGCACAGCGACTTTCAGTACATGCACATTACAAATTTAGCGAGCGATTCAAATTAAAGTAGATGTTAGGTAGACAATAAAAAATTCAAGAGGTTTATTCACGTCGTGGAAACCTCAGGGAAACTATAAATCAAATAGGAATCGTCAGAATAACCCAAAGTTACAGTATCGAGAAAAATAATTATTTGGGAATCAATTAAGATCTTAAAACAATCTCTCTCTTTCTCTCTCTCTCTGTATATATATATATATATATATATATATATATATATATATATATATATATATATATATATATACCAGTGTATCTCAGCATCGGACACACGATTTTTCATTATAAATTTTAGAAAAATATTCTTAAGTAGTTTTAAACCTATGAACGATAACGAATATTTATCAGACTATTAATTATATTTCGACATGAAAGTTTCTGGCCGGTGTTGTTCAAAAATACTCTTCGCAAATGGTCTAGGTGTTTAACGCTGAGAAAGGCATTTTTAAGGAAATCATCATAAAGTAATTCTCGTAGCTTTGTGCCATGCCTTACTTGTTTTATTGAATCATTCGGATTAATCATTAAAATCCCTCTAAAATTTATTTCTGGGAGTGGTAAACCTTTCACCTGCAATTTATAATCTGAATCAGAAATATTTACATTAATGCATAAATAGAATTGTAAACATCAATTGTTTGTTCATTTTTTCGAAAGTTCTTGTAAGGCAACATACCAAAATGTTTATAGTAAATTTAAATAAATGGAAAAAAGCCTGTACCAGTAACAAGTTGAGTTTCATTCTCAATGAGTACGGATGATCACCTGAAACGGAAAAATGTGTTGATGAAATACATATACTTCAGGACGTTTGATTCTTATAGACTACCGTACTAACAGAAAATACTATAAAAATATAATATCATTCTATATTCTAAAAAATTAAACAATTCAACATTAGGGTTCATATTGTATATCCGTAATATACAGTATACACACATTATATATATATATATATATATATATATATATATATATATATATATATATGTACACATAAAATTGCATTCTTAATTTTTACTTTCTTCTTCGATTTGCAACAAAGAGCATAAACACATACACTAGAAAATAGGAGATTATTTTTACCGAGATAATAACTTTAACGATTATATCGACAATTCATATTAACATATTTATCACATTTTCCATATAATAAATAATATATCGTGCATCTCTGTTCATTTAACGAATGATGCAGCGGTTTTGCCTTTATGCTACAATAGTATTTGATAGACCTTTTCAAACAACAGCAAATTTCCACCATATCTAATTCGGTATGCTCAACTACATTAAAACATATCTTGTAGTTCCAAACTATGCATATAAACCGATGTTCATCACTGTGTGATAACGGGCCCGAACCACGTCATCGTCGCGAGCTATGAGCACGTATCCCCGAATAATTCCTCCTCGTACATCTCTCCGAGTTGCGGTTCTCGCAGCGCGAACTGGGCATTACGGGGCGTAATTCGCCGTTAAGCAAATAGTCGCTGGGGGCCGGGGGCGGAGGGGCGTGAGAGCTCGTAAGGCCGGCGCCGCCTGTTGGCTCACGCCCAGCGCGGGCCTTGCGCCGCCCCGAGGTGCTAACTGGGCGGAGCGCCCACCGCCCACCTGCGGGCGATTAAGCCCGTGGTCCCCTTCGCCCGCCGAAGCCTCGCCCGCGTCCGCCACCGCCACGGAAGCCCGCGGGCGACAACTTAAACGCGCACGCGCGACACCGAGCAGGACCGGCCAGGGTACGCAATCGCCGGGACGGCTCGTAGGTTGCGATCGCTTTACGGGATGACTCAGAATAAATGTTACGAACTTCTATTGTGTGTACGGGTGTCGAAGATTATTACTTTTTGGTTGTGAATGTTTGGTGGGCAATTTCAATAGAAGATTGGTACTCATCTGACATTTAGATTTAGATTTATTAATAATTCTGCAATTAAGTGTTAGAACTTGGTGGCAGAATACACTAACTTAACAACTATACAAACTCTACAAACGTTACAAATCTCATGAACATTTCACCGTGCAATCTTTCATACGCCCCCATATCATTTGCCCCTGGTTTGGCAGGCAAATTATCGTGCACATTCGTTCGGCATACATATTTTGTACACCTGCTAAACAATAGTGGACAGTGCGTAGCCTACCATTCAGAGATACAATCACATGTGTAATTTTGTTACAAGAGACTACCCGTCATTCATGGGCAAAAGTAATCATCTTAGACCCTCCTCAATTGCCCTACATTTTTTGTGAGGTTTATTTTGAGTCAGATATTACATTTTATATCAATTTAGAAGTGCATCGAAAAGTGGTTTCAAATTGGCATATGTAAGAGAAATATCTGATTTTAATTATTCATCAGACTTTTTATAGATATTTTTAATTTCAGTGTATTACGGGAGACAACTGCTTACAATCGCATTCAGCACCAAACCGTCGAGGAACAGTAGCACTGGCGGGTTGTGCACGATTCTTAAGGGGCAAGGCAAATAGTCAACAGCATAAACCAAATGAAACATACAACAAATTAGATTACATGCGTCGCATTTCCATAGAGTAAAAAATGTTTCCTCCGGGCTTTCGTCGTCCCACGTTGTGAAATAACACTACACGCTTGCTGCTCTGCCTGCTGACGCCCGGATGCACCCTGGACGCCATTTGACCTCTCGTCACCCAAGAACCGAGGCGCGATGATCTAATTGAAAACGGCGGCTTTAGATGGCAGATAAGAGAGGATATCCTTTGGCGTCAGTGTCTGGCTTGTCACATCTAGACGAAAAGAGATTTTGTGCTCCCGCCAGCACAAGAGAAGTTCCTCACAATCAGAGGCAAATGTCACTCGTGTACTTCGTTATTTTAAACCATTCCATCAGAAGTTCATAGGCACAAAGATGTGATATTTTACTCTATTGGCACTACCCCTTGGAGCTTTTACATATTGTAGAAGTTTGTAACGTTTATTATGGTAGAAAATATTTTGAAACATATTTTTAAACATCTTTTAAATTGTTCTTCTTTTTCTCGTTCAGGTACGTAGGCACTGCCTTCAGTTTTTGTTCCCATCTTGTCTTTCCAGTACTTTCTCAATCGTCCAGGATCGGTGTGGTTTTGGATGATGTTATAAAATTCTCTTCAGTATACGGTTTCCTTGAATTCTTGCAATGCGTTTGTTCTAGGTATTTTGATAGTAAATGGATTATTTTTATTATTACGTACTCAAAGTTCTTCGCGACTATTTTAAAATACAGAACGTTTCAAAATAAATGTTACAAACTTCTGGTATGTAGGATGAGAGAACACGATTCACATTTAATATCGCTCCCATCAGGCCCTTGTCTAGTGTTTGGCTGATATACGAGCCTTCAGAGAACGATCTTATCAATGGCAATAACAATATCGACCTTTTCGACTTGATCGTTACCTAAGACTGCGTTCATCAAATCTCATGGCTATCATAATGTGATATTTCTATTGTATTCGTTATGAGTTTTCCCACTTCCTGTTCATCGGCAAAAAGGGATCATCTTCGGCATATTTGGGTCCCAAAGAAGATTGTAACATTTATTCAGAAAGACTTGTGTATACTTGCTAAATAGTGTTGACGCATGACGTCAATGGCCATTTTTGGCAGTGGCCAAAGGTCGGCGTGCGCGGGAGGGCGGCTGGCCCGGTGGTGTTCGCCTCGGCGGCGCTTTAAGGCCGCGCGCGGGTGGGTGGGCAGGCGGGCGCCGCGTATCGATCACAGGAAGCAGCGGTGGCGCCGGGCAGCGGGCCACTCGGTCCCGGGTGCGACGCCCGGGCGCGCCCGCACTGCGCATTCCCTTCCCCCCTCGCCCGCCCCCGCCTCCGCCCACGCCCACACTCGCGCCCGCGCCGGCGCCGACCCTGCTCTGGAATGCTCAAGGAGCGACGGGCAGAGCGAAAAAGGAAAGAATAAGCAAACAAACGGAAAAATAAACACGGTTGTGAATTGTAGTCGATTGCAGCGCTGCAAACGATGTAGAGATGACGACAAAAGGGTAATAATTTGGGAAATGGTGCTCGTAACTGTTCGTGATGAAGTCGTACAATTTCAATGCTGTTAACTCAAAGTAAATTATACTAAACTAAGTCTATGAATACTAGAATTCTTTAATTCTTATTGTCCAAATACAAATGTTTATTGATTGCTGATTGTTGATGATGATTCATTGAAATTCGTGTGACTATTAAACCTGTAAATTCTTCTTACTAAGACACAAACAATTATAGTAAAATGCAATTAAAAGAAAGAAATAGAATATTTGTAATGAGATTAAACCTTGGCGAGATAATCTGATAATCAGAAGAAATACGAAGCTATACATTAACACTTTAGTTATTTACTGCTCTGGAAATGACGATGGAAATGATGAGCTGTATACAAGACGACATATTGCAGAGAAACGTATGAAGCTTTTCGCAGTTTTGTAGTAGTTGTTTTAAAATAATTTTCAGTCAATTAAAAGTTCAAAAATTAAATTTTGTCAGACTTTATTGAGTATTTTATTTTAAAGACAGAAAATTGTTTTAGTACAACTGTTTTTTACATCAGTATATGATACAATATCACTTTATATCAATATATTATGTATTTTAGCATAATTGATTTATATCAATATATTATAGTAATTATGTTTTTGATACACAATTACATTAACAACGTTTCGGAAAATAATTATTTCAATCATCAGACTTAAATGTCAAAACAAAGTTGAAATGTATACAGACATTCAAAAATTAAATGTATTAGAGAATTTCGAAATTGTGCAATATCCTTTCTGTCTCAAGACTAAAACCAATGTAAATCACCCCCTTCCTCTATAACGTTTTTCCCAGTGCACAAAATGGCTACGTCAACGTGAATACTCAGTAAAACTTTTAACCATGGAAATCACGTTTCTTCGGTTAGAATTAGTATTAGTTTATATATTTTCTTTTTTTTCTTTTTCCGTATTCTTTTATTTATTTTTTCTTAATATTTCCTCGCGTACTTACATGTTTTCTTTTATTTTTCTAATAAAGAGCACTGACGTTAAGGGAGAATATTCTAAAAAAGCTTGCATATGAAACCATCTGTAATAATTCAATGTAAGTTTGAAAAGATACAACATTTTATTTGGAAAATAACATTTGTTCATCGACTCTAATCCAGAAATAATCATATTGACATAATTTAGATATATAGTGCAACCTGAATAAATACTGAATTTTTGTATTTCAAAATACTATTCAAAAATATTGAAATTTAAAAACAAAAATATATCTATGAAAGGAATTGGTTGTGTGGAAGTAATGAAAATAATTTATATTAGATTTATTGTTCAAAAAGTTTAATTCTATTTCCCTTTTTTATTATCTTACCCAGAAGTACCCATTCTGAAAAATTAACTTTTCTTAAATGTTCAGCGAATATTTATTTCTGTTAAACACATCTTAATACTAAAAAGTTTACATAATTGTCTCGAAGAAAAATGAAATTTCTCGTAATGAAACAATTCGCTAAATCCAAATCTTTCTCATAAATTTTACTAACCTCTATTTCCTCTCTATGGTATTGGTTCGTGGAGCATGCTGCTTGGTACAAACCAATCTGAAGCATTCTTATAAACAACCACAGCATTACACATACAAGGAAATTCAAAGACAAACCATCACTGATCACTTGCTCAACAACGGGGGCGACATAAAAACACAATCCTTCATCCTCATCTCTCAGCAATTGGTATGACACTCATTATCATCATTTAAACTATTTTTCTGTTACACATTCGTTGAAAATACTTTTTTCTCAAAGCCAACGTCATTGTTGTATCTGCTATGTATCTTCCTTGAAGTCCTATAGTTGGAAACACTACGATGTCTGTTTTTGTATCTCTAGCTATTTAAGTAAACCGAATTCAGCCGCTGTCTTTAGGCGAATTGTAGCGGCCAGCTACTCTTGACAGTAGTGTTATATGATTTCTCCTTCAAATTCCAAGCGAATGCCGGAGCAGTACTAAAACAGACGAACCACGGGCCGCCCAAGATCTTTCGTTCCTCTTCCTTCTAGCCCTTCTCCTTATACACACACATACTCATACACACACGCGCTCTTACACTTACAGCCACTACCGTTACACACACGTCAGGGGCTTTAGAGCTTCTGCCGGTTTGGGTAGAGCCCCTTTTGGACAGATACCTTGAGAGGGGAATCCCCTACAAGCCGACGTGTAGTGAAGCGCCAGATCTCACCAACTCGCGGGGGAGGCACACCGCCATCTCTGCGATGAAACATTCACTACACTAACAGAACCAACGAGAGTTGACGTGTGTGGAAACAACAACAAATCAAACTGTTGAAAAGATCGTTGGGTGAAGTGTTCGTAAGCGTTCCATTGGCGCTTTTGCTATTGATTGGGCGCACTGTGTGTTGTGGGGGAGGCAGGAGCGCTGCCGCAAGTTTTACGACCCCCCCCCCAGCTACCTCGCGCCTCTCGCGGCCTGCGCAACCCGGGATCATTTAATTACACAGGACGCGCTGGGCGACGGTCAAGGGTCGATGCGGCGGCGCGGGGCAGGGCGCTGCGCCCGCTCCAGAAATAGACGTCCCGCGAACGGACCCCGCGCCGCCCGCCTGCAATGGATCCGGTGGAAGGTCGGCCCCAAGGCAGGTCGATTATTTGATTTCCCAGCGAGAGTCTCGCCTTTGACACGGTCTGACCCGCACATATCTACATGCCCTTTAACCAACGTGTTTCGTAGCCTCCCTACATTAATTCAGCTTTATATTCTTTTGTTACCGGCGAATTATTTTAGCAATAATATTGGTCTTTCCTTTTTTGAATTTGAAAAGTTGCGTAAGTACATTCATGAACATTCGATAACCATTATTCATTAGTCGTTAAAATGGAATCGGAAATTTGAGGGGATACATTTATGATAGGAATGGGGAATAAAATTATCTTCCACGATATTTCTTCAGCTAAGGCTACTCACACATATTTCAGGAATTATTTCCTCGTTTTCGGAGGTTAGAATATAAAACGTAGATAAATTAACATCTAAGAAAAATTAGAAATATTCATGTACTGAATAAAAATTGAGATTTAAATACTTAGAACATTTCAAACATAATATAGTTTTGGGTCACCGTAATACCCCAAACGTATCACAGCAAATGCTTAGCTTCTCTGTCATATTAATCAATGGTATTTGTCGATTTAGAGCCACTCTCACTGCAGCTGGCAAATAATATGGGTGTGTATGTTCAATTACTGATATTTCGAGCTCGGGTCGTAGATTCTGTCGTCACAGCCATTTTCGAGCAATTTTAGTGAAAATTGTCATAGAAGGGTTAATGTTGCGTATTGATCAAATACAGCGAACATCATTGAACTACTGAATTAATTATTTTTCAGTACTCTTTCATTTACATGATATAATTAAGAAATATATATTTCCGTCTGGGAACGAAATGTGTACTAGACTATTCATAGCAAATTCTGTTGTTTTAATTCTTAACTCTCAAACACTCCTTACGTAAACCATACTTTTCTGATCCAAATTTAGACGCGTTCTGTTTGCGAAAAAAATTGTTACAAGTTAGACTCTTCTTAGATCAGGACAATTCCATATCTACCCTAAAAATAAGAATCTTATTATTTGAGAAATTCGAAGTTGGTTTAAAGACATTTTGAGTTACATATTTCGTTTCAGATTACTGGAAAATACGAGACATTGGACAGAACATCAGACTTTTTAGACGTCACTTTTTCTGTTGAATACGTTTGTATGACTATTAAGACTGGGACTGACTTGGCAAAAACAGAATGCAATCTCGTCGTCCTACATTCCATTGGCAGGCATGCCATCATGAACGTCAGAGAAAGTTTTCTCTCTCCTATTTCGTCTTGGCATCGAATAATAAACATTTATTTGAATTGGTGACATAAACATACACTGCAACTTCTGTCAACAAATATAGAATTTGCCCTTAAATACTCTTATCTGCTTTTAATCCTATTACATTTTTATAAAAATAGTTTAAAGATATATTTATATATTCTGATCTATTTTTAGTAAATTATTTTCAAATTCATATTCAATTTTTGTTTCTTGTGATTCTGTAGAATCAATATTAATACGTGAACACAAAATGTGAATCTAATAAAACTGTGTTAACAGTTGTGAAATTCGGTGATCATATTTTAAAGTAATGAAATTAGTGCATTAGTATGCAGTGTACTAGTACTAATAAGTAGAAACTGACATAATATGGGTGATTAATCTAACACAAATTTTGATGAAAATGAAATTTGCATATAGGTTCTATAAATATAATCAAAATTATTATTTAATAACTCCTAAAGAATAGCTGCCTACAAAGTGTGAGATTATAATTGTTTACTTCAGAGACTAACGCATTAAATTAAATATTC
The DNA here is from genome assembly GCA_038098605.1 of Gryllus longicercus. Classification (NCBI taxonomy): domain Eukaryota; kingdom Metazoa; phylum Arthropoda; class Insecta; order Orthoptera; family Gryllidae; genus Gryllus; species Gryllus longicercus. Next base: position 800,542 of record JAZDUA010000530.1, read on the forward strand.
ACTCTTCAAGAATTTCTATTCAAAGTTCGGTACGTTGGTACTTCGGTACTTTTTTGGAAAAATAATGAAATTTGCTTATTACAGTTGTAGTCAATCAGTTTTCAACATGAACCAGTAAACAACTAAAAAAGATTACTAGAAAACAGAATATTGCTAGTTATTTGTTGAAAATTAATTCTGAGGAAACATGTAGAATTGTTGAAAAACTCGAGTAGAAATAAATAGACTTAAATATGCTTAGACGTGAAGTAATATTCGTTTCTTTAAGGAAGCAGTACAAAAGATTAAATAGATCTGTACTTTAAACTTACTTCCTTAAAAAAATGATTGTTTTTTACTTATACAGTTTTTTCTCCTGATCTTCACGTAATATTGCCTTGAACATCATATTTTTATAATTAATTATTAAATAAAAGTAAATTTTAGAATTAAATTAACACATTATCTATATGAATAATTTTTGTGGACTTTTTATCCAAATCTATAGATTTATTCGGATCTTGAAAAATCATTTGCACTCTGAACCTTCTAATTAAGAAGAAACTCAGTGCTACGAAGTTTCGGAAAAATCTGGAGATTCTCTCCCTCTCCAGAATCCAAGTGTGCCCATTTTCACTTCCTCACGATTTTCTCGGAAGTAGTGAAGATGGTAAAAGTGAGTAGAAGCGGGGTCGGAGCGGGGTCGGAGCGGGGTCGGAGCGGGGTCGGAGCGGGGTCGGAGCGGGGTCGGAGCGGGGTCGGAGCGGGGTCGGAGCGGGGTCGGAGCGGGGTCGGAGCGGGGTCGGAGCGGGGTCGGAGCGGGGTCGGAGCGCGGTCGGAGCGGGGTCGGAGCGCGGTCGGAGCGCGGTCGGAGCGGGGTCGGAGCGGGGTCGGAGCGGGGTCGGAGCGGGGTCGGAGCGGGGTCGGAGCGGGGTCGGAGCGGGGTCGGAGCGGGGTCGGAGCGGGGTCGGAGCGGGGTCGGAGCGCGGTCGGAACGGGGCGGGCGTGGTTTTACAAAAAATCACACTCATTCGACACATGATAAAATTCATACCTTTTCCTGCCTAAAACATGATTCTGATAATTAAATATCGGGCAGTGCTGAGTTACATCAGATCCTTTTTTAATATTAAAATTAATATTATATTATAGTAAAATTATTTCAATTTTTTTGTAATTATGTTTTTTTAAACCCCGAGCACACTGTAAGGGATATTAGTGAGAACGTGTGAAGAATATAGAAACTCCTCATCTGAAGCTAACTCTTTTCTTTAGTCACGTGCTCTGTAATTGTGAATGAGCTTCATAATTTCGGATTTTTTTACTTTTAACACTTTTATTTTTGCGGAGAACTTCTGCTCCATGCCCGCGCCTCCTATTTCTCGGTTGCGCCAATGCGGAGGGGCTAGCAGAGCGGCGCCGGGCGCCACTGGGGCTCAACTCCAAAAATACAAGTTTGGCCACGCAAAAGAAAAAAGGCTACCGAAGTTGGAGCCACTTAACTAAATTAATGGGCTCGTTGTCTCACATATTCAAGTGGAGATTCAAAGTTTGCTCTCTGCTGTTTTCGCCCCTCGTTTGCAGTGGGAAATTCTGCGGGTGACGGAGGACCGCGAACACGCTGGGAAGACGTATGCGTAGGAGGGCACTCTCCGGCAATTTGGGTGAAAGTCAGGGATAAAACATCGTAGATGAGACAGTTCCTCGGAATGAAGATAACTACGGATCGGGGTGGATTTGAGATAATTACAGCAAAAATGAAGAAAAATTCCGAAACGAGCAAGAGAGACTTCAATGCTCAAAGTGCCTACAATTAAGAAAAGTGTCAGCTTCGCGGACTAAACAAAACAAACTTCTAGAAACTGGCGCTTTCTCCGCCGGCCCGGCCGTCGGCGGAAGGTTCCGAACTTGTTTTAACGAGGAAGGCGAAAGTGGGTATGAAGCAAATTAGCGAAAGCTACTAAACCGCCCCCGAAGGGCTCATAAAGGAGATGAATCAATAATAAGCTCCGGGCGAGTCTGCGACTCGGCGGCTGCGGTTACGGGAGTTTAATCAGCGGTTTTCTCAGTCTGTTTGCAGGCCGTTTGCGCGGGGGGTGGCCCATTTGCGCCTGGCTGCCCCGTAAACGTGCGTTAATTTAGTGCGGCAGGCGCTCAGATACCACTTGGATAAAAATGAACTACGTGCTCTTTATAGCTCCTGAGGCAATTTATATTACCTGTGTTGGTATTCCGAAACACAGCAGGTTTTTACAGAAGTTGTTGGCTTTTTTCGCAAACTTGATAGCAAAAGTGGGTTTGCAAAGAATGATCTGCGGTGTTGGCGTTTACAGTAACGTAAATGCAACGTTGTGGACTGAGATTGATTTACCCGATTATAAAAAAATGTATTGTGCGTCTTCTTTACAGGTTCACCATAACAAGTGTGGTTGTATATTTCTTGAAAAGGTAGAATTCTTTTTCTTCTGCCAAGATGTTCTATGTGCCGCAAGACAAGATTATTTAGTCTTATTATGCGCGAGTGTCATGGTATTACATTAGACTATTTTTAGATTACATAAAATATAAGAATTTGAACATCAACTTAGAAAAAAAAGTAATATGGAAAAATGCGTACTGAGGGCTCTCTTCAGGTCTTGACTAAGGCCCTCGGACGGATTCCTGTGACTGACTCTTATTCTCTCTCTCCTCAAACACCGGAGCGAGTCTGTTTTCTCTCTAAAAGTTAAAGGAATAAATTTATACTGGTGGTTTGAATGACCAAAAATGCTGCTGAACAAAACCGCACGAAATATATTTTTCCAAAAAGTACTACGCACACTGCTCAAGAACAACAAATAAAATAGTTATCTAAATAACTGCAATGAATTAAATATTTTAACTAAAACAGTCTTGACAAATACTGCAGTAATATAGTAGAGAATACATATAGAACAACAGTTTTTTTCCTACCAATAATAAAAATACTGCTCCATATAGCAACACGTATATAGCCAATATTTGGTAGCGGGCAGCCTCTTCATTGAAGCCTTTCTATGAGTCGTGAGCACTGTGTCACTGGGTAAGAGAATTCACTTGATGCGCGCAATATAAACAGATTCGGAATAACAAAACTAAAAGTTAGCTCTTGTGCCAACATTGAAACTTTATTTTTTTTTTTCGGAGTTCCTGGGTATTTAACGAAACCATAGACACCTCTCACATTCCCGGAGACTGCGTCTTTTTTCTGTAAATTTCGGTGCGTGCAATATCCATGCAATTTCATTATTTTCTTATTACAAGATTAAACTGCTCCTATTTATCGCGACTTCCCTGACCAACTCACGTGTCTCCCTCGCGCGCTGCACTGCAGGCGTCGTCTGGCGTCGAGGCTGCGGCTGTTCGTCACCGTCGCCCCACTGCAGCGCCAGCGCCTGCTGCACCCGCGTCAAAGCGCTTTGTCTCCGTCCGCATTTCCATTCCCACACACTCCTCGCCTCAATCTTGGCGGCGCGTCCTCCGCCTGGGCTTTGTACTTGACGCCACGCACCTGCTGCTCGACGACTAGATTTACATAGCAAGTTGCCAACTTTCGGCTGGATCCTCGTGGCAAAAGATGATTCATCAAACATAGGCGAAATCGGATTTTTAACGGCTATGCATTTCCCTGCCGAGACATTTTTCTAGGAAATGAGATTTCTACTTGAAAATGAGAAAAAATTGCATTTATTTATTTTAAAATGGTTTTTAACAGAAAATAAAATCCAGTTACGACCTAACATGAACAATGGCTCGTTAAAAATAATTAATTTTCTTGATAGACAAACTATTTGTATCAAATTATTGTCAAGAAAAGCGGCAAATATGTTAATCCTCAAGTAGACCTTCTTACATTTTCTTTATTCCTGACATCCATTTCAAAAACTGGAAGTTTTTGAATTCTTAATTCTTTAGCGAGTTTGTAGTTCAAATTATAACAGAATTAAAAACTAGTGATGCTAAAAGAGCTCGCACTTTTCTCCCAGTATTTTCGCGCAAAATTACACGCAAAGTACTAAAATTTGGAAACATTGTACATGGCCTTATTTCGAAATATCTTGTTATGGAACAGATTTCATTCAGGGAAGAAATCTATATCTTTAATGTTTTATTGCAGTAAACTGCGAAAAAAAAATTGAACTTTTACAATTCATAAAAAATTATAGATTTTATGGAACATGAGACCTGTACCATTCTCTTAAATGTCCTTCACACCAACCAACAACAAAATTAATTCAAAAACGATAGATCAATTTTTTTGAAAAGCTTCAAAATGACTCAGGGGCTTCATGTTAAGTACCCTACGAAATCGAAATGTCAGTTTCAAATTAAAGGGGCCGTAACATCACCCAAATCGATTGGGGCTACCAATTTTGGAGAAAATCTGCTGAATGGTATAGTCGCTAGCATTGTTCACAGACGGACGGATAGACACGTTTTACCGTCATTCGATTTTTCGGTGTCAAGGACCCACATAACGTGGATTCTGGTTATACCACGTGATATTATTTTTTTCTAAATTTAGCAACTGGATTTACCTACATTTTCGTTTCCAAGGCCTTGTAATAAAAGTTTTTTCCCCAAGATTCGCCGATTTTTCGCGCAGCATTACATAACTTTCTACTCCGAAGGGAGAGAGTAATAATGAATGACAACTGTGATTTCGCAAATGCCCCTAAAATATAAAACATTTTCGCTGCAAATATTGCCTCCGATTCCCATTCGTCGCGTCCTCCGAACTCCGCCCCTTCCCCGTCGCGTCGTCTCCCCCAGCGCGCGCGTCAGCACCGGTATTTTCGGCACCCGCGGCGGCTGCATTTGCAAGTCATGGAGATTTGGCGGCGGTGCATAATTCACGGCGCGGCGTCGGCCGCGAAGGCGGCGGAGGTGGCGGCCGCCGCGGGGGTCTTCGGTTCGATACCCGCGGAGGCACATCGACCGCGCTTCGCGACGGGCGGGCGGTCAGCCGTCCGGAAGGTGCAGGGCGGCCGGTGCGAGGGGAGGCGGGGGCGCCCCGCGGCGCAGTGCGGGCCGCGCCCGGCACCGACCGCCGCCGCCGCCGCCGCCGCCGCCGCCGCCGCCGGCGTCGATAGAACGCGCCGCCGCCGCCGCCGCCGCGCCGGTTCGACCGCCTCCCCCGAGGCCGCTTCGGGGCCGTGGCAAGGACGTCCGGACGCGCTCGAAAGCGGCGGCGCCGGGCGCTCGCGACTCGCAACAAGCACTAAGTAAACAGTTCAGGACGCTTTCGACATTTATCGCTCTTTTAGTGGAAGACAACTGCTCTCTAGCGAACATAGGGATGTGACCTGGAAAATAGGCTACTAATTTATGTTTCAATTCATATACAATAAGTTTCGAATCATCCTGCGAAAAGTAAGTAAACATAATCGGAAGTTACCCGGCTGTCGGATACACATGGAGAGGCGAATCCCACAATCCGACTTGTAGGCCGGATACCACGTTCGAGCATGGGGGGGCGATCAGCGTCAACGTACCAGAAATGACATGCATTAAACATACTGAGCCATATTGATCACAGTCCGGAAGTATGTAAAAAACAATTAACGGGACACATATTTTATAGTGCAGAATGCGTCAGCGCCCCAGAAAAAAAATATTGGGGGACAGTTGAAAGCAAGAGATGCTGACGAGGATGGTTCCTGAACTCTTCCGCGCACAGTTTTATGGTAGGTTGGAAATTAAACCTAGTTTATTGAGTCTGAGGATTTATAAAAATTTACCTAAATAAACATGTCAGTTATTTTATTTTAATTGAATGTGATTTTTGGAAGGGAAGAATCTTAGAAATGCTACAAAAATCGATGGCTCATCTCTACTAACCTCGAAATCTTCAGTGGGGGGGGGATGAGAAGCTAACCAACCAACCACCAACCAACCGTGAAATTTGAAAAAGTACTTAGGTTGGATAAATGACTACCAGATAGCTGATGTACCTTTACAGGCATGTTACGATACGTGTACATTTATATATTTTATGAATTCTCAATATTAATGTTTAAAAGTTTGTCAAACACGTTGGTAAAGAGTAAATTTCAGGAGCACAGAAGCACAGTGAGAGATTTTCCAAAATGCATTGTGTTCATAAGATGATAAATTACTGAGAATATATCGAACTTTTACGAAACTGTATTGACAATCATGTCCCTTTTTCCAACCTCATTAAAACAGCCCGAGATTTCCAAGCTCTTAATGTTTAAAATTTCCAAAAGTAACAAGATTTAATAGTGATGAATTCACATTTTAAAACATATTAAGATAATATATCACGTAGAACGAGATAAGTTCCTCTATATGATTTTAGAGTTGTTTTCAAGTTATGACCACTATATTTCTTGACGATTTTGCAAAGCATAATATTCGCTCAGCTCATAATTTAGTCATACGGAGACTTAGTTCTGCAGAAAACAACGCATTCTTCCTGCACTACTATTGATTTAGTTTCCGAACGTTTGTCGTGCGGCTTGCAAACAATTGGCTGTTACGAATAATAGGTACTCTATAGTTTAGTGGTGAAATAAAAGCATATCATTCCAATCCAAACAGACTGTTTTGCGTTGTTTCCAATAGCGTTTATTTTTATTTGTTAAAAGGCCCACCACAAAACTTATTGAATTGGAAGTATCAAATGTGTGCATTCAAAATTATTGGCATTATGCCTACAGATTTATTCAGAGTTAGATTTTCCTTTCAAATGCATCCCATTTGTGTAAACGAGTGCCAAATCCGTTCCTCCGCAAGGGAAAATCCAATGCACTGAGCTATAAGGGCCGAAGCGAGGCGTTTAGTTCCCCGAGAGAAGCGTTCCGCTAAAGCGCCTAAGCAGGTTTCAAGCGAGGGAGGGGGGGCGGAGGACCACTCGGCAGCGACGCGGTCCGGAGCGGCCAACCCGGGAACGGCGGCGCGGGGGGGGGGGGAGCGGTCGGTGCCGCAAGAACGACTTGGGCGACAGGGCCGCAGGCGGAGGACGCAGACGGGCTGCAGAGAGGTGCAGAAGGGTGTGGGGAAGGTCGGGGAAGAGGCACGTACAAGCGTAAAACACGTGAGGTCAGGGTCGGAGTCGAGGGGAGGAGGGAATGACGAGAGAGAGAGAGAGAGAGAGAGAGAGAGAGGAGAGCGAGCGTTTGGAGGGGGCGTGAGTTGGTGCAGAAGAGAAGTAGAGGGAAACGTACGGAGGGGGTTCCGGAAGGACACGAAAAGTTGTGAAGATAGAGCGTTCTCGGGGGAGACGCATGGTGGTATGCGAGATGAGAGAATGAGACACGAGCAATACGTAGGGAATGCGGTTCTTACGAGAAATGGAGTATATTATATACAGGAGTAATGACATATGTACGAGAAATAAGATATATAAGAGAAATGAAGTTTAAACCAGGATTGGGGTTATTACGAGGAAAGAGGTGCGTTCGAGGAACGAGGTATTTTGAGGTCTTCACGAGAACAGAAGTGCATACAACAAATGAGGTGTTTTGAAGGAATGAGGAGTAGTGGAGGAAGGAGGAGTAGTGGAGGAATGGCCTATATACACGAAGAGGTGTATACGATGAAAGAGATATTTACGATGCAAGATGTGTATAAGAGCAATAAGGTGAATACGAGGAAATATCTTCCACGAGGAGAGAGGTACACAGGGGAAAAGAGGTGTGTAGGCGGGACGAGATGGGGGTCGGGGCCCGGCCGCGCGGCGCTGTCTGCAGCCGCGTGGCTGACGGTGCGGGTGCGCCGGCGTTGCCCGTTAACGAGGCTGCTCGGAAGCGTTAACCTGCGCTCCGCCGCGCGCGAATGGAGCAGCGCTGCCCTCTGGCGGCGGCGCTCGCGGACCGCAGCGCGACGCGGCTCCAGGACCGCTCTCGTGTTTTACGTGCTGCTTCTCGTTAACTATCTAGCTCTGCTCTATCATAACATGGTTGCCAACTCTCGTTAGGTTTAAGGGCGGTGCGTCCTATATTCGTAGCAGAATCTTGTTTGGAACTATACTTCTCCCTTTTTTAATTTGTATTTCTATGTATCTTTATTACAGCATATAAGACAACTTTCGAAAAAAACTGCTTCTGAATAATTTCATAATAGTAAACAAACTAAAAAGTATTGTTACATGTACTATTTTTGCGTGTATTATATACAATCATACATTTAGTTTAGATTCAAACTTCACGTCCATTTTCGCGAATTAAAAAGAATTATCAATCAATACCACCAAGAAATCTTTTCAACTAATTTTGTGAAGAGATTACCGAAACAAATCTTAAATTCAACATTTGTTAAGGTTATAGTTAATGCACTCTCTGCATTGATATTCATTTATGTGCAAAAACTGCGTCTGGATCTTACATTCGTCAGAGTTTTAATGATCCACCGTACAATTCCTCCTGCTGGTAAAATTTACAAAGTCTGGATGTATGTAAATTTTTACTGGTGTACCTCTTGGCTTGTAGGCGATCCCCCTCCCCCCAACGCAAGCAAGCCGAGGCCGAAATGTTGAAGCGCATTTAAAAATATCTCCATCTGCATTTTGATTCCGGCGCATCTGGCTCGTGAGCGCTGTTCGCATCCATAATGGAAACGTGCGCGCCGGGCGCCTCCGTGGAGACCGCGCGCGCCACCTGCCCGGCCGCAATAACGGCCTCCTCTGGGCGTCGTCACCGCCTCCGCCGCCGCCTCGCGGACGGTCCAGCGCCCGCGAATAGACGCGCTCGCCCACCCTCTCGGACAGCAACGCCTGCGTGACGTCAGCTAGGCAACCCGTCGCACTCTCCTGTGCCGCGGGCAACCTACCCTCGCTTGGCCGGCTCCTTCCATCTCCAGCATTTAATGGAGCTGCGATGTGGCTTCCTACTGCACTTGCTGGTGTTATCACATTATTCTCCTGTTTTTCTTTCGCGTTGCCGCAAAAACAAATCAACAACATTGAAGTTCTTTTTACTAATGCTTTTTCTTCGTTTTACCGTTTTATATTTTGTTCTTCACTTATAGTTTAACACTTCGTTTTATCTTTCATGTTATTTGCTTCCTCCGTATAAACTTCTTTCCCCATGATAACGCGTGTATATTGTAATAGTTCTTACTTTTCTTTATTTTAATCGTTATTTTCTGAAAATAATTCTGTTTCTCCTCATTCTTCCTGTCCAACATCACTTTTTCGCCGGCGATTTTTTGAGTTTTCCGACTCTTTTGCGCTCATAAAATGTCTTACTTCTGTACTTTGTTTCTTACATCTCCATTATGAAAAGTTTACTCTTACCCATCCAGATGATATTTTGCGCGTTCTTCCTTTCCCCTTGCCACTTCCCTCTTCCCCTCCATGGCTGCCTGCGTGCCGCTCGCGCCACAGTACGAGTGGCTCCCCGGGCGCTCCCAAGCGGCCCCCTTGAGGCATCGTTTTATGAAGACGTCATAGAGATTTATTTACGTCGCACGTGGGTCTGTATTCCTTTGAAGCATCCCCGTTACGTATGTCCTTTGCAGTACGTGACGTATTTCTGCGGCACACCCGAAATAACTGCAGGGCACAGGCAAAGAAATCCCAGGACTGAGGTAAAACGCTTGTTATAAGGGAGTTGAGCGTCAGTACGAGGGAATATTCAATTGAGAGATTGCTGTGTTTTATCATTTTTATAAGACACGTGATTACAAGAATAATGGACGCTGTTGAAACACGGCATTTTATAGAAAATTTTAGACCCCATCCCTCACTTCCAAAGAAACTTAATAGAGGAACTAGCGGTGTATATCAAGAGAACTAATTTTTGTGTCAACTTGGGAACACAGAGTTATGCAATAACCTCTTAACTTAAGCTGCTGTAATGTTTTATCCTCGTAAATTTTCTCGGGGAAGTTTGTAATTAATGGGGATAACTGAACAATACGCTGCAACATGGTTGCCATAATTCTAATCGGGAAAGATAACAAGGTCCCTGGTTTGAATCTCGCAGTAAGCCTTTTCCATTTCGGAGAGAATGTGTTCTCGCAAATTATGCAAGGGAGAGAGAAGATATGGAAGGATACTAGTTATAATCCTCTCCATCCTTTCATTTTCCATTCATTCTGTTCCCAAACAAACACAAGCTTGTCTGTCAGATGAAATGCCTTTACTCAGCGAAAATGCTGTAATGGAGTTCCCTGGAATAAATGTAATGAAATAAATTCATTTTATGAATTAATGCATTTACATTTCACGCATCAGGACGCTAAACATTTTCTGAGTTTCCATTTCGGTGTCTAAAAACAATACGCACCTAGTAATAGCGTATTGTCGTATTTTAATTAATGTATTAATTAATCAATTACCACGATCGGACGAACGGGCAGATAACCAGACCTTTTGCTGTCAATCGAGTTTTCGGTATCAGGAATCCATCAAACGTGAATTCTGACCACACAACGTGTTAGAGGAAATAATTTTCTACATGTAGACATTTATTCACTTTCACTTTACTAAGGCCCGGCAATAAGTGTTTCTGCCAAAATTACCCATTTTTCGACGCTCAATTACAATACTTCCTCTTCTTACGAAATAAAGACGAGAAAGTAAAAGACGAATTACATAAATGAGAAGTAGAAGAAGAGGAAGAAGAAGGAGAGAAAGAGAGAGAGAGAGAGAGAGCAGACGCAGGACAAGAATGTGTTATTCCTAACTGAAGTGGAATACGGCCCAGTTGCCTGGTAGAATAGCCCGTTATCGACTGCAGAGGCAACTGGCAGCCCACGCCAGCAACTCCGAACGAAAGGGCGAGCGAGAAGGACGTTTAGGTGGAGGTTTATGCGGATGACGATATCCGTAGGGCGGGAAGGCCGGCGGTTGGGCCAACGGTTAAGCGGGGAATTAGAAGAAAGTCATATGGTTGGCTAGACGATCGGTTAAGCAGTCGGTTAGGTGATTACTTAGGTCGCGGTAAGGCGGAAGTTAGGACAGTGTTAGGCAGAGTCCAGACAAATAGCCATGCAGAGATTAAACTGTCAGTTGGCCGGTCGATTAGGCGGACGGTCAGCTGGTCGATTTGGTTAATAGTTGAGCGGCGTATTGGGCTGTTTCTAACGCGATCGGGTAAGCGGTATGTTAAATGGAAGGCTAAGCGGTAGTTTGTGGTAGGGTAAGCGGTAAGATATGCGGTAGGGTATGCGGCCAGTTAGGCGATAGGTTAATCGGAAGTTTTTTAGACCGTCAGGCAAATGATTATGCAGAGGTTAACCGGTCGGTTGTCCGGTCGGTTTGATTAGGTATCGGATACGCGGTATGTTAAGAGGTAAGTTAGACGGTTATTTAAGTGGTAGGCTAAGATGAAGGGTAGGCGGTTCGTCAGGCGGCCGCTTTGCGGCGGTTAGGCGGTCGGCTGGGCGGGCGGGCGCTTGCATGGAGGATGGCGTGCGCCACGCGACAGTCTTCGCATGGTCGCGGTCTTTGCCGGGGACCGAGGCACGCGCCCCCCCCGCCCACACCGTGCCCACCCCGTGCCCACCCCGTGCCCACCCCGTGCCCACCCCGTGCCCACCCCGTGCCCACCCCGTGCCCACGCCGGGCATCGAACCGCGCACGACAGCCTACACTCTCTCCGGAGCACCGGCACGCAATTATTTCGAGGAATAGCTGGGCTATATTGACCCGGTTATTTTGGATGTCACTTTCTTCGTCCAGAAGAAAATCTTATTTGCCTGATAGTCAAGAAATCGTATGGTTCATGACAAATATATCCTAGTTTAAACAAATGATTTAATTTGATTATTGAAATATATTTTTTAGTATTGGATATCGTCTCAAAAAGAATTGAGTTTTATCATGCTGATTTAAAAAAGCAGAACTTGTCTTTGCCTCTGACTCTTAATTTATTTAATTTCTCTTTAGCCTTAGAATATGTTTCACATGAATGATGAAAGACTGAAAAAAATTAACACATCACTGCAAGGAATATGCTCAAATGGGGGTCAATGCCCACTTTCGAGCATTCTCTTTAAAGTACCAAAATAAGAAATAGAGTTCCTAATGTCTCCAGAGGTGTGCCGAGTAATAGATTATAATGACGAGAGTGTGCATATAATTGATCATGATTTTATGTTAAATACACTCGTGGTACAAGCCGTAATACTATGCAATATAGGCATTACTGTGATGAGACACTCTTACAATTACGGTGCCTTTTTGAAATTATCATTGGTTGGCAAGATTTTTTTGTGGTATGGATTGATAATTCTGTTTGCAATTGGCTGGTAGTAAAGACTCATCTCCTAGGATTTTGTAAGTCTAATTTTCGAAAAACAATAAAGGATATAATTCTTTCTTTTACTTCATTTGATTGAAATATCTGAAATATCTGAGTATTTTATTCGTTTTCATAGGAGACACGATTTTAGACGGCAGAAGAAGTTATCCAATCCTGGATATTAGTTCTCTTCTTGTGAATGAAACGTATTATTCTACCTATATTTTAGGGGTCAATTCCGCATATTTCATTTCTCAATTTAAATTTTTAAGAAAATTAAGAGAAATTTTTATATACCATTACAATTTGAAATTTACTTATTCGCAGAGTAGAAAAAAATTATGATTTTTGGTAAAAATAACGGAAATGTTGAAAATTGAATAAAACATTTTGTCGTGTGGAAGTATTTTTATATAAACAACAGTACTTTTTCGTAGGAGGCTCGAGCGAACAGAGAGAAAGAAAAAAGGGAGAGACAGAGAGATAAAGAAAATGAGAGCCATTCCACTCAAATTAAATACTATTATATATTTTTTATTTAATTCACAATAACTGCTCGTTCACGTTCATTCAATATATATACTAAAATGAACTTTCAAATTGCGTGGCCAGTCGGTTCTCACTACGAACAGCACGATGGAGGCAATTTTCTTTCGATAACCTTTCAATCGTGGTTTTCTCTCCGATTCTAAACCTGTTTTTGGCGGAAACGCTCTTTGAATTTGACAGCAATATGAGAAAACTTTCCCGCGGCGACACTTCCAGGAAGAAAAGAGTATACTTGGACCCGCTGCAGATAAGAATTTAGTAGCAGCTGGAGCCAGTGACTGTTCAACGCAGGCGCAAAGTGCAAGAGCGAACGAGACTAGTTCGATTCGATTGCCTTAGAGCCCTATCGATTGGCTCTCGAAGCGGGGGATCGGCGACGCGCGCCTGAAAGGGATTTCTCTGTAGTTGACGCAGTTTATTTCAGTTTCCCTTAGATCTAACTTTCCATCAAAAGATGTTCTTCTTGTTATATCAGGGTTATATAACATATAGAACATAAATTTTGATGAATTTGGACGATGAAAAATTATTAATAATGCACATTTGTACAAGAATGACACAAATAAAATATTCAAATGACTGATGCATTTTTACTTGTTTCACGAGTACGAATTTGTGGTATCTTTTTGCCATAAAAATTTTGCTTTTACACTAGGCATTCCCGAAAATGTAGATGTTATGTAAAGTTCAGATTTACATCCATAAAAATATAATTATTTTTAGTTTTGAGGTAAGAGTCAATAAATAATTGATTTGATGAATTATTAAATGTAATTGAAAATTACTTGATATATTTTGTTTTATCAATATACGATAAGTGTTCATTTACTTGTCGGCTACTCTGATCACAAATGTATCCCTAGATTTTTAACACAAAATATTATATTAATGTTCAGTGTACTATGAAATTATAAATTTCATGAGAAAACTTTTCAATTTTCTAAAGGGATAACTGTTAATAAAACATTAATTGCAAATAGTCTGGAATAAACTAATTTAAGTAATGAGTCAGGAAACCAGGGATAATTTAACCCCAATCGCAAACGAGTAATGCGCGACATAACATTGAACAGGACCCCTTTATTACCTAATAACCTACCGTAAAGTATGACACATTTATGTCCATGTTGTAACTAACGGGTTCAAATGCTCTGGATATTTGCCGTTTCTAGTGGATAACGATTTGATTGTTGGATTGAGTGAATCGAAATAGATAAGGAGGACATAACAATATTCGAATTCAAATTAAAAGCTATTTCAATTGAACATTGAGTATTTCAATTACATTGAAATGGTAACTTCGTAATAAAGTAACTAATATTTCTATTTTGAATACAAAACGTGCATAAATATAGTTATTACACTCAATATACCACATGCATTATTATACACCATTACATAAACATTGCATTCAATCTACAACTAATTATTTAGTTAATTAAAATTAAATTAAGGGGTCTAGAAAAACTATAATGACAAAGAAATATCTGCTTTAATTATGTTTGAATCCGTTGCACCGGTTATAAGCTGTATGTGAATTGCAGCTCTTCGCCTTTCTTTCCGTAATATAATTCTTGTATGATGTGTACAAGGAGTTGTTTTAATAAAATGTCAACTTAAAACTACTTATTAACATTCAATATATTTTCATAATTTTCGTTTTTGAATTTGGCGTTACTTTTCATAGAACACCGATTTATGTATCTATTTGAATTAACATTAAAATGAAATTTAGGATGTGATGGATCATGGCATCGAGTAGTAGTTCTCCAGTTGTGACGCAAGTTGTGGCAGCAACTCCCAAGAGAAATTCTGAGAGCCAATAAATAATCCAAGGGAAAAAGTACGTTAGTTTTGCCTCTCAAACTTGGAGAGAAGTATCCTTGAGGGTCGGGCCACGAGGGACGAAGCTTTGCTCTCTGCCCTGAGAAGAATACGGAGATTCAGCCTGATTGGCTAAAGTGAATCTCGAAATTCCTGCTCCCTTCTGCGTCAGTGATAGTACGGAACATCACTCAGGAAATCGCTGAGCAAGATTTTGACTACGAGCGAAGTAATAGAATACATTTAAAATGAATGCATGTGCTGTTCTATTAAAATCAACGCACGTGTGTACAACTAATATTGATACCATCGTAAAGTTCTTAGTAAAATTTTATTCAATGAATGTCATGGAATTCAGTTCTTTGTTAAAGAAGAGGAGGAATGATAAGAATGTAACTTGTATATATCTTACATAATTTGTAAAATGTTGTTTAAACGGCCGGTAAAATCTAATATTTTAATCACTTACTCTATAAAGTACGACTTCACCCATTAAGATGAAGATTCATAGTGGAAATAAAGTTGATGAAAACGTACATAAGATTCAGTTGGTCGCGCAGACATTTTGCAATGCAAATTAATTGATATTTAAAGGTAAAAGAAATGAAGCACCAATTCTTGTGGGTCTTTGTTTCTTAGTAAATACGTTTTGCTAGTCCTTAAGACACACACGGAATAAAAGTCCCAAAATTCAAGTTAGGTAATTCTGTACATTCAAAACTCTTCCATCCTGCATCAAGGCACAAAAATCGTTCTCACGTATAAACGCATCAATGCTCAGCTCTCAGACAACTCATCGTTATGGACCTTATTCATAATAAATTGGCATTTATTATGGAACAGACATTATACTTCCATCTTTTTTCCCTAATAAACTAGCTATCATTGGAACTTTAAAAGTAAAACTGGAATGTTCGGAAACTAGTAACCATGAGCTATTATGCTGGCAAAATTTAATTGTTCTATTCTTAAAAACGTAAGAATTATGTTTTGTAATTCAGAATATCATAAGTTCACTTATTAACCATGCAAGTATCACTCAGTTTAGCATGATATTAACACTGAACAATTATTTATTTTGTACAAAATTTCTCGAGTTTACACTATGAAATTTTAGATCAGAATTCCTTTTTATTATTATTTCAAAATATGATTGCTGGCGAGACAAAACAAAATTTACAATTTTACAATTTAATCTGTTATGAACAGCAGGGCATCTTAATCTTTGTAAGCAAAATATGCTATATACTTAACATAAACGTTACAATGCATGTTGATTCAACACGAATTTGTTTTGAAAAAAGTGAAAAATTAACTTAAATGCAATACACTTTAACATTCTAAGACTAACATTTGTCGTTTTTATGAAATAGTTACAAAGGAAGAATAAATAGGAAACTACGACCATAAAAGTAACTTTATAAGTAAAGATATAAATTTTGAAAGTAACAAGTAGCACACAAAACAAATGCAAAATTATATGAGAGATAAATATCGTCTTTCAGATTTAATTTATGGTTAATTTTGTAATTTGTAACTTTACTAATGTTATATTTACTTTAAAATGTTGTGTTTTTTCTCTATGCAATTTTCAACGAAAGATTTATATATTTGATCAGTGTGAAAAATATAACGCAAAAATATGTCATTTTTAAATGCGATGAATGTGATAAAGACAGGCTAAATCCTCTACATTTGAAGAAAACAGTAAAGATTATTGTACAGCATGTTTAGAATGCGCCAGAATCGAACTTCTTCTTCGACTAGTTGGTGCTGGCGAATGAAACCCCCTGCGAGTTGCGGTTCTCTTGAAGGTGGCGCGACCGCCCAGATCTCCCCAGCAGAGCGCTCGCCCATTCGCGCTCATATTGAGCGCAATCCCAGAGCAGCGGCGGCACCGCGCGGAAGCCAGGAAGCCAGGGCGGCGAGGTGAAGCAGGCGAAGCGAGACCACTTCGACGGCGGAGGACTCAGTCATATTGGCAGAGGTAGGACTGGTGATGTGACTGTCGGCGGCGAGAGGGTAATAAAGACGATGGGCGTGGAATGATCGAGGCTGGCCACCACGTAACCCGCGGCGGTAGCGACGGAAAAGAAAAAGCCGCAAGAAGCGTGCCGCCGACAGGAGAGTCTACGATGCCCGACAAAGAGGAGGGGGAGTGAACGATGGCGCGGTTGCTGAGGACATCAATGGAAGCGAGATTCACGATTGGAGAGATGCTGGAGTGACTGTACAGAGTCGCCATGCCGGCGAGGTTGTAATGGGGTAAGGACGGAGACAGCGAGCAATAGTGGCGGCCCGAGAAGAGAGGGAGAAAGCAACGTTCCCCAAAAAATCCGTTCGCGAAGGGGAAAGAGGGGGAGAGAGAGAGAGAGAGAGAGAGAGAGAGAGAGAGAGAGTGAGAGAGAGAGAGAAGATGGCAATCGCGCGGCCGAGAGACGCGCTGGGTGCAGGGGCTGCGGAAAAATAGCCTGGGCCAATTCCAGCGGGGGTGGGCGAGGGTCGGGGGTTGTTTGTGCAGCCTGCGGGCGCTGGCAGCGACTCCGGTGCGGCCTCAGCCCGGCGCCGCTCCGTCCCGCCAGCGCTCGCCCCGCCCCGTCCCGCCCCGCCAACACCCACACATTCCTGCTCCACCCTCTACTCCTCGACCAGCTCCATCTCGCCCCACCCCGCCCCGCCAACACCCATACATTCGTGCCCCTCCCTAATAACAGCCCTCTACAACCTCGACCACCTCCACCCCGCCAACGCCCACCTCGCCCCGCCCAACCAACACCCACACCTTTCGCCTCGTTCTACCAACATCCCTGTGCTACTCGCCCAGCTCCGACCCTCCAACAGCCTCCCCCTCCACACTTTGACTCGCTAACAGCCATCACTTCACGCTCCGCCCCGTCAAAACCAACATCATCCTACCTTACCTCTACCTTTCAACAGCCTCCCACACCCTTCTACCCCCACTCCCACCTAACACCCCACCATTTCGATACCCCACAACTCTCTTTCCCACGCCGCCCTGCCCAGCTAACGGCCGCCTCTCGTTGTCCGCCCCGCCCCGCGTTCACATACTTCACCCCGCACCAGTCACTTCACCACGTTCCACCTACCTTCGTACCTCTCACCACACACCGTATCATCCAACTCACTCCGCACTAACAAACCCTCCACCTACTTCATCCTTCATCACACTCTTCACCCCGAAACCCTCCGCACCACGCCCATCGCCTCACCCTGAGTCACCGCGCCGAGTTTCCCAATCTACCTAACACTGTCCACGCTCGACAGAGCTCCTCTTCTCCCTGTTCTCACTTCGCCTCCTTCTCCCCCGCAATTGCATTATTTTCCTATTCCCAACGAGCACGACATCCGGTGTACTTAATCCCACTTCAATATTCAAATATTAAAGTTCCCTGATTGCTCGATACTTCGATACGCCTACTCAGCCCTTTTTAAATCATTTTTTCAGACATAGTTGTCGTTTCGTCAATTCATTTTTTGACCTTGTTAGAGCCTTAGATAAAATATTTGACAAAACATTTATAACATTAATTCAAACTTTCATAACATGTAGTACTTTTAATCTATAAGAAGAAAGTAGAATAATATTTAGATTCGCTATGATACAAGCACAATAGCCAAGTCATATGACCAGGTCATTTAAATGTTTTAATGTTGAATATTTCTGGATCGATAAGTGATCATTCTATATTTTATCGCACTTCGTTCATCTCCGCTTCATATATCTGGTGGCTGCTCCGCATTGCCCCTCTTCGCATTGCCACTCTTCGCATTGCCCCTCTTCGCATGGCCCCTCTTCGCATGGCCCCTCTTCGCATGGCCCCGCTTCGCATTACCCCGCTTCGCATTGCTCCGCTTCGCATTGCCCCGCTTCGCATTGCCCCGCTTCGCATTGCCCCGCTTCGCATTGCCCCGCTTCGCATTGCCCCGCTTCGCATTGCCCCGCTTCGCATTGCCCCGCTTCGCATTGCCCCGCTTCGCATTGCCCCGCTTCGCATTGCCCCGCTTCGCATTGCCCCGCTTCGCATTGCCCCGCTTCGCATTGCCCCGCTTCGCATTGCCCCGCTTCGCATTGCCCCGCTTCGCATTGCCCCGCTTCGCATCGCTTCTTCTGGACCCACTCATTGCCACTTCCCTCCTTCCCGACCAGACCGACCCCCTCCGCCACCACTCACCCCAGATCAGGTCTCCCCGCCCCACCCGGCTTCGTTCCGCAACGCCAGGTCCGTTCTCCTGCTGGCCCCTCGACGTCCTCTGCTTCTTATAAGTAACCCCCTCTCCGCAGCACACCGACGTATGGCATTGCGAACCATTTTTCTAGAGCTTCCTATTTTAGCTCTACATTTCCCCGCTCTGGTGCTCCGCTCTGCGTTGCGTTACCCCAACTCCATCGCTTTTCGTCTTATTTTGCTCGCTTGTCAAAGCGCTTTTGCTGGTTGAGGTTTTCCTTTCTCACAAATAGTGTTTTTCTTCTATTTATTTCTCCTTCGTGTACCGATATTTAACTTTTCTCTTGGTCATGCCTTTCTCTAAATATATTTTTATTTTCTTCTTCTTTAATTTTTGATTATTTTATGATTTGAGTAAGCATTAAAGAATTAGTTATTATTTTATTACATTTTGTTATAATTATTCTATTCTGCTTTCTACAAAAACTGCCTTAAAAACGAGTAGAAAAATCAATTCTTGTTTAAAGTAAAGTTTAAAAAAAAGCATATTTTGTTGTTTTCTCTGGTTTGTCTATAAAATCCTTTGTTCTTTTTCAAGAGATGACTGACAGTATAGGCTAATTCAAAGGTACAATGTATTGTAGATACATTTTACAATTTAAAAATTATCTATTATAACACATTTCCAATATCGTTATTATTATTACTACTATTATTACAAATTATTCAAACAGGTTTCCTCAGTTGAATTCTTGTATTTGTAACATTTTTAAATACCCTTTCAACATTTTACGAGTATTGTTCTTCTGCATCTAAGAGGGTTCTACCCATTGCACCGTTATTTCCAGTCGCGGCAGCTCGATAATTTTTTAATGGGAATGTGAAATTGGAATGACTGCATTGCTGGTTTGCTTCCACTCCCTCTCGTCACGCTTTGACCCTCAGCCTCGTGGGTTCTGATCTTTATTACTCTCTTCTTGCGCCCAACAACTCCTCAATATCCTCATATATTGTTCGCCCGACGTGATAGCATAATCTCTTCTTTCAAACCTGCCTTACTAAGCTTCATCCCGATGCATCTCTGTCTGATTATACTTGGAGCTTTGTTGCCAGTTCATCTTGTCCATATGACCTAATTTCGAGTTACCGATCGCTCCCCCCCTCGCCCCTCCCCGTCTCCTGAAACGCCCCGCCCGCGACCGCAGAGGCGAAACTGCGCTGTTGGCTGGGAGCCTTTGTGGGGAAAGGACGGCGATTCCAGCTTTATTGCTTGGAAACTGTCCGAGCTGGCTGCGCACTTCGGGCTGGGTTCCACGATTGCACAGAAATGAAGATTAGGTGTACATAAAGAACACAATGCCCCTGCTGTATACTAAGAGTCACTTTACAAATTCCTGTTTGTATTGCTTCATATTATTTTTATTTATAGTTGGTCTTTTATATGCTAATTTTTTCTAGATAATACGTTTGAATAGCATCTTAATGGAACGTTCTTGAATAACGCTGTAAAAGCTGTTTTGTTGACCTCAAAACGTAGAAGAAAATGGGTTCAAATTAATCTTTACATAATTTTTAAATATAATCGATAATTTTATATTGCTTTCCTTGTCAGGGAAACTGTTAAAGTACTTTTTTAATTGATAGCATAATAAAATGATCATATTTATTTTGTTAATAATAATGAATTAAATATTAATTTTTTAATGCAAAATATGGAGTTCATTTTCTGTTATTTTCAAAAATATTATTTTACCATATACAGAATTTAAAAAAAATAACTCCATTGGTCTAAAATTATTTTTTAGTTTATTTACTGCGAACTTCAATTTTTGACACTTTTCTTCTGCGATTTTTATACGCTTATTTTTTATGTTGGTCGACAAGAGTGTTACGAATTTTTATTAGAATGTGGTCTGGGGACCTTTGGTGTGGAGACCGTTGGGCTGTGGACCGTTGGGCTGTGGACCGTTGGGCTGGGGGCCGTTGGGCTGGGGGCCGTTGGGCTGGAGACCGTTGGGCTGGAGACTGTTGGGCTGGAGACCGTTGGGCTGGGGACCGTTGGGATGGGGACCGTTGGGCTGGGGACCGTTGGGCTGGGGACCGTTGGGCTGGGGACCGTTGGGCTGGGGACCGTTGGGCTGGGGACCATTGGTCGCGGGGGAGCAGGCTTTAGGTAAGTGGGTCAGAAGAAACAGGTCTTGAGAAGAGGATGTTCAAGTGCGGAGCGCGGCTGGAGGCAGGGAGTGGGCGGTGGCGCGGGGGGCGGGGCGTGTGCGCGGCCTTTGTGAACCCGCGCCCCGAGAGAGGCGCCGTCGCCTGTTGTGCGCGCGTCGCCTTTGTGCCGGGTATCAGCGCCTGGCGCCTGGGCTGGGCCTGGGCGTGGGCCTGGCGCGTGTGTGGGGCGGCGCCCGGCCTGATAGCTTCCCCCATTCACGTGGGTGGCTCCCGCCCGCGATGCGCTCGCTGTGTTTTACTCTCGTTGCTGGAATAGGGCTGCTGACGTCATGTGACGTCTCTGGGGGGCTAAGGAAAAGGTGGTAGGAATTATTTTTCTACATATACTCGAGGTTTTTGGTGACCAAAAATAAATGTTATTTGTCTGCTTCGTTTAGTACTTTCAACGAATCTCTGTGCTTCCCTCGTACGGAATGTTTTGCTATCTTCTAGTCGAGATTATTTGAAAGATAATATAAAGCATTTCGTACTAATGTCTTAATTTTTTTAGGAATATTTCTTTCACGAAAGTCAATAGTTATATCTTTTACAAGGAACAATAATGAAGATTTTAAAATATGTTTTAATTTATTATTTGATACTGTTTCCTAACAAATAAATGATTTCTAGATTCAGGACCTTTACTCTTTCTTACTTTCAACTGTTTGCAATTTCGCTAAATGTGTCACTATTTTTTTCTATTTATTATTATACTTGTTGAATGTATTATGAGAATTCAATGGACAGATGAAATTCAAGTGTATGTTTTACTAATTTTCATTTAAAATAATTTGACTTTTTAGATAAGTTTTTGTGATGTGATGTGAGTCAAATAGTAATTAATATAAGCTCAAAATAATGTTTATGATATTTTCATATTTGAGTTTTAATGAGAGTAAATTATAATGGCTTTAATCCATAAAGATTCATTGTCTTTATCAGAGTGTCACACATTTGTAAAAAATATGCTTATATGTCAGTGTTTTTAAAAAAAGTGTAGGTGCAAACATTTTTTGTTTTTTTCAGAAACTGAAAGGTTCCACTCAAACATGCAGTTCCCCAATAACACAGAAAGTAAGTTCATTTTTTAAACACTTAAAAATATTTTTAAACGTTCCCCTTTCATCGATCCCTCAATACCAGTTACCCGTAATATCTGGAATCGAAATGTTTGCACGATTAGAATACTGTACTTCCTCTTCCCATGGACGAGAAAGTAAAATAAGTTACCTCCAGAGTTTTTTCAATAGCTACACAGGAATAGTGAACCTCGTTTTTTTCGCATTGCACCAAAACATACATTTGTTCCCTCAACTTTACACAGCGCAACGGCACGTACGTTCATAAATATATCATTCCCGACACGGAGGCAACAGCGAGCGGTGCCGGCCCGCATCCGTTGCCTCGCTTGTTCGTTTCTCCCTCTTTCCGCCTTCCCATTACTTATTTCGTTGCCCTTCACAGCGTGAACCGGCGTCCCTAGAGGGCGCGGCGGTCGGTGGCGCTTGTACCGACTCATCGCGTCGTGCGGAAAGTCGTTCACATTTGTCCGAATTCACTCTGGGGAACGGGTTTCAGCCCTGACTCTCGTTCGCTCTGTCGTGGACAGAGCCGCACAATGCAATGCGTCGCTGTGGACGCGCAGTGCATTGGAATGGCTACGGTGGTGATCTCCGCTCGAAACAAGCCGCTAGGGCTTGGGGAGATACGGAGGGATTGGGGACGTCCAGTGCAGGCTTTGAATTTTACTGAAAAGGTATTTTTCGAAAATCAATGTATTCACAGGAATACACTTAAAATTTGCAATTTCCACGGCACGACTGGTTTCATTATTTGAAAGGATATAGAAAAGCCGGTCTACGAAGTAACTCGATCTTTTCGTGATCAGTAGCTTTCGTGCCTGTTTGTTTCGGAATTATACCCGGGCGCGCACGACAATCACGAAAGCCTATAGTAGTGTAGTTTTTTGAATGCATTGGGAATCACTCCTTACGACTTAATATGCCACTGTGAAAGTACAGACGATGGCCGACGAAAGTTGTCTTATACTTGTTGTCAGCATTTGAGACATGTCATATTTTTCATAAATAATGGCGTTTTAACGGCACCTTTGATATACTTGTATGTCGACCAAAAAATAAGACACAAACTAAGACACAAAATAAGTCACAAATATTGCTTCAAATGGAATAATTGTAAAGAATTAATTTTAGGTAAAATATTTGTTGCGATTTCTTGACCCATACGGTCTTCACCCATATCTTTTGACCAGGGAACTACATTCCATTGCTTGGTTAGGAATTGTTTCCGACGTCAAACGAATATCCTACTCTCGCTATTTCTCTTTAGAGTGGATGGACTTTTAAGTTTTTAGTTGGAACTCTAGTTGGTGTTTCATTGCGTGATTTTTAATTTTGCTCTCTCTGATTCAAGTTTTCACCAACCTAAGACATTCAGCTAAGACTCGTCATTTCTGGGTCACGTAGTTGTTTCAGGTCTTTATTTCGTACCGTCCAGGCTTCGTGTCTATGTAGTAAATGGATTGTTATGAGTAAATTTGCAATTAGGTTTCATTTGTTATTCTTTCCTTTATTGTTCTTCTGTATTGTGCCATATAGTTCTATTCGTTCCGAAGTAAGTACATAGATAGATCCGCGAGAACATTCTGCACATTTTTGAGCGTTTGTTTTGAAAGGCAAAATACATTCAAACTGGGATTTGACTTCGAAAGGATAAACACTGAACTGTGCGTTTCATCTTATTAAACAGGCCCAACTCAGTGCACGAGTAAACATTTTAGAATTGTTGAGTGTAAATTAACAAACAGAAAAATCTAGATCCAAGCAATTCCATTGAACAGAATATTAAATAGTCGACTGAATATTATATAGATTTCAAGATTCTACACATTTCTGCCCATTCTCGCCGTGGATTTTGGTTAAAAGAAGGATGGAGTGGACGATAAATTAGGGAAAAATAAAAAGTCTCAATTTGTATATTAGGTACCTCCTCTGAAAGGACATTTTCTCATTTTGTATATTAGGGCCTTTCTGACATGCATTGTTTTTAAATGAGGGATATCCATACGGATTTTTAATGCAGTGCTTTAAAGCAGAAAAATTATAATACAAATGTAATTTTAGAAAAAGGGATGGAGAAGATATCTCTACTAAAAACCATTTCTAACAGGAAAGTAAAATATTTTGGAGACATTTTCAGGCATAACAAATTCTTAGGTAGAATGTCAGACTGCAAACTAGTTGGAAAAAGAGGAAGAGGGGGACCTAAAACGAATATTTTAGAACTACAATACAAACTATACAGCGATGAGGAGGACACAATGTCGTGGTAGCAGCTACAAGGCACGTTTTGCTCTTGTGATGATGATGATGATGATGATGATGATGATGATATTAGGACTGAGGACGCATAGCGTTGAAGAGGGGGGCGGGCAGCGTGTGTTACAGCATTACGTGCCCTACCGATTGAATACTCTGCTGATTGCTTGTTAGCGTAATCTATACATTTTTGCATTTTCGCTCTATGTTTAATACCCCTCTGGTGGCTTATGGCCAGCGTGATAGTTTTCCGAAGTGCTATTCCGGGTTCGATTCCCGGACAGGACAAAAATAGGGCTGTAGCTTTCCATTGCAATAGTCTCAATTTTTAAAGATGTTCGACAAAAGAAACGCAAGGCAGACCCAAGTACGCTAGGTTCGGTAAAGGGAATATACCCTCCACACATCTCTCTTAACCCTAGGCGTGGGTAATAAATGAAAGCAGGGCCCGCGGTGGGAACACCGCTAGTTGGCAAAAATTGTATTAGTCCGACCCAAAATGACAAATACAAATTTGTTTAATTCGTTCCCTGCAGAGAGGGGGGCGTTCCCTATATAGTAGTAAAACATACCAGGAATTTGCGTACATGATATCTTATAAGTCGAACAATACCTCCATATTTCCTTAGCATATTAATTAGTACACATGTGTCTTATAATATTTGTTATAAACTTCAGGGCATGAAGAGGGGTAAAAAATAATAAGTTTTTTAATGCACATTTAGTGATTAACTTCATAAAACGGAGATAACATGTGCTATTTCCCCTTGACTTAGAGTCCGTTGTTGCACAGGTGAACGCCATTTCACGTTTTGAAACAGTCAATAATATTTTATGCACCTTCCAAACGATTTTGTGTACAATCAAGGTAAAGTGACATATGTGACTGCATTACATTAGATTCTTTACTGTATGTCTAGGTAAAAAGTGATCATGCGCAATCCCTCTCCATACCCTAGTGTTGATAACATTTATTGTGAGACCCTCTGAAGAAGGGGTTTAACGAAAGCCGAATTTTTCGCGTTTTCGCCCACATCCACCCATTCGTCACAAAGCACCCAACTTGTCTGAGAGGCTTTCAAAGTCCGCGTGCGTCGCCTCGTCTGCAGAGAGCGCGGCGCCGTACGCTGCAGACGCGGTCTCCCCCTCCCCCTCCCCCTCCCCCCGCCGTTGTTTTGGCGCATTCCGGCGCGGGCGCGGCGCGGTCGAGCGCGGCGAGAAAAACTTACCGCACAATACGCGCACCGGTTGACACGAGCCGGGGAGAAAGCGGCCTTCACGTTGCGAGTCCGACAGCGTTGCTCTCACACCACCCATCTCCACCTGCAAGCACGCCCGCCCGTCTACACGCCCGTCCGCCCGCCTACACGCCCGTCCGCCCGCCTACACGCCCGTCCGCCCGCCTACACGCCCGTCCGCCCGCCTACACGCCTCCCGCCCGCCTACACGCCTCCCGCCCGCCTACACGCCTCCCGCCCGCCTACACGCCTCCCGCCCGCCTACACGCCTCTCGAAAGCCTACACCCCTCCCACCTGCCTACACGCCCGACCGTCCGCCTCACATTGCCCGCCCTACCTCTCCTCCTTCCCCTGCCATGCCTGCCCCTGCCCCGCCCGGCCCCACCCTGCCCCGCCCTGCCCCGCCATGCCCCGCCAAGCCCCTCCCCTCCCCGCCCCGCCCTTCCCCGCCAAGCCCCGCCCCTCCCCTCCCCACCCTGCCCCGCCCTGCTCCGCCCTGCCTCGCCCTGCTCCACCTCTCTCACCCCGCCCCGCTCGCCCCTCTCACCCCGCCCCGCTCGCCCCCTCTTCTCATCCAGGCCGCGCTTTGCCGCTGTTCGCCAGGCCCGCTTGCTTCTTCGCAAAGAGCGCCTCCCACTGGCATCCCCGCCCCTGCACCGGCGCGCCTGCAGAGTGCCTGCAGAAGGCCGTGAGGTGGGGAGGAGCACCTCGCGTCAGGGAGAGAGACGGAGGAAGCGAGAGTGAGAGGAGAAGACAGAACAAATAGAGAGAGGCAGCAAGAGAGAGAGAGAGAGAAAGAGAGAGAGACTTGGAAAAGGGAAAATAAAACCAGAAGAAGACAGGGTATTTTGCGACTAGAATAATAATAAGAGATTGCATTGAATGTGGAGCAAAGTATTATCTAAAAGAACACAATAAGAGTAATAAAAATATGACGCAATAAAAAACCAACAGAGCCAGGGAAGATTCGTACTTCACGAGATGTAAGTCTAAAAGAGTTTCGGAAAAATGAGACGCGTTTAGAAAGCAAAGAAAACGACAAGCCAGGCAGAGAGATCGCGTTGCAGTGGGGTGTATTATTAATTAAGAGAGGTGGAAAAGGAACATATTGGCTCTCGGCCAAGTACGTAAAACCATATATGCAAACATTCGAATGAGTATATTCAGTGAATGCACGAATGTGAACCATTCACTCGGTGGGATTATAATTTCTAGCAAGAATTCCCTAGTAAGAAATGAACCGCATTTCTTCCCTTGGAAAAGAGGGTATTTATTGAATTGGATTTCCTGTTATCGAAGTAGATATTTCAGTTAAGAAGAGCAGCAATTGTTCTTTGTTTATTTTCATATTTACTGGTTTCTGAAAAGAAAATCACACAAATATTTACTTACGAATATCCAAATTATTTTTCCTGATATTTATTATAAGAAAAAATATTTATTACAAGAAAATAATTCAGAAATAAATGGAGAGTAAAATTAACAGGATGAAAATACTTTCATAAGTGATTTCCGTTAATCGATAATTATTAATATTTTCATGTGTACCAAAGTAACCTGGGTAAAGTAACCTGAGTAAAAGATTGTAAAGGATTTTTTTTGTGCACAACAATATATTTGTATAGAACGTTCATGTGCAGTAACGTTAAATCCGCTAGATACGAGTTTTTGGTATATGAGATTATTATAAACGTTCACTTGCGGTATTTAAGCATGGTGATATGTAGTTTCGCAAAGAAATTGGAAAGACATATCTTTCGAGATAAATCTTTTATCTCCACAGTTCGTTCAGTTAATAATTCAGGTGTGCATATTTCAAGAATCAATTATCCAACATTTTTTTTTGTTTTATTTGATCTTCTTCGGCAGAAATTAGTTTTACGCTGATTGGATTCTAAAATCTGAGGTCACTAAATTAGAGAACGATAAATATGCAACACGAGATTCCAACACCCAGGTACAGCATAACATTCCAATGCCACAATATTTTGGACTTAAGTCTTGAAGTATAGTCCGCAGTTGTTTACCGGGGAGGGAGAGGGAAAGACAACCGGTCCCAAGCGTATTTTTTTCCCTGAATCTTTCTTTCAGCTTGAAGTTGCTCTTACTTCGTGAAAGACATTTCTTATTAGAACTTTTTCTAAACGTTTGTCATCGTTTCGTCTTTCAACGCTTATCAGATGTTAACAATTCGAAACCATCGTCTGGCGTAGTCACTTCGTATGTTGGTTGTTTGAATAGTGATTCCAAGCGCGTCAACTGTTAAGGTCATTAGTCCGTAAGTGTAGCGCTTATTTTTTTATCGCGGGAGGTGGCAGGGATCATCCGCCGCTGGATGGTGAGATCCGGCGGCGACCCAACGTCGTTTGACGGGGTTTCCCCTCAACTAGGCATCTCCCACCAGCGAAGCACCGCCTCAGCCGAGACAAGCTCTAAGCTTCCGGAATGTGTGTTGGTGTAGTGCGTGTGTAAGTAAGGAGTAGGATAGAACAAAGAATGGGAAGGGAAGATCACGTCCGTGTTTGCCCTGATAACTTCGTAGAAACTCCGGCGTTCTCTGACAGTCAGACCAACCTGTACACATTTTGCTAACTTATTTAATGTATGTCGGGGTAGAGAACAGCTTTACCTTCCGAGCAACGTAGTAAATGTTGAACTACTTCTTCGAAAAAAGACTCGGCCACTTGTATCATTGCGCAAGGACCGCAATTGCAGAAAATGATCAAAATGTATTTGACCTTTTCAACAAAAACTGAAAATATTTTCACACAAGCATGAAATATAAATATTGCTATACACACGAAGGGCCATTTCTGAAATAAATGAAAATGTTAATTCAAATTTATTTTAATTTGTTTGTGAGCCCGCCCTTGACCCCTCCTTTTGTTCATCAAATTTGGAATGCTGCCCACCGGGTTCAGGAAAGGCACTGGCGTGTGACCTTTAAAAGTCCCAGTGAAAACGGTGCCCCTGAGAGTGTGCAAACGCAACAGGAGGACCGATTCCATTGATTCGCACTCCCCCGCCCTGCCACCCGCGCCTTGCGGGTGCATTACCTGGTCATCTGCGCCCCCCGCGGTTGGGAGAAAGCGACCTGCTAATGGACGCGGCGCCGCCGGGGGAGGGGGCGTCGGGGGTCGCGGAGGACTGTGGTGAGAGCGGGGGAGGACGCGCCGCCGCCGCTGGGGCGATTAGGGGCATCGAGGACGGCGACGGCGGCGAGGACGGTAATGGCAGCGGCGTTGCAGGAGACGGTGCGGGAGAACATGGCTTAGTCGATGGCTACGAACGGGGATTACGAGCATCATAGGAAACCCGCACGGTCGAGGAGGAGAAACCCGCAAAGGTGGCTCAGAGCATCAATTGGTGTCACTGCAGTGCGAGCGGGAGGTCCAAGGGTTCGAGTCTCGACGGTGGCAGGATTTTCGACACCAACTAGACCGCAAGGTCGAGTTCAGCTCGTGTCTGGAGGAGAATTTTAGCGGACGGCTGCTCGCATCGGTAGTTTTCCGTGGTTTCTCCGATCAACATCAGGCGAATGCCGGAGCAGTACCTTAACAAACGGGTCACGGACCGCGCACGATCTTTTCTTCCTCCTCCTTGTCCTATACTCGCCCCCTTACACTCACTCACACTAACATGAACTGCACAAGCACACATGCCGGGAGTTCGGTCGGGAGCTTAGAGCTTGTTCTGGCTGGGGGCGGTTTTCCGGTGTTTGGAGATACCTGGTGGAAGAAACCCGGCTAGCCGACGGTAGGTCGGCACCGGATCTAAAAAGATCAAGATTTTTAAATATTACTATATGTTGTCTTATGTATTTTTCACGCTACTGGAAACAAAACGTATTGCGCAGCCAAATCTTGCACGAAACAATTCGAGTTGAATAAACATAAGGTTTTTTTCATTAAGAAATATCTACAGTTGTTACATACTTATTGTCGATGAACTCAAAGCCCTGATTTCCTGTGAGTTGCATAAGAAGTAAGGAAATGTCTGACATTTTGTCTCAAGGAATCGAAATATAATTCTTTTGAATAAATCCATTCAGTATTCGCCATAACTTATTGCATACACCACTCTACAGAAATGCGAATATTTTCTGTAACAGCGTTAATACCTATTTATCCACCATTACATCATATTGCGCATCTATTTTCAAAAACATGACACAATTTTATTATTTTCTGATTAATTCTGAGTATAAAAAACTATGTAAGTATTATTGATCGTTACTATATCGCTTGAGATTACATTTGGGCAATGTGAAGTTCGATGCACTACAGGTTTTGCGAAGGTGTGATAATGATTGTTTAGAAACGTTTTTGTGGTTTGTACTGATTTTTTAAATATTCTGTTATACGTATGTGTCAGTATTTTGTTTTTGAACACAAATATGTTTTAATAAAGGTGAATGCAGAATACCTCTTCTTTACTTGTATCTGGAAATAAGGAGCGAATTAAATGTTAAAGTTACTGCGAAGAGAACTCGTAATTTTCGCAGCAAGAAAAATTGTGCATTCATTTATTTCGTGAGATAGGTCAAAGTTCAATAGAAATAATACGAACATGAATTTCGGCGGGTCAACATTGCTCTAAAAAGCAATTTGTTACACTTGGTTGGAAGTCAGTTCAACGTGTTCCTTTATTTGCATCCAGTTGTGGTTCGCGTTCTAAATTTGCGCCGCTCGGAACCCCGAATTCGATCCCAGCCCAGGGCGGTGAATTTCTTGGGTCATAAACATTCTTCGCACGATTCTCTTGGCAAGGAAAGTAGAACCGGCGTTGCATCGCGTTGGATTTACGGCATGCAAAAGCACTTCCGCGCAATGAATCAAAATGTGTTGTTGGCAAAAATCGACCACCGTTTTCCGGTTCCTCGGTTTGTAGCGTCCTCAGGCGGCAGCAAAGCAGGTGTAATCAAGGTGGAACGGCAATAGTTTATTTGTCCCTTTAAAAATGTACTGCTGTGAGGCAGGCTTAGGTATTCTTTCTCCCCAGCATCTTTATCGTTTTCTGTCCCTGCCTCCTGCTTGTGTGGTTACGCTCCATAAAGATCCTGAACCTTCCCCGAAGCAATCGTAGCACTTTCCTAGATTACGATATCAGGTAATAGCCCTGTGAGAGGCCAAGTCATCACGGTACAAAATCTCCAGGAAAGGTTTAAGGTAGGGGCCTGTAGTTCATAACTTTCTTTATTGAAATTTTACGGGTATTCTGGGTATAAACTATCCAAATCCTACTCCTTAAAGAGGAATAACGAAGTTAAACTCTTTCACCAATAATAGACGTCTGTTCTAATTTCTATTCAAGAACCCTAATCCATTACTGTGAGCCATTTTATACTCTGTAATGCAATGTGAGTGTTTTGGAAAGTGAAGATTTCTTAATTTAGAAAATATGGTTCCCTCCTAGCTCAACTAGAACGTTTATTGTCAGTACTGCCAGAAAATATTTCTTTCTGAGAGATCTGTAACATTGTTTTGCTCATTCGGTAATTATTAATTAATCAATTACGCATTAATTATTGATTATTAATTATAATATTGATACCTACATTTACTGAATATTCCCGATTCAGTTCTCTACAGAATTTGCACCTTCTAATCGCAACGTATTCTGAGACTGCATAATTTAAAAATACAATTTATTTGTTGTTTGCCGATTCATTTCCTATTCGCTACATATAATTAATAACATTTTAAAGAAATAAAATAAAAAGTCAATAATATAAAAGGACGCACAAAATGAGCACCTCACTGTCTGTAGTTGATTCTGGACTGTGGCAGACACTGCCCTCATCTTTTTGGGTTCTCAAACTAGTAGCAATGAGATGGGGGCTGTCGTATACGTTTCCATCAATAAACAATTCACCATGAGGAGTCAATCGCAACATGGCTCCGGGAGACACTAGATGCGACACCTTTATTTTAACAATTTCGGAATCCATGGATGCTCAAGCGGCTGTATTAAAGGCAGTCAGGTCGTACGGTATGCAATTATGCGGAATCGCGTAACTTCTAACATAGAAATATTACAACTCTTTCAATATATAGCTTTGAGAAAATTGTAAGTGTTCCTTGGTACGTAACTAAACACAACAATACATAAAGACTTGCAGATCCCAACCGTAAAGAAGAAATCAAAAAGATCAGCGCAAACTATTTTCAAGGACAGAGAAAATTATCCCAATATACAGGATTATTATCCCATCTACCAACTTACTTTACAACCGTGAAACTATTACAGTACTTCAACGATATCATCGTATGTATTTTCCATCTAGACTGTAAATTAATTATTTCTATACTTATGTGTTCATGTATGAAGTTAACAACATGTGTATTTGTATTATATATGTATAACGTGATATGTTTCACCCTGTGACAAGAAATATCCTGAAAAATGCTTTTAATTATATACCATCTACAGATAATTATTCAAGTAGGTGCTTTAATAACGCCAATTCACCAAATGTTCGTTAAAACAAAATGCCAATAAATCTATGTATTGATAATGGTTGGATGTCTTGAAGAACCCTGACACAGTGCATCTCTGCTGGCCGTCTGAGTAGTCCGCTACAATGTAGTGAAAGGGGAATGGCACGGGGGCCACTGTAGATGGCCTCCGGAATAGCTCGTTGCTAGTCGAGTTATAGTGACAGGAGGGGACGCTCCGGTGCAACGGCTCTAGTCAAATGAAAGGCGAGTGGAACGCGGGTAAGCAGTCTGGTTCCAAATCTTGCGCTTCAGTAACCTTGTCGGAAACCACCACCATCGAGAGAACGCGAGGCGCCCTTCATTTTGAACAATTAATTTGTTTGACACATATGCCCCTTGCACCAAGGGATTACTCTTTTAACACACAAAAAACTTGATTTCTCACCTGAATGCAGGAAGTTAAAACAATTTTTGCACTCTTAAGACTAAACGCAATTAGAAAATTAAAATTCTTTTGATTCGAAATATTTAATTTTACTCGCAAGGGTTAAGTGCAAATATTATTATATATTTCATTCCTAAGCATATTTTATGTGCTTCAGTAAAGAAAATGAAAATTAGTATTATTACATTTAGATCAATGTGTGTACTAATGCTCACACGTTCAAGTGTTTTAGAAGATTAATTTGTAGTTTTATTAATATTTTTTTAAATTTTATTTTCACCGTTGTTTTTCACACACTTCTTCAGTTGTTACAGGTTTAATATAACTTTATTTGTGATATATCTAAATTAAAATTCACAAAATACGGAATACTGGGAAAATACAATTACTTTATGCTTAGTGAAAAGTAAATGGAAAGACGATCCATATCTACACACTTATCATTTTTTTGACATGAACTACGAACTGAACTTTGAGTTCAGAGTCTTTGGGAATGGTCGTCTGCTTCTTGCAGTTTCAACATCAGTTTAATGCTGCTACTGCTGCAAAGCAACTTTTAGTAATTTTTTTAATATTATCTGGTACTAAGAACTGTTTTAAGTGTCCAACTACTTGATCAGTTGCGGGAACTAATTAATGTAACGTATTTGTATATAAAAACAATGTCCAAGTGGATCCAATTTATATTGTTGCTATCTCAATTATCTTTTAAAATACGTTTACAGTCATATACTTGAAATTCACATTTATTACAAATTGAAAAAGTCACTTTTATTAAATTGTTTTGAACATCGTTTTCACGTGTTCAGTTGGAATTATA
Organism: Gryllus longicercus; assembly: GCA_038098605.1. Classification (NCBI taxonomy): domain Eukaryota; kingdom Metazoa; phylum Arthropoda; class Insecta; order Orthoptera; family Gryllidae; genus Gryllus; species Gryllus longicercus. Next base: position 833,807 of record JAZDUA010000530.1, read on the forward strand.
TAACATTACGTGACGTCCAGTTGAATGTACTCGTAATACGAAACTCTGTTTTATGGTGTGCGCTATTACCATTCATTTTCCCAAGTATTCAGTCTAAAGAGCTCTGATCGACAGTTCTCATGTCTCAAAGCATTGCCACGTGTGAAAATAGATTTCCTAGAAAATGAAACATTGGAGGCACGCTAACCTGTCATAATCCTCAGCTTTTGTACCTATGAAATAAGTAAATAGTATATATGACTGACTTGAAACATGTTAAATTATTTCCGTAATATTATTATGAATATCATTTGTTCAGTACATATAAATTGCCTAGGAACACATAAATTTTGATAAAAAATCACAGAACAGGACATTTAGTGACTACTTGGTAAAAAACTCTTCTTAGCTATTCCAAGATTTTCTAATTAATAATCACAATAAATATTAAAGGACATTTTCAACCTCTAATCTAAATCAGTTACATTTTCTTCAAGAAAGTGCAGTTATTAAGGAAATAAAATAAAGTATTATACTCATGTCAAACAATACATTGCAAGACACACTCATTTGTATGAGATAATGTTGCCTGATGAAACATTTGGGTAATATATATCTTAAAGATTTCATAGTCGAATGGAGACGTCACAAATTCGCTTTTACTAAGAGATATTACGTTTTTTTATAATTACAAAATAGTAAAATGAGTTTAAATGAATCAAATAAATCACACTAATGCGTTCAAAATAATAATGTTTCTTCAAAATTATGATAATTATGAATTTTAATTACTAATATTTTGGAGAAAATCATGACTTGAATTTGGATTCCATAGAATAATTGCAATACTAAAATGCGCATGCTTTTCCATTCTTGCTTTATATGGTGGGAAAAACTATGGCTAAAATATCAAGGGGTAGTGGAAGAGATTTATCCCTCGACAACCGTTTAATTCTTTACAAACATACTATATCTTCATTCGCATGTAATTGTCTATTGTAGCATCAATTCGCACTGTTTAAACGTATTGTTTTACTCTGAATATTACATGTTCATGTATAAATAACCTGACCTAACCTTCAACCGTGATGCCGATAAGCGTCGTTAAACGTTCATTAAAAGGGATCCGTAAAGCAGTGTGCAGCGAGCAGAGAGTTCATAATATGTTTGCGGACCACTCGCCTTCCTCGTCCAAGCACATCACTCGCTCGGCCGGAGAGCCGGTCACAAAGTCGCGCCCCGGTCGGTGCATGGCGGCGGGGCGGGCAGCGGCAGCGGCAGCGGGCGGGCACTGGCGTCGCCATCGATTCGAGCGCCAGTCGATAGGCACCGCCGCCCCCTCCCCCGCCGCCGCCGCCGCCGGGCGCGGTATTTATAGCCGGCGCTTTAGCGCGAATCGCTCGGGGCGCTCGACGCCCGGCGTCCCTTAATGAGGCGGCGGACGGCCCAGCGCCGCGACGCCTCACCCCCGCCCCCACTCTCGCACGTGACACCGCCCCCTTCACGCCCGGTTCCCACCTCCTCTGCCTCCAAGTCACCCGTCGCGTCCATCACTAACGTTGTCCGTCCCGCCCTTACTCGCCACTCGCCGGGCTGTCGCCGCCCTCTCGCCGCCCTCTCGCCGCCCTCTCGCCGCCCTCTCGCCGCCCTCTCGCCGCCCTCTCGCCGCCCTCTCGCCGCCCTCTCGCCGCCCTCTCGCCGCCCTCTCGCAGCCCTCTCGCTACCCTCTCGCTACCCTCTCGCTACCCTCTCGCCGTGCTCTCGCCGCCCTCTCGTCACCCTCTCTCGGCCCTTCCACCTCATACTCTCTCGCCGTCCCCTGGCAGACGTCTCACCGCCATCTCGCCACTCTTTCGCGGCCCTCTCGCCACCCCTCGTCGCCCTCTCGCCACCTTCTCGCCGCCCTCTCGCTGCCCTTTCCTCGCGCTCTCATTACTCTCTCCGCCCTCTCATCGCCTCTCCCCGCCCTTCTACCTCTCTTGCCACTTTCTTGCGGTCTTCTGGCAGACGTCTCACCGCCCTCTCGTCACTCTTTCGTCGCCCTCCCCATTCTCACACCTCTGACCGCCCCCGCCTCCGCGCCGCTGTCCCACTCTTCTCTCCATCCGCCTTCACCCTGACCTCTGCCCGCCGCCCAGACATCGCCCTCGACCCCGCCCCTGCTCAAGGACGAACCAGGCGGCGGCTGCGGCGGCGGCGGCGACGCGTGAACGCGGGGCCGCGGGAGGGGGCACGCCGAAAGGGCGGAGCCGAAGCGACGGAGGGAGCTTCGTTAAGGGTCTATAGTTCATTTGGGAGCGCTGCGATCCGATTCAGTCAGCGTCCTTTGCACGCGCGGTTCCATGATGCTCTCAGGTAGACGCGGGGAGTCGATTCATGAACTGGGAGAGCGCTTTCATGCACCCGGATATTTCTCTTTGGCCTTACACAATTTCTCCTCGATGAAATTGAAATAAAATCAATATTATCATTACCATTATTTGAAGGTGATCTAGAAGTATTTTCATAAGTCTGCAAGATTGGAAAATTCAGAGTTGGCAGATCAAATTTTCTTAATAAGAGTAAGGAGTCTAGTAAAGAGATTAACTACTTGAAACATTTTTGTAACTTGGATATTGTTTTTTTATCTGTAACTTTTTCTGCTCTATTCATTTTTATTGAAACATTACTTGAGATTATCTAATAAATAGATGGAAAATTAATTTTTTATTACATTAAACCTTCGCTAACAAGAATTCCGACAGACAGAATTAATTGATATTCGTGATATAAAAATTTGCGTTCTGATTTTATATTCGGATTACAATCTTACCGAGTTCTAATTTAGTATGTACTAATGAGGGTTTTCTGTTAAATGTAACGATGGAGTTGATCAGTTTTATGGAATACTAATTGAAAGGTAACAAAGCGTGATATTAGATTTTTCCAAGAATGTGTATCCATGCGTGTCAATCCAAATAAATCAACAAGTATTTATATGACAAAGCATTTAATTCAACTGTGAGTGTACAAACAGAAGTGCATTCGCAGATCTTGATTTTTCAGTTCATTGCATCGAGACGGCGCTTTAATTTTCTTGAACATCGCCCTAAAAGTGCCCTCACATCACATTACCTTCTCCATCCTGGCCTCAGGCTCACCTTCAACACAATTCTGTCTCAATGCCGCAGCCCTCGCTGTTAGTGACCGCTCATTGAGAACTTGACTCCACCTTCGTCGCTACTCCCTCACGCCCCTCCTCTTGGCCCTCCAAAACCGCATATTCTGCTCTTTTATTCTAATTTTTACGCTCTTTTGCTCTCTCGATTCGCGTGAGTTATTTGGTACCAATAGATTTAGAAAAATGAGAAAAAGAATTTAAGCAACCGCTAGAGTGTTGATGTTGATTTCGCGTGACAATGCCTTACTTTCTTCTCCAGAATATCTTCGGCAGCTCTGCTTGAATCAGAAAATCTTTTGTAGTACAAAGTGTAATGAAGTGGCATGTGTATTTACATAAGTCCTGACAAATATAATCATCGCTGAAGAGAAACATAATGCTTTCAAAAGTAGAAAATGAAAATAAATTTTATTGGTCAATATTAACTTAGTATTATTATTAATCACTGTTTCTAGTTATTTGCATTTTTTGAGGACGTTGAACCCAAATAGCAGGACGTTTATCACTCTTCGACCAATATTCCGGACAATTCAGAAGTAGAGCGACCCTCAGGATGAATTAATGCATAACCAAACTAATCACATTCCCACAGATCTGTCTGGATAAGTGATCACAATTAATTTTTAACACATTTTTATTAGTTAAAAATTTGTTATTCTTAAACGGTAAATAACAAAGGGTATACTTTACTTTCAAATTAATTCTGATTACGTAGGTTTAATATTTATGTTTCATTAGGGATCCCTACAGTTTGAAAATTCTTAAGGCTTTATGATATTAATTCTGCCCTGAGAGACCTCTAGTAATAAGAAACATGTATGGGGAAGTGCCTTGGGAAGAATACTACATTTCGTATGAATCTGCCCCCAGTATGTTGTTCAGAAATGTTTATCATTTATTAGGAGCTAGAGTTTGACTACCTAGGAGGGGATACGGAGTGCACGCATCAACCTCTGGGCCTCCGTGCCGCCCGCGCACTATGTCTCATGCTGTTCTCTCCCCCCTAAACACGTGCCGTATCTCCAGCGCGTACAGCGCCCCTTCGCCACCAGCCTCATTGCGTTTCCAGCCCCCGCCTCCGCCCCGCCCTCGCTCTCCTGCGCTGTTTTCCCCGCGCGCGTGAGTGTCTCGCCGCTGTCCTCGCACTCGCCGGGAAAGCGACGCCGCCCCCTCTCGCCCCCGCACTCGCCCTGCCCCCCATCTTCCACTCTGTGCGTCGCGCCCCGCCCCTGGCCCCTGCGGCACCCCGCGCGACCGCGCGCGCTAAGCGACTGTGCTCAGAGGGCGGAGCACGATGTCGCCCACCGGTGGCCAGAGGGGCTAAAACCGTTCGTAGCTTGAATCCACTCACACTTTTATCCTGCCACGATCACTGTTTCCTCTTTCCCCTCAAACCCCTCCCCTTTCTCTCACATACGTACACTCTCGTACACACGTGCACTACACTACCACTATCGGAAGGACAGTCGGAATTAAGAGCTTATTCTTTAACAATTCAAAGTATTTGAAAAACTAAAAATACTGATTTTAACTCTGGACTACTAGTATTGGATGAACCCTATTATGGATACTAGTCATACCTTTAGGTAATACAATTTATAAAAAATGCTAAAATATAATAGTGCGCGAAAATTGTGTAGTGCTCTTTTAGGGGTCTAAACCTCTCTATTGACCTTTCAAGAAAAATCATTTAAAGTTCTATTTTGGTAGAATTTAAAACTAGCATTCAGGTGATACAAATACACATATACCATCATATTATTTCTCAAACTACCCGTTGTCTGTATAACTAATATAAATACAAGAAATTCTAACCATTTGAGACGAAAGTCGAAATAGGTATCCTCCTCAGAATGAGTGATTTCTTCAATTTCTTTCTTTTAGTGTTTATCAGAGAAGATATATGATATATCTTTCAATATACGATTATTTCCAACACTTCTGCTTGTGGTATCCCGGCAAGAACTTATGAGTGGAATGTCTGCAGATTAATGTTTAAAGTATTAGAAGAAACACATTATAAAATACTTTGAGATTGAAATATCAGAGGGTATTGAAGATTTCAAAATATCTATGAAATCTGATTAAGATACTTAATAGATGAATAAACTACCAATTATTATCTCAATGAAGGTGATGAGTAAAAATTTAGGGTACTAAATTCCTGATGATTGAAGCTATATTATAAATTTTCTCGTATATTTTGTCTTACTGCTGCGATACAAAACTTAATGCTCATTGCAAGATACGGAGCTTATTGCAAGACTTTAAAATGAGTGAATTAATCGTTGACAGCTTTGGATAGGGAGAATGTGAATTGAAAGTCATTGAGAATTTATGAATTGAGGAAATCTATTAAATTAATATTTAGGAACTTCTTTCTTGGAAAAATCACATACGGAGCAAATAACATTGAAGAAATTGTTGTTTGAAAAAAAATTGAACTTGTACATTATATAATGAGAATAACGAATGAGAAAGCAGTCATTGCTCCTTTAACTACTAATTCCCAATAATTCGTCCCTGTGGATTTTATTTCCATTAGGTCTGTAAATTGAGGCTAATGAAAATTTCATGTGATCATTAACAGGAGTGTAAATGAGAAATAAAGTCAGAATCAAATGGAGACAAATATATGAATAGTTTATAATTCGCTTCGTTTATTTAAGTTTTCATCTCTTTTCATGTACGGTAATCACATGTAGTATTACCTTTTGTATTCGTCAGAAGAGGTATTTTATAAATTAATAATCGTGAATTTACCATTAGATTTAATTATTTATGTTCTATCAATCTTCTAATATTTTCTACACCACCAATATTTATAATGATAAGCCAGACCACAAAAATTATAATTTTCTATTTTACGCTGTCTTTTTAGCTCCAAATTTTCTTCTTTCAGGAAACCGCGACATCCAAATTACAAGCTTTTTGGTTTGTAGAACTTAATAGGACTAAACGACTTTTTTTTATTTAGTGTGTGTCCATTACGCATTTAAATTTTGATGAGAGAATCATAATGAGAAATATATCATTCTTTGTCGTGTATTAATGGTAATTAATAATCTTTAATTACACTACAGAATTGTTGAAGGAATGTAGGTAAGACTGGAATATTCTAGAATTTATCGGCAGTATAATGATCTGATTCTACATTTATCTTACTTCATTTTTACTAAAAATATATTTCACCGAAAATAAAAAGGCCGCATCCGAACTTTCTGTCGAATTTTGGTGATATTTAAAAACAAAACTACAAAAATGTTTATTACCCATTCCGCTGCGGAACGACCTCTTCCATTCGACTTCGTTTCACCTTTTCGTCCGCAAAAGAGCCGTGTTTACTTTATAACGAGAAATGAAGAGGTGAATCTTTTACGAACGTAAATCTCGATTATTTGCACAGCCTCATCTCCTGCTCCCACAAAGAGGATGATGACGCTTGTTGCGCAGAGACTGCGACACATTAGCGCCTAAGGCTGCAGAAGGAATGCTCCCTCACCGGCGTCGAGGATCGATCCCAAGACCTGCAGCGTCCAACCCTGCTACCGGCGGAAGTTGGAAGTGCTTTCGTGTGTCGGCGGCGAGGAGAACTACGTGGAAGCGTGGGGACAAGTGGGAGTGCAAGATGGACAGTTGGAAAAGGGCGTTGTGCTAGATAGACGATGATCTACGGAAGGTCGTAAAATGTGTCAGGCTGATGTAGAGCTTCTGTTGTATTGCTGTACGATTCTCCTAGATGCATGGTTGAACCAAGTATAGAAAAGAGAAATATGTATTGGACATTAAAGATAAGAGATACCATTGCAATTCAGTTTCGTTTACCAAAGGAAAATTAGAAATGCGTAACATTGAGATATGTCGTCGTATTTAATAAGTATATAAGAATAATACTCATGAACCGAGAAAAAAATGAGGTTTTTATCATAAAGCACAATTCCTTTGAACACAAAATTCATCATTTATGAACATCTAATAACCAATGCGCCCTCTTGAATTGATGAATTCGAGGAAGTCGTTCTAAAACATTTTATAGTGCAATTAGTTAAGACATTGTATAAGTAAATCATCAAAAATGGTTCTTTTTGAGACTTATGAATTAATGTAACACAAACAAGCTTGTTCACCAAAACTACATAGGTTGAATGCGCACATACATGTAACATGAGCGAGTTGAAACCATTTTCATTCACAACATCGCATTTTTCTTGCTCACAACAGACTCGAGTCCTATTTCGCCCCCGCATCAGTTCCGCTAAATGTTCCCGAATGTTTGTCCGAAACTATCCGCATGAATATTTCAGGGCATAAAAGAGCAGTGGGGAAGCATTTAAATGAAACGTGTCTGTCCTTCCGGATTTAACATTGAGGAGAGAATGTGAAGAGAATATCGATGAATGGCAAAAGCGCAGTGCGACATGTATCACAATCCGCGCAGCGTGCTCGTTGTGCGTGCACGACAGCTTATCTCCCGCGCGCTCATAACTTGCTCAGCTCGAGCTGCAAGTGTTTTATCCATAGACATGTCATGACTAAATTCACTACAGGTCGCTGGCAAATACGCCATGTTTGCACTAGAAAATAATCTCAGTATCCAATTTTGGCTTTTGGCTTCATTGATTTATACGAGTAGTATTACGAACTCTACTTTCACTTACAATCTTACAGAAAAAAATACACTCGCATTTAATTCTTGAATTGAAACATGATGGAGTCATATAAATTGAAACTTTGAAATTGTTAATTGGTGGCTAAAAAAACCTGAAGATTAACAAATCACAAAATAAATAAATAAAAGTATCAACCTTCCAGTGACAATGGAAAGGCAGACAGACTGCGAGAGAGAGAGAGAGAGAGAGAGAGAGAGAGAGTGAGAGAGAGAGAGAGGCAGGCAGGCAGACAGCGAGAGAGAGAGAGAGGCAGGCAGACAGCGAGAGAGAGAGAGGCAGGCAGACAGCGAGAGAGAGAGAGGCAGGCAGACAGCGAGAGAGAGAGAGGCAGGCAGACAGCGAGAGAGAGAGAGGCAGGCAGACAGCGAGAGAGAGAGAGGCAGGCAGACAGCGAGAGAGAGACTGACGGCGAGAGAAACAGACGGCGAGAGAGACTGAAAAACAAAACTATGGACCACCAAGTGTGCAGCTTTGTGAATTTTAAACAATCTGTTGTTTAGAATAAACTGTAGTACTAGCGTAAATCACCATATAGAGTATTTATTATTATTTGTAGTAACTGCCCTTAAGAAGCTGTGTCTTATTGAGAACATATACATTCTTCAGAATTTTTGAACTCAATCTGTGGATTCGGAAAACATCTCGTTCAGAATTAGTGCCAATATTGATCATTATATTCAACTGGACGAACTCTTGCTGATAATTACTGATTTCCTGTCACAAAAAAATCGTCAGTGTTACCATAAATTTATATTACTTCTATTTGTCATATTTAGGTTAATTCGCTATTGTTGCAACGCTTGTAGTTCGTGGCATAAATTTGAATATGAAGAAGTTAAATTAGATTGCAAATTTTAAAAGGCATTTAAATATAATTAATGAAATAACTTGATTTTTAAAGATATCGGTTTTTGAAAAACGAATTAACGAGAGGAAAGGAACTCATTTGGGTTCATAAAGCTTTCGTTAATGACAATACGACTTATTGTGTATTTAGTATCTAATAATATCGGAGTTTAATTAAACACAGCCCATTAGAAGAATCTTTCAAGTACTCCATTCAGAAAAGTAATGTATTGCTACGCAACCAATTGAAGAGACGACGTGGGAAGACCTGCACGGAAACGAAAGCACCCCCTGGAAAGCGAAGAGACAACCAAACCATTTGAAGTTAAGGCGAAGAAGACATTTGTAAACTCGGGCACATCTCCGTCCTTTTCCGTACCGCAATAGAATTTTTCCAAGAGAAATCTGTAAGTTTTAGTGGAATTCCTTTCTCTAAAGAAAAAGCAACATAAACAATACTTCTTGCGCTGGAATATTGTTCCCATCGCTGAGTAGCTGCGAGTGTGCAGGGGTCCTCGGAGACGATACCGCCCCGCCCCGCCCCGCCCCGCCCCGCCCCTTCACTTTACGAGCCCAGAGCGCAGCGCCGCCGTTTCGCGGCGCGGCCATCGGAAAGCCATGAGCGGGCGGATCGGCCGGCGGGCGGCGCGGGGTAGAACGGGGAAGCGCTGGGGGAAAGGCAGCGGCAGCAGGGATGGAGGCGGGTGTGGCGGCGAGGGCGGCAGTGACGCTTGGAAGAGGCGGATGGACGGGACGGGACAGCACGGGAGGAGACGGGAGGCGATGGGAGGGGACGGAACGTCCCGAGGCGAGGCAGGGCGGGGCGGGTGGTCGGGCGAGGGCGAGGCGGAGCGGGTGGCTGGAGAGGGTGGGGCTGTGAGCGTGACAGGGGCGGGGCATGAGCGGTGGCAGGGAGGCCGCATGGTCTGGGAGGCAGTATGGGTGCAGGCGGAGGGGGATGAAGGCGGCAGTGGTGGTGATGGCGGGGGTGGGGCGTGGAAGGGACGATGGTGGAGCGGGGCGTGGCGGGGCGGGAGCGACGCATGCAGGGGGGGGGGGCAAGCGGGGGGAGGGTGAGAACTGGCGCGGAGCGCGACGCATGCTGCTTCCAAATTGATCGGAAGATGCGCGCAGCAGAAAATCAGAGGTCGATGAACAGCGGATGTGTTCGCTCGTTTCGGCAAATCCTTGATGGAAATCTTATCTACAGAAAAATATTTTTTCCAAGTTTTAATTTATAACTGGTTGTTTGAATGTAAATTACTAATTAACTAATAATATACAAAAAACTCCATTAATAAAAATCATGGAGGAACTTCAGTGTACAATTTTAGTGAATAATAAAGGAAACATTTGATTTATAATTTCAAATTAAAACCTATTCTTTAAATCAAATTAAAAACAAAACATATTTCCGCAAGGCAAATTAAAAAACGTAATTACTTCATTGTCCAACTTATTTGAATTTGTACGTTGTTAATATTTCTATGCTCAGCAATTTTGAAATTCAGACGTCGTAGTCTGTAGGCTAGTACGCTGAATATGACTTCTCCGTAACTGAGCATTGTGTAAAGCTTATTACATCAAAGTGAATGAGATTAGAAGTTCGTAAACATTATGAAATAACATGGAAAACGATATAGAATTGTTGTGGGCGAATTATGTGTGTTTGATTACAGGATTGCAACTTTCAAATAATGTCATGATTTTTCTTGTTGTCTCTTTCAAAGGCAATAGAAACGATTCATTATTTTATTAAATCTTTATGATAAAATTGGGAAATGGACATCTGAAAAGTCTAGTGGTACATTACAATTTTTCGTTGTAAAAATTTATGTTAAAAACGGAATGACAAAGACTTAACCAGAAATATAATACAACAATTTGGAAGATTTCAAGTAGTTTCAAAGTTGCCATAGGCACCGCTAATCTTGATATGAAGAAAATATCCGTATTACCTGGCCTAGAATTAATCAATTATCTTTCTTTACGTCTTGTTCGTGCATGCATGAACACCAAGCTTTACTTCGCTCTGACCCGCTCTGATCACGAAGAATAGCTTGTGTACAAAATTATTCAATTACACATGTGTATCAACTCAAATTATTAAATGTATATATAAAATAGAAATTTATTGTTGAGGTTCCTAAAGGGCTAACCTCTGAAATGTTCATATGTAATTGTAGAATGTAAAAACGTATGAAATATTCATATGTATAAAAACTTAATGGAAAAAATGTATTTATTAAACCCCTTAAAAGACTAAATAAGTTGAATACGGATTAATAATGTTTTTTTAAAAGGCACCGACCGATAAATCATTTAGCATCTTTGCGATATGCGAAGTGCAACGCGATCTTGATGAAGCTAGTCCGGCTGATGATTTGTTCTAATAGGTGCTAACGGCGTCTTACGTACAACAACAGCCATTTTTCACGGAAAAGCGACAATTTCGTTTGCTGGCGTCGGCTTGGCCCGAGGAAGTGCTGCGCTCTGATGGCCGGTCGCTAAACAGTTCGAGCGTTTATTCTTTGTCCTTGATTTGGATTTTTCTCTGCAATGAACTTCGCGGGATCTTCTAAGCGCCACATTTGAAATACTCGCCATTTTCTCTTACTTTACACCAGAGATACGTCATAATTGTTTGTATTTGAGATTAGACGCCAAATTTGAGTTATTCGCGTGGTTTGTGTGCGAAAAAAAGTGTTTATTATGATAGTACTTTTTCATTAAAAAATAAAAGATCAACCACGTAGAAACACCAAACACAAAACATGGATGTTTAAATAACATCAGCTTCAAAACTTGATGTTAAATCCATCGGTGATTTTGTAGAAACATGGAAATCGCATCTCTTGTGGATCCACTGTGTGCGGCGCGTTGGCGACGCGGGGGAGGTCGTGGGGGCAGCCGTCGCGTCGTCTCGCCGACATTACTATGGCGCGCCGCTCCCCTTCTCGCCCCTCGCGCCGCCACGGCCCTTCGCCCCGAGGGTGGAAACTGCGGGATTTCCCCGCGCGGATGACGTCACCCGCGGGCCCGTCGCGCCCGCCGCTCGGCCGCGGCGCCGACAGGCGACGCGCGACAAGCCTCGCGCAGGCACCGGCTCAGAGCGCTCAGGGACGGCATTGCGCCCCCGACACTCTCGTAGCGGGGCCCTAAGCTTCCCAATGCTAGCCCAAGTTTCGACTCTAGCTCTTTTTTGATTGGTTGATTGCTTGGTTGATTGATTGGTTGGTTGGTTGGTGATTGATTCATTGGTTGGTTGATTGATTGGTTGGTTGATTGATTGATTGATTGATTGGTTGGTTGATTGGTTGATTCATTCCGGGCTAAGGTCACTAGTCCCGTAATTATGGTGCATGTGTTTTCTCTTGAGAGGCGGCAGTGATCTTCCCCTGCTGGATGATTAGATCCTGCGCCGACCTACCGTCGGCTAAGGAGGTTTATCCCAACCAGATATCTCCCACCAGCGCGGGCACTGCCCCAATCGGGACGAGCTCTAACTTTCCGACCTGTCTCCCGGCATGTGTGGTAGTGCAGTGCATGTACGTGTACGTGTGGGTAAATGGGGGGCGATGAGAGGACAGGAAAGAGGAAAGAGAGATCGCGCGCGTTCCGTGGCCCGTTTGTGAGGGAACTGCACCGTCAATTGCCTGAAATTGATAGGAGAAACTCCGGAAAACTACCGATCAGAGCAGCCGGCCGCTAAAATTTTCCAGACTGCGGCTGAATTCCACCTAGCTATTTAGCTAGAGCGAAAATCGCGCTGCCGTCGGAACTCGAACGTAAAAGGCACTGCAGCCGATGCCTCTGTCGCCTGGTTTCTCGCTTTTCAGCTAGGTGGAATTCACCTGTTGTCCGAAGGAGAAATATAGAAGCTCTTTGCTCTGGTCGGTAATTTTCCGTGGATTCCGATCAATACCTGGCGAATACCGGAACAGGAACCTGATAAACGTTCATGGACCGTGCGCGATCTTTCCTTCTTCTTCATGATTCTATATTATTATTATTATATTATTATTATATTATTATTATATTATTATATTATTATTATTATATTATTATATTATTACATTATTACATTATTACATTATTACATCATTACATTATTACATTATTATATTATTATTAATGTAAGTGTTGTAACTTTTGCAATTATTGTCACTTAACTGCCACCGGGTCATACCCATTAGCAGTTCTAATAAATGTATGTATGGTATCTCGCCTTATTACATCTACACGTATTACACTACCGCATATCGTCGGTGTTCCGGAATACTGCTTTAACAAATATCGAAAATTGTTATTTTAACGAAAATCCGTTCAATGTTTTTAAAATGAGGAATAAGGGTTCGTCTCTCACTTTATATTAATTGCCGCATGGAACCAGACGCAACGGTATTTCATGGACGGGCAACTTTTGGAGAGACGGAGCGGGAGCTTAGATATTACGCGGGTTTCCTGCAGAGGCAAGACACCTCGGGGGGCCGACGTGGAGGTCGGCGCTGGATCTCACCATTTATTTGGGAGGGGACCACCTTTCGGAACGTGGGAGAGGATCCTTCCGGTTCCTGGACTACCTCGTGCATAAAACTTACTCTACACTACTGGGACTAATGATAATCACAGTTAACGTGATCTGAAAAATCAATCAATCAGGCAAGTGGGCAAACGTTTTTAGGTTTCAAAACTGTTCAGCCCATCGAACACGTTTTGCTCTGCGAAATGTATTATTTCGCCAGCCGGAAAAATAAAGTAACAGTTAATGCGACAAAGTCCCAGTTCAGCGCGTGCAGTTAGTAATTAGAGATAATTTTCACGCGTGATTTACATCCGATATCGCCATTAAAATGATGTAAGAATTAATACAAAGCAAGTCTAAAAGCAGATTAGAATATGTATGCATGTGAATTAATTCATCAAACGGATGTTAACGGTCACGCCATAATTACCGAATTTCAAAGGGCTGGCTCGCTTTTAATGAAACTCACAGTAGACTAAACCTGGATGAAACAATTATGCATGTAAACAATAAAAGTAAAAGTAACTAAGCATTAAAAGTAAGTTTGAAAGTGATTTTTATTGCATTATATCTATATAAATACATTGATTTCATGCAAAAATGCTCCGGTTGGCGGAATCACGAAAATAATAGGAAGTAATGCGTCTCCATCACACGTTATCCAATGTTTGTGAAAATCATGCAAATCATTTCTTCATGTTACTCTATTTGTACCTCAATTTGGTTTGACATCAATAAGTGCAAATTGACCTCTCACATGACTGTTCAAACTATACCAAGAGCGTAGGGAATACCAGACTTATTCACCCGTTAGATATGAGTGTGAAAATACAATAATAGTTTAACAGTATAAGGTCGAATGTACTTAACCTTTTAGTACGAAATTTGAAGTCGGTAGTCAAGGAAAATAATACGGCGCGCTAAATTGGTTTCAAAATACATTCAACATCATTACTTTCTCTATTGTGGGTGCAATTTTTTAGATATACTTTCGTCTTGTTGCAATATTAATGTTCTTTGAAATAAGAATACACATTATATTCCATTCCTCTTCGCTTATTTTGCTTGAATATTTGAAGCAAATTGCGAGTGTTGTTTAATACTGTATCTAAATTAAACTTATTAGGATATTTCAAAGATTAATTCCGGTCAGTTATTTATGGAATTAAAAGATGATCAGCGTATTCCTCATCATATTACCAATGATTTTGTATTAACATCCAAGGGTTTAAACCTGAAAGCACAGTAGCTGCCTGTGCGCGAAGGATCGTGGGTTCGAACCTCGCTTGGGGCATGGATATTTGTGTGTGTTCATGTTGTCATTACGTGTTCAGCCTACAGTTCCCCTATAGTTTAAGCAATCACGGTGATCGCTATATGACCAAGGTGTTGATATAAATGATCGTGCAATAATAGGAATAGAGAAATAGCTAGTGGTGCTAGAACAGCGCATACATTCTTTCATTATTGTACGCAATATTATAATAAATAATACATCAACCTCCAAATATATTTCCATTCAACAAAAATGTTACCTTGGCGCTGAGATTCTAACTTACGATTTTAGAATTATCACACTATTCGCGTAAACCCTACACACCAAGAGCTTCCACTCATCACTATTTTCAAGCTTTAAAAAAGTTTAACATTTGCATTAGCAACAATTCAGAAAAAAATTTATTTGCTTTATTTGAAGATCTATTTTTAAAGAATATATTTAATAAGGAAAAACTATCTATCATCAATGTTGTAGTTTTGCAATGTTATATTTATGCAATTTTGGAAAATATAAGTGTACATTCACAAAATAATCATCTGTCCCATTTTGTGCACTACCTGAAAAAATGCAAAGAAAAACCTGAAAGTTATTTTTGAGAATTGTTTAATAAACTACCCTACTTCAAGCAAAAATGGTACGAATATTTTTTGTTTTCTTCAAAAACTTGTGCATGACCTTCGAAGTGCTAATTTTTTTCAATAGATTTCTTTAAAGAAAAAAATCTCTCTCGCCAATCATTAATATTGTATTTTTACAATGTCATTCTTTTGCAATTTTTGAAAAAAAGTTATTTGCACTGAGAAAAATATTAAAGAAAAAATTAGGATATTCGATTTTAGAGAAACAACTGTTAAAAAATTGCCTATTTTTCCCTAAAAAATAGGAAAAAACTAATCATTATTTAAACAAATGTATAGAACCTTATTTCAAAATTTATAAACAATACGTTTTATTCAATAGTATAGTTGTAAGAAGACGCGAAAAAATAAACTTTTGTAATTTTCGAAAAATGACTAATTTCAACGAAAATTACAAGCAATTTTTTTTTATTTCTGTATGCTATCCAAGAACAAAGTTTAATAAAAATTTTGGAATCATTTTGAGAAAATTTTGAAAATATTTAATTTCATACAAAGATTCCCATACAACAATGAAAATATTCGTTTGAAACTCGCGGATCCTTGAGTTCGCTCAGATCAATCGGGGAAAATCATCTGGACGGTTTAGGTGATGCTGTTGACCAAGGACGAACAACGGACATTCTGCTGACAACCAATTACTTAGTAGCGAGAACCCACTAAAAGTAGACTGACTATACGAGTTTTACATTCATAATATTTTTCCCTTTTTCATTCCCAGGGCTCGACAATAGGATTTTGTCTGTGGAAAAATGCCAAGTTTTGTATGAACATTTAAAAACGTTTCTCTTCTCTTAAGTAATAAGCCGAAGAAGTGATAACAGAAAACCGGCCACGCAACAAATGGAAGGAGCTTATGCTCTTATCTGAAGAATCTCTTCTGAAAGACTGAGGGTTTCGAAGTTTTCTATAACGCGGAAACGAAAATTACTATTTTTTCAAATATTGCTAATCTTGCGATTTTTAAAAATTTATTTTAAAAATTTATTTTTATTTATGTTAAACTTTTACTTATGTTGCAACTATTTATAGTTACAATGACAGGAAGGGATTCTGGAACGCAACAAAATGTGCGCACATAATCTTCTCCCCCCTACGTCACAAAGAGTTTTTACTGTTTTTGACTGAATAAATCTAAATCTAAATCTGGCGGCAGAAAGCAAGTGAACAGACAACACTATGTGTTTTCAGTATTGCCATTCAATAAATTTATATTTTTATCGACTTTGTCACCAATATTTGGTTAGCTCTGGAATGTGTTTTTGTTATTTTTGAATTTCTCGTAGACTACGTATGTCTCACCGGGATGTCGGATTTTCCAAAACTCGAAGATCATAAAATAAATTCAGGAGATGATTCACATACTCAGAATGAAGCTCTGCAACGTCTGAGTTTGTTCGAAGTAGATCTGCGCCCGCTGTTTTATAAAAATAATTGCGCAGCATTCCCATTTTTGTGGCTGTAGTCAAATATTCGCTAGTAGAGAATCTAAATATTCATGAGTTCCAGACTTTCGTGTTTGACATTTTATATTGTTCGGTTATCTTGGCGATGAAAATATGCTCTTTTGGACTTCGAAAATGACCTTTTCAACACCACCCCGACACCCCCTTGAATGAGAATATTATTCCCAGGATGAAAGGGGTTTATTCTTTTTTGTAATTGTTTAATAATCTGTGAGAGATACGTTATTAATTCGCGCTCTTTGATTTATTTCTATTGATTCTCACTGCTGTTAGTGGATTTGATTTATGAACTGATCAGCAGACAGTTTCAAAAATCTCCTACTTGTAACACACGATTTATTTGGCTGCATAAAACCGAGGAGACTAGCGGGTGACTTTTAGCTTTTCGTAAGAAACGTAGTTTTCGAAAAAAAAACTAGCTCTAATTTGATACACTGTAATACACTTCGGAAACTTCTGGAATAAAGCTGTTGAAAACTGTACTAGATTACCTTGCGGAATAACTCGCAAGAACCTGTACACCTTATGTCGAAACGGCAATAATCATGCGTTTGAGGCGAGAATGACAGATCACTGAGGTGATGTCAGGGAACCGAATAGAGCACCACTTCTAGGTCGGCTGTCGAGGCCGTGCAATCGCTCCGTTACTCTCGTAATTTATGTTTTCTATTAAGCGTGCTTTTTACAATTCAATGACAGTTTCTCGCACTCTACATACCACTGCTTTTGATTCCGCCAGTCGTCTTCTTCTATTCTTCTGCTCTTCATTCTCAAATCGATGAAGTCCTTCCACGATTTCCTGGCCTTCTTCGTTTTCTTCTTTCGAAAGGGATCAGTTAAAGTATTATTTTTGGTATTCAGTCATCAGGCATTCTCCTGAGATGGGTATCTCTTAATTACCTCCCCTCAAATTTTCTGAATTACGAAATGTGCGTTTTCGTCGTTTGCATCCAACGAAAGTGTTATGGTTTATTTCTCCTTATATTAATGCGATTCATACTGGTCATAAAAAACCTTTTATATCTATTTCATACCAAATATCATTGTAAGTATCAAATAATTTAAAATCGATATTGACTAACAAAATGTAACATTCTGTATTTTTGAATGCAACTATATTTTCCAAACTAGGACGTATGGGGAAATGCATATAAATTATTATTATCTCATTATCTCTTTAGACGTATTGGTACTGTAAAATCACTATATAATCTCTATAGTTAATTCTCACTCTAAAAGAGTGCTTATAGTCAACATATACTCGTACTGTCGACAATTATTATTTGCAACTGAACTAGATAAGTTTTTCACGAACACAAACTCAAAAAACATTATAGGTATTCCATTTACTTATTCATTTTTGACACGGTTTTTTCTTCCGCATCAATTTCGTCAATACATTACGAGTTACGCATTGAAGAGATAAAAATAAATTATACTGTTACTCTACTGAACCATAATTATTATTTAATTCAATGGTAATATTTTTATTGCATTTTATTGCTATAATTTGAAGATGATCATAAAAATGGTGTATGAATTTCATAATTTTTTCAACATTATGAGTAGAAAGAGAATTGAAAAGATATAGAATATATAATTGCGATCAATTTTGAATATATATATATATATATATATATATATATATATATATATATATATATATAATATATATATATATATATATATATTAAGGAGCCGTAAAACACTATTTGACTTGCGGTTTCCCAGTAGCATTTTTGGGGGAAGATGTCAGTATAATAGTCTGGCAGAAATAGTTCAAATCTCAATTTGATCCAATATCGAACTTTGGTATCAAATAACTGCATATTGTAATATGCTATCTAGTTAGTTTCCGATTTATTGTGTGGGTACATTTTTTGCTTAGAGATTATTTCCTGATAGAACTCTTTTGGATTCAGAGGTGAACCAGTATCTATAGTCGGTGGCTACGTGCGGGGCGGCCATTTGACTACTCCGTAATTCGTGTTTCATTTGCATTCAGTGCTCCCTGATTCTAATCACAACCTGGCTTATCGCTCTCTGCTTCCCCTGTGTGCGGCCTGGGTAATGAACGAGTCCGTTCAAATTTGACCTACAGTCAATTTATGAAGATACGTTCTCTGTGTTGCATTTTAGGAGTGAATGCAACGTATCACTTGTCGTTTCGTATGTATCGTTGCGGAGTTTGCGTTTAACAAAAAACAATCTATCAGTAATGCTTCGTAGTAATTACCTGTGGGGATGTATTTCCAATCGAAAAACTCGTAAAATATATTACATTATTGAATAATAGAGGTCGCAAATCCGCAAACAACCCGCAACCACATTCGCTTTAGCAGTAAAATACTTCATTTCGTAATGGACTTTGTGACTGCGAAAATTGTAGACAATGACTAGCGCGTAAAATGGTTTCACTCACCGAATGGCTGGAGAGTGATGTACATGCATATGAGAGAGAGAGAGGGGTGACACAATGAAGCCAATAATGTGTCGATAATATCAGGTACTGCGTTGATAGAACACTATAATAAACGAGTTCTTTGTAGGAAAACATACGAGATTCTCATTACAACTGGTCGATAAACCTAGTTCTCGGAAAGTGATTTCCAGCAGCGCCGATATGACAACATTTACTCTTATAACGACTCTTGCGTATGCAGCAAACCCTACCGTTGAGTCTTAATATCAAACCATTTTATTATATTATTAAAAACATCCAATGTGCGATAAATAAGACGAATAATTACATTGAGGATATTCTTTAAATAACTACACAAACTTAAAATAAAACGTATATTTTTTCTAGGAGTACTTTTTGGTTTCACAATACGATGTAAGTAGGGGAATATTTCTAATGCTTGGAATTATCTTTATGATAGTCGAGTCTAGGTTTTGAACACTTTTCCTTTAAGTTAATTGTTAAAAAGAGTAGGTAATGAATGGGGAAAATTTGAACTGTCACAGAGTTCGAACGTCTTTCATATCTAATAACCATCACTGACAACGAAATTCTGTTCCTCTTGCACCCCATCATCTCTTAAGTGAATGATAACTTGAGATAAATTACCGTTCAAGGGTGAGTTGCGAAGGATGGTGAAGTCTTTTGTAATTTAAAGTTAATTTCTTAATAAAATGAAAAATGTGAAGCCAAAACGACAACTGAAATCTGGAAAAGAAACCAAGACAAATAATTTTTAAAAAAACGTGGGGAGAAGTATAAATTAGAGTAAAAAAACAGAGTAAGTGTGCAATGGAGAATGAGTGAATGTGAAAGAATGTTATTTTGACTAGCTAAATGTTTGCAACTTACATAATTTAATAACTTTGCTAAGCAATTCATTTTGTAACAGAGCCTGTGAATCTTTTTTACGATATCCCTACAGTTATTGGAATTTATCTTCTTCCACTGTTCAGCTTACGTCTTTAGGATAAACTAATCTGTTGAAGAGACTGGACAAAATTCCATATCTGTTAGACGTGCCAGAAAATAAGATTTACGAAGAACATTTCAAACAAATATCAAGTGGGAAAGCTATAAGAGAGAATTCCAGAGGGGAAAATAAAGTAAACTCATTATAATGGAGTAAACAAGCGAAGAAGCCAGCGAAAGACAGTCTGTACGTGTTAACAAGAAATATTGCGTCTTACGGTGCCATGAAACACTTTCAAATGATATGAAGATATATGGGTTTCCAAAGAGAAATGTTCTTCTCTGAAATGTTCTCAGATCTTGGGGAATTTTTAAAAATATTACCATTTAAATTACTCGCATCCAGTCAAAATATTTACAAATCTGTTATGTTAATAAATAATTGAGACATCCAGTGAGAGAGGGAGATAACCCAAAAATTGCAAAACATTGATTAATGACAAATTCAATCCGTTTGCAATCGAATACGTTCAAAAACCGATATTTTGAATTTTCTGGGGTATTTCACTACGTCTCAACTGTTTCTTGTCTTTGAAGTGTTTTAAAAATCTATTTATTCCACAAGCAACATAAAGCATTTTTTCTGCTTCCCAATAGAACAGAAATATTATTTTGAGAATATTAAAGAACAGTAAAACCTCGTCCTAAACGGCAATTTTCTTTGAAAAATGTTGATCCGTTATTATGAAAATGGCGTTTAACCTCTACTGTAAATTTGAAATTCTTTTTCTCAGAAAATTGAGTTTTCGAAAAACTTTATTTGAAGCACTTTAACTCATAAATACAATAGCATTTACATATTGGTGAAAATCTGCACATTAATGGCATAAGATATCTTCTAAAATATTATATTTATGTAATTTTAGAAAAACAACAACAAAAAATACCCCCAAATAAACTTTTCGTCTTATTAAATAGTGCAATTAGCTATATATTCGAAATGTTTGAAGACAAAATTTGGAGCCGTTATTGAAAAAATGGCGTTTGAGCATTTCTGAAAATGCGAAATGTTGAGCCAGTTTTCACAAAAAATTGTTGAGTTGAGACACTTTATAGGCCATTGAAAACGCATGTACTCATCAACTCAACAAATCGCCGCTAGTATAACTATTAACGACATCAGAAACGTCAAAAAATTAATTTTTTTAATTAAAAAAAGAATAGAGCAGTATGGCGTTTATGTCATATCATAGTGTACATATAGCACTATCCCTACCAAAAGTTTGAAGAAAAAATTTGGAGTCGTTTTTGAGAAAATAGTGTTTTTGTAATTTTTTAAAATTACAAATATTGCACGCAATATTCCCTGACTAAACTACTAAAATTTTCAAGAAATGTACGTGACGTTAATAAAAGAACTAATTATGGACAACAAATTTAAATTGAAGGAAAAACCTATATTCAACTTTATAGTTGTAGGAAAACGATTTAAATTTTGAAATTCGGACCTATGCGACTTTTATGAGTGTATCATACTCTATTCTTACCAGAAATTTAAAGAAAAAATTGGAACCGTTTTTGAGAAAATTTTGAAAATGTCCGGAATCCCTTCATGTAAGGTATACCCAAATTAAAAAAAAAAATTCAAAATCGCAAAGCTTCGACTCGAGAGATGGACAGAGGCTTATTCACTTTGGAAAACGTCCTATGGTTTAAGCGCTAGTAGTGTTCACAGACGGACAGGAGACAGATGGACGTTTTGCCGTCAATTGATTTTTCGTTATCAAGGACCCACAAAACCCGGATTCTGGCTACCTACGTGTTAGAGGATTTCCTCCCTTAGTTTAGAAACTGAATTTATTCACTTTTTCGTAATCAGGGCCTGGCGATGAAAATTCGGCCTTTTTTCGCGCAGCATTACATAACTTTCGCTATACATACGTATATTACTCCGTACACACGTATGTATACGGGAAAGTAAAATGTATGTTGAAAATTGTTTTCTTCATATTAATTATTATTTGTATTTCCCTTGTCAAATTAGAAAGATTAAACCGAATTCGAGATTCAAGAGGAATGTTTCAGGCATCAAGGTCCTTTTGGGATTCGGGAAAATGTGGGATTCGGGAAAATCCACTCCGTATTGTGTCCGCGGTCTTATACGAAGCGCAGGAAAGAAAAGAGGGATTAGCCGTGATTAACGATTGCAGTCGCGCGCCGCGCTTGGGAGCCTCAGGCGATAAACCCCGAACGGGGTCGCGTGGTCGCATCCCATGTGTCCCCTGCCCCCGGCACCTCCCGGCCTCTTTCCGCTGTCGCCGCCCCCACAGACTCTGCTCTCTGTCCCCCGTCCCACCCTTCCCCACCCTCTGTGTCAGCCCTCTGCTCCTGGCTCTCACCCACATGACCCTCTTTTCTGTCACTCCTCTCACACCCGCCCGCTTCACCCTGTCCATTCCCCCACTTCCCGCCCCTCTGCATCCTCTCCTGGCTTCTCCCTCCCGCCCCCGCTCCTGCCCTCGCCCTGTCTCCTCTCCCCTCCTTATTCGATCCCTCTGCTTTCGACATTCCCTTTTTCCTGTCCTGTCCTGTCCTGTCCTGCCATGTCCCCGCCGCATTCGGCCCTCTGTCCTTGCTCCTAGTCCTGCCCTCGCCCCCTCCCCCGGGGGCCGCTGAAGTGCATCACCCGCGCTTCGACAGCGGTGCGGCCTCTCCGCCGTCGGATATTAAATTTATATGAGCGCGACAACCTTTGCTTGCGCGCTCGTCACGGCAGGAGAAATATCATAGTTTGACCTCCCTTTCCCCTCGAGCCAGTAATGGAATCCCGATCTAGTTCGGTTTCTCTCACGAATGAATTTTGTGCTTTAAGAAATGCCAGAATATTTATGCTTTGAAAGTTATTTTTTTAGGGATTAATTCATAAATGTTGTATCATCATAAAATCATATGATTCGTGTACGGAAATTGTCTAAAGGTAATTAGATTTTTTAGATTTAGATTAGATTTATTAATAATTCTGCAATTAAGTGTGAGAACTTGGTGGCAGAATACACTAACTTAACATTACAGAACTTAACAACTATACAAACTCTACAAACGTTACAAATCTCATGAACATTTCACCGTGCAATCTTTCATAGAACTCCACTTCACCAAACTTCACTTCACTAAACATCACTTCACCACACTTCACCGCACTGCGATACAGCGAGCTGTAATGTCTTTCTTACTCACTCGTTTCTCTCAGTTGCACAACGTCACTGCACTTCACGCCACTGCACTGCACATAATAATAGTAAAAATAATAATAATAATAATAATAATAATAATAACAATAATAATGCTAATAATAATAACATTAATAATAACAACAATAATAATAACAATAATAATAATAACATTAATAATAACAACAATAATAATAATAACAATAATAATAATACTTAATTACAAAGAAGACAGGTAATTGCACTGAATTTTATTAAATATATTTATAACATATCCACATTCAAGAAACTAATTTATTTTTAAATTTGCTCAGGCTTTGAGGAAAGGGATCGAAGATTGTCACAGGCAAACTGTTCCAGTCCCTAATAGTGCGATTCGCGAATGAATATTTCCCAACGTCCGTTTTCTGAATTCTTGTCTGAATTTTGTGCATGTGATCCGCTCTGCCGAAATATGTAGGTTTCCCTAATCGACTTTGAATTTCTTTCCACGCTCGAAGGCCTGTGTACGCTTTATACATTGCATAGGGACGTGACTTTAATCTTCTGCTTTCGAGTGACTCCCATACCCCTTTATTCTTGATACCCCTGAAAGTAAATTTTGATGCTCTACGCTGGACTTTTTCTAGATTTCTTTGTTGCAAAATTCTGTATGGGTCCCAACATACCGCGCCATATTCTAATATAGGTCGCACTAATGACATATATGCTAGTTCTTTGGCTCTCACTGTACTCTTTTTCAGTATCCGCATAACAAAATGTAAAGATTTCCAGGCTTTCCCTACAACGAAATTGACTTGATTTTCCCAGCTCAATTTACTGTCTAGCTGTATTCCTAAGTATTTGCAAGACGTGACTCGAGGTATAACATTATTGTTCAGTTTGTACACAAATTCATTATAATAATACACGTAATTACACGTACGAATTTGCTACGAGATAAAGTTATTCTTATTTAATGATTTAAATCTTTTGTTCAAGTTAAACGTAATCGATTTCGTATTTAATTAAATGAATTACGGTAAAATTAAGGAAATGTTTCGATTTAATTTTAACATGAAATATTTAGCATTTTGGCAACTAAAATTTGCAGTGTTTTGAAATTTTAAAAATTTCTAAATAATCAAACATGCCTATATATTAGCTGCAGTTCTTTTGTAGAAAACTATTTCTCATTTGTAATCTAAAAATCATAAAAGCATTTCATAAATATAATGTCATATTTCACTTTATCTTTCGTAATATTATACAATCTTTTTGTAATAGAAAATAAAGTTTAGAAATGTAAAATAAAATATGATTTCTTTATTTGTGAATCAATTTTTAAAAGCTAATAAAAAGCTTCAATTTATGGGTTATTTTATCTGTTAAAAACGATAGCGTGACTTCGCTGTTGTTTTGTGTCTTTCCGCATTTGATGTAATTACTGTTCTGCGCCTTCCAAAACATCCATTCGGTTATCGAATAAGTCATTCGTTTTGTTATGCAAATTATTGGTGACTCGATTGAAACTTGATTTATGGCGCGTCAATGGAGTGTGAAGAAAAAAATCTGCAAACTTGCTCTTTCCTCGTTTTGAAGTTGATTTCAATATTACATTTTTGTTTTAAGGCGATTGTATAAGAGGTCTATCGATAAATAAATAGGATAACGGTACCAGTCTTTGACAGGGGTACCAGTATTTTAGTCTCAATCTTAAACCCATTTATTAAGCTCCAAGGCAAAGTCTGATTTTTAAAATTTAATAAGAAGTTGACGAGTGCTCTAGATTAAGACTGTCAAATACTGGTACCCTTGTTAAAGATTGGTAACGTTACTTTGAGTGAATTACAAAATAATTGTGTGTATTATCATGTGAATAAGTACATTAAAGTTGTATTTTTTGCTCACATTTAATTCATTGTGTATTCCTGTTATATTTTTATCTCCAACACAATCATTTGTTTTGCTTATCCTGGTAAAACAGTTATGAAGCTGAAGCAAGAAGTTCACAAATATCTGCAATACAATTTGTTTGTAGCAATACAACGACATCCATAGTTCTTGTTATTTTTGCATGTCCTTCCTTTCTTCTGTTTTTTATAATTTTCGTATATTCGAATTATTTTTTGCTTACCATTACGGACTATTTGCAATTATCAGTAGAACATACAAACATTTTCTCGTTTGATTGCTCGAAAAAACTATAAAAGACTTTTAAAAAAACCAAAAGAGAGATTTAGTTCAGAACATTTTCATTGTGATATTAATATTTACTTTCGCACTATGAAGTAGAGAAAAGGTTAATGTAATGCTACGCGAAAAAATGGCGGCAGAAAACTCTTATTAAAGGGCCCTAGAATCGAAAAAGTGCATAAATCCAGTTGCTAAAGGCTATAGCCGGGTAAGATGGTCAAAAGTGCCCCCGCACGAAATGAGTAATCAACTAGTGAGTGCTTTTACTAACACAAAAAGACTATTTGTGATGATATAATTCAGTCCCCATCCCCTCATCTCGCCTCTGAAAATGAGAAAACCTGAATTTTCACAAATTATTTTTTTTAGCGAGATTTTTCCTACAAACTTATACCGACAAAAATACCCAATTAAAGTGGAGTAGTTTCTCTTTCATATGCTATTTTTTAAAATATTTTTGGCGCCAAATTTGAACGTAAAAAATTCCTAAATGTAAAAAAATGGAAAAAATCGTGAATTTCAGTATGTTGTTTTAGAGGTGGCGATCCCAAAAAATTCTCAAAAATGCCTGAATTATATACCTATTATCCCAGTATTTTTCCAGATTTTTTTTATTGGTGCGCCATATTGAAAAAAAATAAAAATCACATTTTTAACCTATTTTTGGCATATAAATACATGATTATTCGTTGTTCTATTACGAAAAAAATTCCCGAAAGTTCCTGTGATATCAGCAGGTATATCGGATTTTTTTCAGATTTTTTTTAATGGTGCGCCATATAAAAAAAATAAAAACTGCATTTTTACCCTATTTTAGCATATAAATACATAAATATTCATTGGTCTGTTATGATAAAACTTCCCAAAAGTTCCTGTGACATCAGCAGGTATACCAAATTTTTTTTCAGAATATTGTGATTAGTATGTCATCTATAAAAAAATAAAAACTGCATTTTTAACCCATGTTTATCATATAAATACATAAATATTCATTGGTCTGTTATGAAAAAAATTCCCAAAAGTTCCTATGACATCAGCAGGTATACCAAAATTTTTTCAGAATTTTTTGATCTGTGTGCCAACTATAAAAAAATAAAAACTACATTTTTGAGCTATTGTTAGCATATTACTACATGAATATTCGTTGTTCTGATGTGATAAAAATTCTCAATAGCTCCCGTGACATCAGTCGGTATAACAACATTATTTCAGATTTTTTGACTGGTGCTCCATATTGAAAAATATTGAGAAAACAATTTTTTCTTGTTTTATAAATATAAAACAAGGAAATTCGACATAAATACGTCAAATAGAATAAGCTAATAAAATTAAACATTCATAGATGTTGGGTTCGCCGAAGCACTGTTGCCAATAATAAAGATCGTTTTGTTTTATCAGTTCTCATTATTACACATGAATCAAAACAATAGATTCCGACAATCAGTTTTGACGCGCATACTTCTCAGTTCTTCGACGAGCTTAGTAGGCGAAAGAAATAATACGTGCGTTTTTTCTTAAATCGTGAAATAAAATAAAATCAAGTGAAAGTTTTGTTTTATTAATTGTAATAATTAATCGTGAATAATCGTAATAAAATCGTGAATAATTAATCGATTATTATTGTTAAAGCAGATTAAATTATAAATAGTACAAACAAATTTATAAATAGGCACTTAAAAACTTTTTGATAAAAGTTTTCATTTATTACAATTTTTAGTTGAATAATAAAACATTGTTATTTATAAAATTATTAAAATTAATCTTTTATTTTCTTATTTCATTTTCTTGTTATTAATTAAATCAAACACCAAAGAACAGTGTTCTTGAGTACTTATTGTTTTACATTGAATAATATGCTCGGAGTAAGGAACAAATTCATGCAAATTGCGAGTACCCGGAATTGTAAATACTTTTTCAGTTTTGTTTCGATTCCGATATTCATCGACTTCAGCTTTTCTAATAATT
Source organism: Gryllus longicercus (assembly GCA_038098605.1). Classification (NCBI taxonomy): domain Eukaryota; kingdom Metazoa; phylum Arthropoda; class Insecta; order Orthoptera; family Gryllidae; genus Gryllus; species Gryllus longicercus. The sequence continues at coordinate 861,113 of JAZDUA010000530.1, forward strand.
TCACAATGGATGTTTTTAATATGTGCTTTACAAAATTCTAATAATTTGTCAATATCTGTGATTTGATTTTGACGACGTCTACGCAAGCTTTCTTTTGTTGCCTCTCTCTTAACAGTTGCACCCACTCCATCGTTCTCCGTTTTCCCATGAGAGGTAGCAAAAAATGTCCAGGTAGCATCAATACTATACAATTTTGTATGTCTACAGAGATGTAATAAGTCATAACAATTTTTGTATTGTCCTGGACATCCATCGTTGAAATAGTTAATTTTTTGCACGTTTGGAATATTTTCCTTTATATAATTAACAATTTTATTTTGAAAAATATGAACAATTTGAACATCATGTTTTAAAACATCATGTTTTACTCAGAACTTATTTTGAAATTATTATTAAAGCTTAACCTCCTTGTGGCATGGAAATGTTCTTTGTCAGCAGAGTGGCAAGTACAGCACTCAAGGCTCAGGGCCAGTGTTTCTAACTACGGGAACGCCCCTCCATTCACGTCTCCTTCGGTTTGATTAAGATTAGTGAGACACACACAGTACACATTCCTGCAGTTAGAAACACTGCTCAGGGCCCCTATATTTGAAATTATCTTGCGATCACGCGCCAGATTCTGAACATAGCCATGTATAATTTAAATGTTTAATACGTTCATAGGCCCCTATTCTCCAACATTTTTTTACTTTTTCTATGGCGTAATGAGTATTTCTTTCAATTTCGTACAGTATCATGAAGAGAGGTATTTTCTTCCGATATAACGATAAAAATCGATTAATTTTTCACGATTTTTTAAAATTTTAACTCATGTAAAACGTATTTCCCAAAAAAGTTCAGGACGCACATTTTATTAAAAACTGTTTTACTCCACCGAAGTCATCCAAACAGTCTAAAAGTAGTAGAAAATACTAACAGGTTATTTAAAAATGATAAAACACATTTAGAAAAGAGATTTTATTGTATTTCTTGCGTTTAACTCTTTTAAACACTATTTCCCCAAAAAAAAATTTCCTGTACCGTAATGTACACTTATTTTCACGTACTTTAAGCATAAGAAACTAACTTTTTAATTGTACTGTAATACTAAAATTAATTTTTGAAAATAAAGTAATAAAAATCATAAATTTCAATTTTTGGCATATTAAGAAAAAAAATTCAATATTTTCATTAACAGATTCGAATTCTGCGGAAAATTTCCTATAAAAATAGTAGTTTAAACATATTTTTTCATTAAAAAATATCGAAATAATGGATAATTATAAAAAGATGCTGTAAAATGCTTGAAAATCGCGAAAAATCGATAATTGTTCTCACAAACGCTATTTACATCAGAAATGGTTGAAAATTTAAATTTGGGCTTATCTTGGCATAAGAAATAAGAAAATAACTTTAATTTTTCGATCTGAGATGGGTTGGTGTGATGCAATGTGGAGTTGGCGTGGAATTACCCTTATGTATTTATATGCTAAAAATAGGGTAAAAATGCAGTTTTTATTTTTTTTATATGGCGCACCATTAAAAAAAAATCTGAAAAAAATCCGATATACCTGCTGATATCACAGGAACTTTCGGGAATTTTTTTCGTAATAGAACAACGAATAATCATGTATTTATATGCCAAAAATAGGTTAAAAATGTGATTTTTATTTTTTTCAATATGGCGCACCAATAAAAAAAATCTGGAAAAATACTGGGATAATAGGTATATAATTCAGGCATTTTTGAGAATTTTTTTGGGATCGCCACCTCTAAAACAACATACTGAAATTCACGATTTTTTCCATTTTTTTACATTTAGGATTTTTTTTACGTTCAAATTTGGCGCCAAAAAATATTTTAAAAAATAGCATATGAAAGAGAAACTACTCCACTTTAATTGGGTATTTTTGTCGGTATAAGTTTGTAGGAAAAATCTCGCTAAAAAAAATAATTTGTGAAAATTCAGGTTTTCTCATTTTCAGAGGCGAGATGAGGGGATGGGGACTGAATTATATCATCACAAATAGTCTTTTTGTGTTAGTAAAAGCACTCACTAGTTGATTACTCATTTCGTGCGGGGGCACTTTTGACCATCTTACCCGGCTATAGCCTTTAAAAAAAGTCCTCTCACGAAGTGTGGCCAAAATTCTTTCTTGTGGGTTCTTCATACCGAAAAATCGAATGTCGGGCAAAACATCCGTCAGTCCGCCAGTTCGTCCGCCAGTTCGACCGCCAATTCGTCCGTCAGTTCGTCCGTCAGTTCGTCAGTCCGTCAGTCCGTCAGTCCGTCAGTCCGTCAGTCCGTCAGTCCGTCAGTTCGTCAGTCCGTCAGTTCGTCAGTTCGTCAGTCCGTCACTTCGTCAGTCCGTCAGTTCGCCAGTCCGTCAGTTCGCCAGTCCGTCAGTTAGTCAGTCCGTCAGTTCGTCAGTCCCTCAGTTCGTCAGTCCGTCAGTTCGCCAGTCCGTCAGTTAGTCAGTCCGTCAGTTAGTCAGTCCGTCAGTTAGTCAGTCCGTCAGTTTGTCAGTCCGTCAGATCGTCAGTCCGTCAGTTCGTCAGTTCGTCAGTCCGTCTATCCGTCAGTCCGTCTATCCATCGGTCCGTCTATCCGTCAGTTCGTCTATCCGTCAGTCCGTTTACCCGTCAGTCCGTTTACCCGTCAGTCCGTCTATCCGACAGTCCGTCTATCCCTCAGTCCGTCTATCCGTCAGTCCGTCTATCCGTCAGCCCGACAATCCGTCAGTTCGTCAGTCCGCCAGGTCGCAGGCCGTCAGTTCGTCAGTCTATCAGTTCGTCAGTCCGTGAGTCCGTGAGTCCGTCAGTCCGTGAGTCCGTCAGTCCGTGAGTCCGTCAGTCCGTGAGTCCGTCAGTCCGTGAGTCCGTCAGTCCGTGAGTCCGACAGTCCGTCAGTTCGTCAGTCCGTCAGTTCGTCAGTCCGTCAGTTCGTCAGTCCGTCAGTCCGTCAGTTCGTCAGTCCGTCAGTTCGTCAGTCCGACAGTTCGTCAGACCGTCAGTTCGTCAGTTCGTCAGTCAGTTCGTCAGTCCGTCAGTCAGTTCGTCAGTCAGTCAGTTCGTCAGTTCGTCAGTCAGTCAGTTCGTCAGTCCGTCAGTTCGTCAGTTCGTCAGTCCGACAGTTCGTCAGACCGTCAGTTCGTCAGTCCGTCAGACAGTCAGTTCGTCAGTCCGTCAGTCAGTTCGTCAGTTCATCAGTCCGTCAGTCCGACAGTTCGTCAGACCGTCAGTGCGTCACTCCGTCAGTTCGTCAGTCCGTCAGTTCGTCAGTCCGTCAGTTCGTCAGTCCGTCAGTTCGTCAGCCCGTCAGTTCGTCAGCCCGTCAGTTCGTCAGTCCGTCAGTTGGTCAGTCCGTCAGTTCGTCAGTCCGTCAGTTCGTCAGCCCGTCAGTCCGTCAGTTCGTCAGCCCGTCAGTTCGTCAGTCCGTCAGTTGGTCAGTCCGTCAGTTCGTCAGTCCGTGAATTCGTCAGCCCGTCAGTTCGTCAGTCCGTCAGTTCGTCAGCCCGTCAGTTCGTCAGTTCGTCAGCGCGTCAGTTCGTCAGTCCGTCAGCGCGTCAGTTCGTCAGTCCGTCAGTTCGTCAGTCCGTCAGTCCGTCAGTTCGTCAGTCCGTCAGTCCGTCAGTCCGTCAGTCCGTGAGTCCGTCAGTCCGTGAGTCCGTCAGTCCGTGAGTCCGTCAGTCCGTGAGTCCGTCAGTCCGTGAGTCCGTCAGTCCGTGAGTCCGTCAGTCCGTGAGTCCGTCAGTCCGTGAGTCCGTCAGTCCGTGAGTCCGTCAGTCCGTCAGTTCGTCAGTCCGTCAGTTCGTCAGTCCGTCAGGGTCGTCAGTCCGTCAGGGTCGTCAGTCCGTCAGGGTCGTCAGTCCGTCAGTTCGTCAGTCCGACAGTTCGTCAGACCGTCAGTCCGTCAAACAGTCAGTTCGTCAGTCCGTCAGTCAGTCAGTTCGTCAGTCCGTCAGTCAGTTCGTCAGTCCGTCAGTCCGACAGTTCGTCAGACCGTCAGTGCGTCACTCCGTCAGTTCGTCAGTCCGTCACTCCGTCAGTTCGTCAGTCCGTCAGTTCGTCAGTTCGTCAGCCCGTCAGTTCGTCAGCCCGTCAGTCCGTCAGTTGGTCAATCCGTCAGTTCGTCAGCCCGTCAGTTCGTCAGTCCGTCAGTCCCAGTTCGTCAGTCCGTCAGTTCGTCAGTCCGTCAGTTCGTCAGTCCGTCAGTCCGTCAGTCCGTCAGTTCGTCAGTCCGTCAGTTCGTCAGTCCGTCAGTTCGTCAGTCCGTCAGTTCGTCAGTCCGTCAGTTCGTCTGTCCGTCAGTTCGTCAGACCGTCAGTTCGTCATTCCGTCACTCCGTCAGTTCGTCAGTCCGTCAGTTCGTCAGTCCGTCAGTACGTCAGTCCGTCAGTCCTTCAGTCCGTCAGTCCGTCAGTACGTCAGTCCGGCAGTCCGGCAGTCCGGCAGTCCGTCAGTCCGGCAGTCCGGCAGTCCGGCAGTCCGGCAGTCCGTCAGTCCGTCAGTTCGTCAGTCCGTCAGTCCGTCAGTCCGTCAGTCCGTCAGTCCGACAGTCCGACAGTCCGACAGTCCGTCAGTCCGACAGTCCGTCAGTCCGTCAGTCCGTCAGTCCGTCAGTCCGTCAGTCCGTCTGTCCGTCTGTCCGTCAGTCCGTCAGTCCGTCGGTCCGTCGGTCCGTCGGTCCGTCGGTCCGTCGGTCCGTCGGTCCGTCTGTCCGTCTGTCCGTCTGTCCGTCTGTCCGTCTGTCCGTCTGTCCGTCTGTCCGTCTGTCCGTCTGTCCGTCGGTCCGTCGGTCCGTCGGTCCGTCGGTCCGTCGGTCCGTCGGTCCGTCGGTCCGTCTGTCCGTCTGTCCGTCTGTCCGTCTGTCCGTCTGTCCGTCTGTCCGTCTGTCCGTCTGTCCGTCTGTCCGTCTGTCCGTCTGTCCGTCTGTCCGTCTGTCCGTCGGTCCGTCGGTCCGTCGGTCCGTCGGTCCGTCGGTCCGTCGGTCCGTCGGTCCGTCTGTCCGTCTGTCCGTCTGTCCGTCTGTCCGTCTGTCCGTCGGTCCGTCTGTCCGTCTGTCCGTCTGTCCGTCTGTCCGTCGGTCCGTCGGTCCGTCGGTCCGTCGGTCCGTCGGTCCGTCGGTCCGTCTGTCCGTCTGTCCGTCTGTCCGTCGGGCCGTCGGGCCGTCGGGCCGTCGGGCCGACGGGCCGTCGGGCCGTCGGGCCGTCGGGCCGTCGGGCCGTCGGGCCGTCGGGCCGTCAGTTCGTCAGTCCGTCAGTCCGTCAGTCCGTCAGTCTTTCAGTCCTTCAGTCCTTCAGTCCTTCAGTCCTTCAGTCCGTCAGATCGTCAGATCGTCAGATCGTCAGTCCGTGAGATCGTCAGTCGGTCGGTTCCTCTGTTCGTCAGTCCCTCTGTTCGTCAGTCCCTCTGTTCGTCAGTTCGTCAGTCCGTTTGTCCGTCAGCCCGTCAGTCCGTTTGTCCGTCAGCCCGTCAGTCCGTCAGTTCGTCAGTCCGTCAGTCCGTCAGTCCGTCAGTTCGTCAGTTCGTCAGTCCGTCAGTCCGTCAGTTCGTCAGTCCTTCAGTCCGTCAGATCGTCAGTCCGTGAGATCGTCAGTCGGTCGGTTCCTCTGTTCGTCAGTCCCTCAGTTCGTCAGTCCGTTTGTCCGTCAGCCCGTCAGTCCGTCTGTCCGCCTGTGCGTCTGTGCGTCCGTCAGTTTGTCCCTCTGTGTACGCTAGCGACCGTTTAACCGATTTTTTCAGAATTGATGTTCCTTAGTCGATTTGGCTGATTTCCCCGGCCCTTAAATTTGAAATTGATATTTTAATATTGGGGGTACTATATATGACGCCCCTGGAACACTCCCTCAAAAAAATATGGCTGCATAGTTTTGAATAAATTTTGTTGTTAGGTAGTGTGAAAGACGTTTAAGAGAATGGTGTAGGTGTGCGTTGAAATCCCTGAATATTTGAAAGTTGCAAAAGTTCAATTAGTTTTGAGTGTTCCTACAAGTAAAGTATAAGAGATTGATTTTTTCTTTTAATGAAATGAGTTCCTTAAAGATATATTTTGAAATGAGATCATGTACAATTTTTCGAAAAATTGAGTACTTTTCGCGTAATTTGGGAGAAAATACGGGCGATTAGTACTGTTTTAGCTCCACTAACAATATGTAATAGTTAGTGAATATTTATTCCGTGACTGTTACGTGTGCCCCAACTACTTAGGTCATTAGCATTATGGGTGGATGAAACACGCGAGAACTGTTTGTTGATATTGTAAGTTCTTCCTTTGTCCGATACCACAAAATCTATTCTTAATTGGTAACACTCTCTGACTAATGTTATCGCGCCCTTGAGGGTAGTTAATTAGCAAGAGTTAATTAAAGATTACAGATAAAGCTGGCGTGAGGAAAATGAAAACATAACGGTAAAGAACAGAAAGGGTAAAATGAAAATCGGCAAGAAAACAAGATGACGCTGTGGCTTTACTTTGCGTTGTCTCTAGCGCCAGTGTTTCTTTGCCGTGGCGATGTTTCTTTAATGTGCCAAAGAGGAATTATTCATTGCTTCTGTTTGAGCGGATCACAAGAAATGAAAACAACACAAAAGAGTGAGGCAGGCGAGAAAGAGAGGGTCCGTCGGAAGGAACGTTATTCAAATGTTGTGGACCTTTTTGGCTTTTTTCGATTTGATGAATTTTACATCTGCTAAATGAAAAATAATTGCAATTTATTTAAATAACTAGTAGGACATGTATGTTGAATTCGCATGAAATGTTTACGCTTTTTCAATAGTCATAATGACGAAATATTTGTACGCTAATTATATTTTACCAGACTATTGGCGACTCGGCAAACGCAAAATGGATGAAGTGGTTGGATGTGAATTGTGTTTGATAATTTCGACCAACAACTTATTCGTTTATGGTCAATAAAAGTCAAAATTATTCCCTAAAATCAATGAAATGCACTTCATTTAGAAATTAATCGTATGAAATTTTAATAATTCTATATCTCTATACCATAACCATGATTTAAAGGCTACCCGTATTTATATGCATACCCATAACAATTTTCATAAAAACAAAGAAGAATTTAAATTTAAAAATTTCTTATACTTAATAAAATAAAACACCGGTTTCAATGTTGATTTTGAATTGGAAGACATTTTGTTGGATGTTATCAAAGAGATAAGATTCAGAATCAATGTAATGGCATGCGGACAAAAATTTGCGGGTTATTAAAACTATTTTATCCTTCCGCTAAAATTATTTATAAATTTGAATTTTGTGTACATCTTTACCCATTAGAAAGCTTAATGTCTAAAGTATTTGTAAAAATCAGCTGGATAAAAATAAATATGTTGAACTCACTTTAATATTTATATTATGTTCTCTAATTTTTTCATTAATTTGCGGTAAATACTGTGTCTCAACATTATAAACCAGTAATAAGAAGTAACAACCAAAGAAAGTGTGATATTAATATAAGTAAATTTGCGTTTTCGTCCAAAGTGTTCCTTTCTCAAAGAATATTGGAATTTTACCATAAATCGGAATAAATGTAATGCGCATTAGGCTTTACCCTGGAGTTATATATTTTAATATTTTAACTATTTTTCTTCACTTATCTCCTGTGAATCATTCATCTAACTTCAACAAAACTTGAATTCACAAATCAAAGTGAGCAAAATTACATCAATTTTGTTCTAATGAAGTAGATAATCGCTGTGTATATTTGCGCAACTATAAACAAATAAATGTTACAGATGTCACTTAGGAAGAACTAAAAAGTTTTTTTTTAAAATTCCGATTACTATTTGATTAATTGTATGGAGAAATGTTAAGGCTTATAAACCAAGTAATAATATATTCCACAAAAAATATTAAATTCGACAATTTCTTGCCTTCTTGTACTTTGCAGCTATTGTATTTCCCTTTTTTGCAAAGGGAAATAGCGCGAATTTTAGCAAAAAAATATACTCGCAAAGAATTATTTACGATAAATGTGAAATAAAGCTAATTAAATAATTTGTCTGTAAACAAAGGTTTGATGTTGTTCATTCGTTTTAGGGAGAAAGGTAGTACAAATTCCGTACTTCCATTATATTGTTGTCAGTTCATAACAACATTATAGATAAGATTTTATTTGAACCAGAAAACAAAAAAAACATATTGATGATAACATAATTACATTATGTTTTAATAATAACAATAATAATGATAATAATAGTAATGAATGAAATTGGAAATACTATCAAATAAAATTATTTCACTTCTTCGTTGTAATCATATTAATAGCTGCATATCATTTTAGGAATCTTTTAGAAAAACGAAGTATTGAATGAGTTTTCAATGCTCTTTTTTAACTAGGAAAATAGTATTGACTCCTCTGATGATTCGATTGATCTTAGGACTTTAACTCCCTGGTGGGAACATGATTTTTCCAGTCTCAGATGCAGACATTATTAAACGCATTACCTTTTTATCATGGAATTCAGAAAATTTCTCGATTTTCCTGCGTGTTCCTATTTAAAAACTGTCAAAATTTTTATTGTAAATTTTTCTAACTTCAAACAGTTTAAAAAAATAATCTTAAAGATAAAAACGGTATTTTTCTTATCTTTTGGCGTAATCATTGTCAGACTATCTATAGCTAGCCAAAGACAACATCTTTTACGTAATTGACATGAAAATTCATAAACTTTTTGACAGAAAGTTACTTCAATAGTACTCGTATATACAAAGCAACTGAATAAGTAAATCTGCTCGATAAGCAGACTTTAAATCATGTATTAAAAAAATATCAAAACCTACAACTTCGGAAACATCTGCCTGTGAGGTATCGATAGTTTCAAGAAATAATAGTTTACTTGAAAAGGTTACACGCCACAGCTGTTATGACCCTCCCGCCTTGAAGATTGTAAGCATACTGAAGCACTTGAAGTCGCTTGGCGCACTTACAGCGCACCCAGTGATAACAATAGAAACTGTATTTGCCTGTTGGACAGATATTCTCACCACAGTGTTAATATTATTCTTTGTGCCGTTATGAATGCTAAGTAAGGATCCAAATTAGTAAGAAAGGAAAAAGTAACAAAAGTTCTTTTTAGTTAATAGCATTGCTGCTCATCATTTAAATATTACAACTTAAGTCTCTGAAATGTGAAAAGACAATTTAGATCGCAGTATAATATTTTAAACTCTTTTTTTAAGTTTTTTATTTTCAAATTTTGATTAAGAATTTGAACTGGTTTCCTCGGAATTTAACAAAATTATTTGGACGAAGGATTTTTTTCGCTACGTCTGTAATATTATTTTCTGTCTTTAAAAACACTTGACCAGGTACGTATAATTATGACGGAAACGATAAACTGAAGGTATTGAACAGCTTGCTTTTGTCTATGAAATTAATTAGGACTGACAACATTGTGGGGCTCTCTCTTCTGAGTTGCAGACTTGTTAGAAAATAGAAGCATACTGTAGTCTTTCTTAACTACATTGTTAAACAAGACTTCTCATTTTTGAAAAAAATACAATTCTTCATGCGTTACTTTACTAGCTGTTACTGTAGATTTACTAGCTTGTTCTTTCTTCTATTCAGGGAGAATATTTACTACTTGCACTCATGTTAATTCGTCCTCTGTTCATTAAAGTTTATTTTAGAATGCTTGAGGATTAATAGAAGCAAGAAAATAATACGTAATCACAAGATCCGACACAAAGTAAAAACTTAAACACATCAGATTCCGGGTTTACACAATTTTTTGTTATCGGAGTTTGTAAAAACAATTTTCAATACCTTCCAGACGCCTGAGTTCCCGATGTATGAAATAACGAAAATATACTTCTAGAAAGCATTTATCTAACATAGACGCGAATCTAACAAAGGTGCGGAGTATCTAACATCAAAACCTATTCCTTACCAAAATCGTCAGATAACCGCTTTTAAAACTCCGGTCTTCAATTTACTAGCCAACACAAGAAGTTCAACTTTCTATTTATTTATTTTTTTCCTTCTAAAATTCAAACTCTCGATGATGCTCTAAATGCTATAAATGGGCACATTACATTTTGTTATTTGTTCTGTTGAGGGAGAATATTTACCACTGATGATATTAAAAGGTTTGCAAACCTTTTTTGGAACGCATTTAGTGCGTTTATGAAGACATTGTCATACGTACGCATCTATGATTATCAATGTGATGTCACATGAATGAGAGAGACACGTATTATAGATTTGTAAGCAAGCACATTTTATGATCACTGCACATTATTAAAAGTTAATTACGGCGACTTGATTTTTCAAAACATGAAGGTGAGAGGATGGCAGACCGAGAACATGATTAATAGTTGCGAACACTACAGAGCATGCATTGTATTTTTCTCACGAGCATTAAAAGATAAAAATGGTAAGTTCCTTGCTTGCAATGTGATGCGATGCTTGATTTTAATGTGCACTAAAGTTAAGTGTATTATTTATAGACAACACAATATACAGGATAATATCATAATACAGTGTGTTTAAAGTTATATGTGAAATATTTTGTGCAAGAAATTGTAATTAAAATTTGTGTTTTTGACACTTAGAATAAAAAGTTTAGTCCTTTCCGCATTTTCAGATAAAATATTAATTTATAGTACTTCATTAATTTTTACAAATGTTACTTACGAAATAATTGAAAAATAATTTTTATCTGTGGATTTCAATCCAACTTATGTGCCATGTGATACAAGTTGAACTTTTACCAATCTATTGTGGTCTGATTCGTACATCATTTTCATGTTCATCGTTTTCGAACTTTGTGTTAAACTAATACTTTATAAATATTCAGACAACATGCCAAAAGTGAAATTTTGTTTTAGTCGAGCTGATATAGCGTCAAATAGATCTTTTAAGGCGTAATCAATGTATGAAGATGATGTACTAAAAGCCTAATTTTCTTCATCGCAAATTTAGTATATTAAAGTTGTTGCTGAAAAAATCGTTCTGAAAAACGAAATGATTTTATCAATAAAAACGCTAGAAAAACTCAATAATATTTTTCTAAGAGTCGTCGAGTCTAATACACGATATAGTAACGTGAATTGAGGTAGATTGTGCTAGATAACGATTTAATATATACCGTGCAGCAGCACGTATACAAGTATACGCACCAAAAGCGAGCCTCTACGACTTCTTTGGCCAATTTCATCTCTATTGAATTTAAAAATGGGAGTCAGAAACTGTGCCTTCAATAGTTATATTATTGCAATGCATAAACGCGATATCAGCCCGACGACAAGTTCCTACTATCTGAAGCAAGGAGAAGCAATTCGAGCAAAAGCAAGATACATTTATTGGTCCCGGCATCATATATCGCGCCACTCAATCAGCTCCGGTCCAACTAGCGTGCGTCGAAGCGAGCCCAAGCCAGGCGCATTTCCGATAAACGGCAATATGTCAGGTGCATCCTACCGCGAGGCGACCACCGCCCTCCCACGGGCGCGACCTGCAGCGGGCGTCGGGGGCCGTTCGGGCGAAGCTTCTGGAGACTGTTTACGCGGCGGGGCGCGGGTTCGGCTCCGGACGGCGGCGAAGCGGCGGCGGCGGCGGTGCGCCCGCAGCGCCGACCTTGCGCAGCCGCCGCAGGACGGCGGGGCGGCGGGGGCGGGGCCGGGGGCGGGGGAGGGGCGGCCGGCGGCGCCGCCACCGCCGCCACCGCCGCCGCCGCGGCCGCCCGCCTATATAGCGCCGGCGTCCGCCTGCCGCATTGCAGTTCGCTCTCGACCGCCGGCCCCGTCGCCGGCCTTCCTCCAGACCGTCTACTTGCGTCCTACCTCGCCCTCTGTCTGCTGTCAGTCGCCCGCGGCCCCCTCGCCCGCACGCACCTGCTCGCCCAATCGCCCGCGCCGCCCGCGCCATGCGCCGGCGCCGCGCCCGCCGCGCCGCCCCGGCGCCCGCCGCCGCCGCCCCCGCGCGCCGCTGAGCGCTCGCAGCCAGAGGCCAGACGCCTCGTCCACGGACGCCGCCGCCGCCGCCGCCGCCGCCGCCGCCATGAGCGACTCGCTGAGTCCAAACATCGTAAGTACGACGATGCCGCTGAGGGGCGTAGGCGCGCCAGTGTAGCCCAGTGCGCACAGACTAGACTTGTAGTCGTAGCCGCCACCGCACGCGGGAGTGTGACCGCGGAAGAAGATGACGTGTGGAACTACTTCTAGTGCTTCTGTAGTGCCGTAGTGTGAGAGCGTAGATTCACCCGAGAGAGGTCTTCACAACCTGAATCGTTTTAAACGAGCGTAAACACCAGACATCGTTTTATTGGCTTCTCCTCCGTATCTGCCTTGAGAAGAAACGCGCGGATAGCTTTCCTATAACAAGGCCCCGAAACAATGTGTGAAACGTTAGCTGAAGCGGCCGCAGCCCCAACGCATAGTGAGTAGTGTGCTGATCCATTCCGAGGCTCATTGCAGTGCATTCCGCGGCTTGTGGTTTTTCTCGCCGCGAGAGGGCGTTCGCGAAATGCGAACCGCTCCGGGGCGGGGCGGGGGCTGGGCGGGGGCGGGGCGGCGGTCCGCAGACTGCAGTGAATCAGCTGTGCGGCGCCGGCGGGGCGGGGCGGGCCGGGGCGGGGGCGAGCCGGCGGGTGGGCGGGGCTGACGGAGTGCCGTTTCCGCAGTGGGGACCCGAGCGCGCGCGTCGCCGGTTGGATGCTGCGCGGCGAGATGGACGCACGGAGGAAGAGTCGGAGACAGGTGTCACGTAGCTCCATTTCTCTCGGCGCACGTAGAGTATGGTGTTCGTAGTAATTGGAATAGTTGTATGTCCCCTGCAGAACCATGTAGTTAGGATTCGAGTTGTTAGTTTGGTCGTAGATTGCTTGCAACGCGTAGTCCCCCGAAGCGAGTAGGGCTTGGGAAATCCCGTTCCTGTATCGATTACTGTACATAGGAGAAATAATCGATACCCTTCTTGTGTTAGCTTGTAGTTCTTTCTAGTTTAGTGCTCCCATTACTTCTATTGTTAGTTTTCGTGTAAAAAAATGAAAATATGAGTACCTTCTATTATAAATTATTTCTTGAAGACCTTTTGTAATTATTATTTCTTAACTAAAATTTCGTACATTTAGGTTCCGCCGGAACTACGTAGTATTTTGTTTTTTTAAAGCCATTCATGAAATTGTAATATATTTATTATAATCGGATTCAGTCTAATACGTGTAGAATAAATTTAAAAATTAGCGTTTGGATAAATTCCTTTCATTTATAAAAACATTTTTTATTTATTTTTACTTCTGGAAATAAATAAAAAATATATATTATTTCTTAGAAATTGCATTGATATTAAAGAATTAGAAATATAAAAAAAATTAGAGAGTTCTTGCAAAAACCTGTTCAACAGTCGTAAAATAGCCAATAAGTATACCAATTTTTGGGAAGTAAAGTGCTAGTTCGTGTACAGTGTTTAAAACTCATTATTAAAATGGCGCATGAAAGGTCCAAAGAGGGGGGAGGAAAAGAAGCGACACAATGTTATCGATTCCGAACGAGCTGTCCACGAGAATGTCCCGGTGCCGTGAACGCTCCTGAATGGAGACAAGGTTTTGAAACGGAACTAACGGCATCGTGAGTCAGCGGGGCGGGGGCGGAGGGCGGGTGGGGGGCGGGCGCGCGCGTGCGTCCCTTTGCGTGCAGAGCGCGTGCGGCCTCGCGCCCCGCACTGCAGGGCTTACGGGCCTGCGCCCTGCGCCGCCCCCACCGCCGCTGCCGCCGTCTGCTATCGAACGCGTCAGCTGGCGCCGCCCCGCCCCCACCCCCACCCCTCCCAACCCCCACACTCGCTCCAGCCACCGCCCCGCCCCCTACCATACATCGCCATCGCCACTTCCCCCGTTCGTGCACCGGACCCCACCCCCACCCCCACCCCCACCTTTACAACCCCGTTCGCCCCTACCTTCATCCTCCATCCTCCTGCGCCGTCACGAAAATTTCGCTTCGGACGCCCGCGTCCCTCGTGCCGCCTCCGTTGCGATCCCCCCTGCCCCCCCCCCCGGCTGCTCCGCAGTGCTGCGTATTCCCGTACCAGGTCTGCGGTACTGTGCCGGCCATAAAACCGAGGGCTCTGCGGCAAGCCCGGATATTGGAGGCCGGGTTCATATCGCTGCAGAATATCTCTGGTTCTGCACGTGAATTTAGTTGACTTGAATGCCTCATGTGATGAGGCGGTCGGATAATAAATTGGTTTTCTATTGATGTACGATTTTTCGGGTCTATTTACTGGGTTTAGTTGCGTCGGATCAAATAATAAATTGAAGCTTTTGGGGGGGGGGGTTAATTCGTGTTGAATAGATAATGTAGGTTTTGCCGAAAGAATGTTTTCTCTTGATATTGATATTTTCAAATTTTGTATATTTGTGAAATGCAAAACTAATGTAGGTCAAACCGCTAGCGTCAATGTGTATCTACACCTCTCTCTCTCTCTCTCTCTCTCTCTCTCTCTATATATATATATATATATATATATATATATATATATATATATATATATTATAAACTCTTTCATAATGAATTTAAATTGTTATATATTTGTCATATACTCAACACTAAATATGATATGGGGACAACTCTTCTTTTGTCGTGACTTACTGCGGGTTACTTCCAATCACGGTCTGGTTTGTGTTGTTCTATTTTTAGTTCTAATGTCCTGCAACAATGATTACATCAGCCATTCGTGCTCAGCGTAGTTGCCTTTCTTGAGAGACTTTTCACGGTGGTATACAGACGGCTCGATAAATTTGACCCACATTACAAAAACACAGTCACGGAAGTTTCCGCATTGCGTTATCGATAACCCTTTTACATGACACTGCCATAAAACAAAGAGAATATGAGAATGTCAAAGAGAATATCTGAAGGATAGTAGGTGTTCCATAAAAGATTCATTTAAATAGACGCGCTAATCCAAACGAAAAGGTGCGTGCAAGCTTTTAGCTCCCAATTAGCGCAGGTTGAGGATACAGGAGCCTCCGCGAGTCTGGTGTATTAGCGTGCGTTAACGCCCTCTCTTGTCCACGTCCTCATCACATACGTGCCACGGGCTCTGGCCGCACATGTGCACCTTCGCGCACGGGTGGATCATTTGAAGATGGTTTACAGCAATCGTAATTATATTATAGTGTGAATAACCATTTCCAGAAGTTGGTCTGAGATATTCAATAACATTTAGAATTGTTCTGGTATTTTCAAAAGGTTTATCGAAGTCGATCCTTATTTAAATGTCCCCAAGCGTATGTTCTGTTTACCACTGTGATATATACACGAAATCGCGATCTCAATGATCTGCTAACACAGAAACAAATAAAAGAAGTTGAAGCGTTGTCTTGAACAACATTATTATTTAATACAAATGCAGTTTTCGACAGCCTCATCGTCAGCTACCATCGTCAGTAACCTACAGTCAGTCCAAACATTTAAAACTTAAAAAAAATGCAGTTATGAAATAATATATAATTGTAAGTAAAGAAATATTTAATTTTAAAATAAGAGAAATTATTATAACAAATGAAAGAAAGAAAACGGGATGCATTGATAATTCATTTTAATACTACTCTTCTAATTCTTTTATTTGGAATGCCGCAAACAGCACATCACCAATAAACCAGTAACATGTACACATCTTGAAACTATTCGCATGAAATGCTTGCACATGGGTGCGGTTTTATAATCTACACAATTACGTGTACGCATAATGTAACAAGCAACTTGGGAGTCTGGGGTGTTGTTTTAAAGTTGCGTGACTACAGGCTCGTGGCTCCTGTGTGTTCAGACTCGCCCTGGATAGGGGAGGAGCGATGGAGGGGAAGATAACGCGCGAAATGGGTTTCAAGAATTGCTCGATTTATACTTGAAATAACGGAGAGATCGCTCGTTACAAATTCAACATCTATAATAAAATCGAGCCTTAAATTTTCGCTGAGATTTCTTACGATTATAGATAAATGAACTTCTCCACAGTTACAAAGATGTAATTTCAGCAACTTTAATGTAAATATTGTCTATTTTGTTATATGAGTCTTGTCATTTGAATATCTCCTACTAAAAATTCAAGTTTAATAAATTTGCAAATTTTATATTTCCTCCCATTTAAAATAAGATAATGTAATTTCTAAAAATTGGATTTCCAAAGAAACCATTCAGTTATTTGTTAAGAGAATATTACTTTACCGGCATTTTACTTAATTTACAGATACACCTATTATTTTCTTTTGGATTTGTGTCTTTATGGCTAAATACTTGTATCATTATTTAGGAATATCAACACGTTGATTTTAAGTCTCAAGTGAAACGTTTCAGAAATAGGGAAGCTGTGAAATTCCTTGGGCGTAGGACGCTAAGAATGCAGATGAAACTGATGCCATAGTTGAGTGCGCCGTTGGGTAGTACTTACAATTCTCGATATATTGCAGAAACCGTTAGACCTTGTTAAGCTTTGATGCACATTTACGTGTAAACAAAGTATGAGACGTTTTTCTTTCAGTTTGCAATATGGCCAGAGCTACATCTTACAGACATAATACCTGTTAGGGTTTGTGGCCCATAACAAATAATCAGAAAAGAAGAACAATTTTTTTTATTATCATGATACATCTCCAGCATTTGTTTTGCACGGACAAAACCACAAAGTTCCCAAACACATTATAATTTTCTTCCTCTTCCTTGGATTCGGCTAAATGGGTGCTGTAAAATGTCTGGTACATAAAACCTAAATCTATGAAGTCACGGCCCCAAAATGGCTATGACGCCATAACGAGCGCCTCTAAAACTCAGATTCATGAGCACTTGAAACCTCATTAAGTCCTTATTTGAGATGGATCATTGCAAACATTGGCATTGTCTCTGGTGGTTCTAGTGCAGGAATATTTTTAGTATCATTAAGGAGAGACTCAAAAGACATTATATACCAAATTAACAGGGGCACAAAAGTATTCAAAGAAATCTAAACAGGACAGAAGAAAAGACAATTTATTTTCGAAAGAAAACTCTGTATAATAAGTGGTACAGTTGACGTGTACTGTTGACTAAACGTATGTATGACCTCTATCCATTCAATGCGAGTTGAATCACCTACAGATGTTGCTCAAAATTTCGAAGTAAATTTCATAGCAATTTCTTAAATTTATTCATACGAAAGGTAAGCAATTTCTCCTCTGTCGCGCAGTGGACTTACCAGAGAAAAAATTCCTGAAAATAAGAGTAATTATCCGCGTTCTTCATTCATACGATTTGAAGGAATTGCTTTGAAATAATAGCTCATTCTTATTCATATCACCCAATGGCTCAATGAGGAGGGGGAGCGGGAGAACCTGGAGATATCTTGCTGCGAGGCAGCTTTGTCGGCCACAAATTCCACGCGGATCGATCGGATATGGAACCGCGGATCCAGCTGTAGAAAGCTATTGGTTTCTCCGGTACGCCGTGGACATGGACCCAGAGTTCTTCTAAATACCATAACTTTTCAAAATTCGTTGTTAGAACCAGAAATAAATACAAGGCAACATTTTTAAGATCGGAGGTAGGCCTTATGAGAAATGTCTATGGTTTCTTTAGATATTCAGAAAATCCGGAGAAAATCCAAAAGCAATGAAACATTTCGATTTTGACTAAAAAGAAAATATTTGATTTTATCATTCCGGTAATTGTTATAGTGAGCCCTCCGGCCAAATTCTCATATTCAAACCGTCATTGTTTTCGACACAGTTGACACCATTCGGCAACAAAGCTCCAAGGAAGTCTGCCATTAAGTTATTGCTATTCAAGAGGTGCTTTGCGTTACAGTAACTGTTGTTTGTTGTTCTTGGTATGTAAAGATCCGTTGTACATGGCGTCCGTTTACGCTATTTCATGTTCTTGCATTATTCGTGAAGACCGTTTTCGTTAATATGTTTAAAATATTGTGGTGTTATACAAGAGATTTCATTTATTGTTTTTGAGCAATGTGCTTGTTTCGTGTGCGTGTCAGTGGTATTGAAGTAAATGTCTCGGGGCTGAGCGGCGGCGGAGTCCGTTTAGCCCGGGCGCCGGAGGTGCGTGTCGGGTGCGTGTCGGGTGCGTGGTGGCGCGTGGCCGCCCCGGGATCGTGGGACTCTTCTGGAAAGCGATCCGCCGGTGTCGGGTGGCGCGCTCCCACGCCGCCCGGGACCCGCCCACCCCGCCCGCCCCTCACGCCCGCCCCTCCCACCTCCACCCCGGCTGATTTAGCTCAGAGCCAGCGTTGCCGCTGTCTCCCACCGGGAGGTCCTAGGGTTCGAATCCACACGGTGGTGGACGTCCGATACTAGCTACATTCATACTCGTAGCTAGGTCAAATTCAGCCGCTGTCTGACGTGAGACGAAATCTACCGGTCGGATGATCTGACTGATATATTTTCCCGGTTCCTCCGACTAGTGTCAGGCGAATACCGGAGCAATGCCCTAACAAATGGGTCACAGATCGCGATCTCTCCTTCCTCTTCCTGGTTCTGAGCTCTACCCTTACTCACAGACTCATACACGTACGTGCATTACTCTAGCACACATGTCGGGAGAGCAGCCGAGAGCGTAGAGCATGTCCCGGCTGGCGCAGTGCCACTCTGAGCAGATATCTGGACGGGGAAATCCCCAAAGTCCGACATGAAATTTGGAGAAGGATCTCACCATCCAGCGAGGAAGGAATACCCCCATTTCCAGGATAAAAAGCATTCACTGCGTTAACGGAGCTAATGATCATAACAGTTGATGATCTTGGAAACATTAATCAATCGTAGAAGCAGAAAACGTGCATTAAACATTGATATCGTAAGCCATTTATCATCAAATTACTAATAATGATTTTAAAAAATTAAATAAAACAATATTTCAGGAGAAAATTTTAAAATAGTGTTCAGATTATAATCGAGGAAGGCGGCACAACCACTGGTCAGTCAAAGTTTTGGCCTCGGGTTAAATTGAATCCCCTAATTTGCTCTTTCCAATGATCAAACTCTTCGAGAATTCGAGCCTAACATCTGCCAGGAAAACAATGTACTGCAATGAGTAGTGCGAAATTGAATTTGATCTTGTCAAATTTATAAACGGGCATCTCTCATTACTTTTTGGATACATATTTTTATTTCACATTGTCTCTTCAATTGTTTTATTTTAAACTCGAAATGCAAAATTCAATAGTTATAGATGCTGTTCTTTTGGTGGAAAATGCATTGGGTAGCACAAGTCACCATAAATGATTCTAGCGAATTGTGATCACTATTTCTTAAATACATACACGAAACAGAAACAATTGTACTTAAATGCCAATTTTTAATGCACTACCTCAGACACAATTTCACACTGCGAAACGCCTCGAAAGCGTCTTTCGACTCTCTTACCCCTTCATCAACAGCCTCCACATCTGGGAAGGCGACGCGGGCGGCTGTAGTTTCGTGCGGTAAAAGGCTTCCCTCCGGCAGAAGCAAGGGTTTGCGGGGGCGGGTAAAAGCGTCGCCATTGCGGCGAACCTTCCCCCTCCCCGAGGGACCCCAACAGACGAGTTCCCGGGGAAACTTCGCACCCTGCACACTCCCAAAAACAAGTAGAAAGAGGCGGGGGAGCCGAGACGCTGTAGTCCCCGCTGACGCTACAACTTTAAAGGTCGCCTTCTAGCACCCAAGATGTGCCCTCCTTTTGACGGAGTTTTGTCCCGCGGTTTACTCAACTCCCTCATAATTTATAGGGTGGATGCATGGCCCGTGGCCTTTGCGGGCGCTCTCCGTGTCTAGGACGGCGCGCCATGGTTTACCCTATCGAGAGATGGATTCCGCAAACAAAGGTCACGTCAACCCTCCGCAGGAAGCTCATAAAATATGAACCTAGAGACATGTTTTATGAGGAAAATCTAGGTGAACATTTAAAAATAGTGTAGTAGAGAAAGGATAGAAATGTTACGTTCAGGTGGATGTCACGGTTCAATATAGACATTTTCTGAGTATATGTGTAATTGTTTCGTTTATTTCCGAGTCGTTCTAAGAACAGGGTTTTCTGCTGTCATCATTGGAAAATAATTTTCACAAAGTGAACAGTTCTATTCGCAACACTATAATTAGAATTTCAAGTATTCGCCTGAATATTCCAAGAAATAATTGTAATGGAAAAGAAATGACCAACTGAATTGTTGCTTTTCACTGTGCTCACCAAACTGCGAAGTTATTTACAAAATGGATTTAATGAAACATGCATAACAAACTCATAAACTGAACTCTCTCTAAAACACAATAATTTAGTTTTGCAGAAAATTATGATAATGATCTATTATCCCCTAAACGCAATTAAGAGCAATTTCAATGTAATTTTGAAGAAAGCACGTCTTATGATTTGTCAGTTGGTACTACTACGTTGCGTTTAATGAAGGACGGTATATATTGACACAAAATCTTCTTTATTTGTGTTCTGCTTTTAAAAGACCAATTTGGTGAAACAAAAATGTACAAACCCATAAATAAAATGACATCTTTTCAAATGTGTCAGGGAAGGTAGACGAGCGATTATTATCATCTAAAAATATCTGCATCAACGTAAATAGATTTCCCATAAGATTGATCTACGCCCATTACTGCGCTAAAGCCGCCATACACTTGCTGTTAGTCGAATGATTGATGACGATGAATGGGAGGTTATTAGGGTCATATGCGGCAGGGCCTCATACGTCATGCATGAGGCGATACGTCATAAGGCAGCCTCGAGGCCCGCGCGGGATTGCAGTGACCTCTGGTGCAGTGTTCCGCAGCAAAAGTGCCTGGCATCGCTGGGGCGCGGCTGGTGACGGGGGTGGGGGCGGAGGGGGGAAGAGAGCCCCGCTGGACCGTGTCGGGAGGAACCGGTCGACTGACTGTGATGCTGCATAACGGGCGCACTCAGCTCACGATTGCATCTCCTTGGCTGCCTCGCCGTGCCTGCAGACTATTTGCATAAAAAGCGCAGTAATGGCGGGCTATTCATTCGCTTATCGAAGCGCAACTAGTGAACACGATCGCTATAATTCTTGTAAGCGCCGCTTTTCTGGGTCAGTTAGTGCAGAGATTTCAGAGCATTTTTATTTCCGAACACATTTATTATTATTAATTCCAATTATGAAGCAGTCGCAAATATTGCAATCAGGTTCCATTTCAATTGTGAAACCAAAATACATACACGTAAGTTAAAGTGATTCTAATCTAGCGTTTTAACGTACACGAACATTGAGAAATCTTGAATGATATTATTAAAGTATAGATGCGTTTGATTATTTGAATTGTTCCTCTTTATAATATATTTCTTAAATAACTTTTACTTCTAATATCTACTCCTAATTCAAATTTTAGTTCACGAAATATTTTGTCATAAAGCAATTGCTTTATGACAAAGCTTTTATTTACTTTTTCCACTATTGTTTTGAATAAATGATTCGTAGTGTGTTTTTCTTCTTTTCTTGCAAGAGACAAGTTGTTCAAATCAGAATATATTCCATTTTACAATGAAAGCATTGCAAATCGTATTTCATTTCTGTTAAGAATCATCAAGTTAGTAATTTTTGGGGGGTAAAGTTGACGACCCGTAATTTAGAGGAGCACGAATTTTTCGGATACAGAAAGTAATTCAAAGGGGAAGCAATTTCAGTTCGACTTCCATCCGTCCCATAAATATTATTGAATCGACATAAAATGTTAGCTTCAAGGTAAAAAAATGTCCATTCACTACAGGAATATCCCTTTAGCTGCAATGCGATCAATATGTGTTAATGTTTTTGAATAATGTGAATAAAATTACCAAAAAGCGGCTTGTAAGGGAGAGATGACATGGCGTTCGTGACATACCTCGCCTTGTCTGGAATATCATGTAATAAAGATTTTGGGATACGACTAAATTCAAGCCACTTCTAAACCCGCCAGTCAGTTACGAAGGTTCGCTAAGGTGTGAAAGACGCACACATTTCCTGTATTTCCTGAGTTGCGATAAATGTTGTAGCATTCTTTTTTTTTTATTTATTCTAGCTTGGCCATTGGCTCCCTGCAGCC
This sequence comes from Gryllus longicercus, assembly GCA_038098605.1. Lineage (NCBI taxonomy): Eukaryota > Metazoa > Arthropoda > Insecta > Orthoptera > Gryllidae > Gryllus > Gryllus longicercus. Next base: position 883,118 of record JAZDUA010000530.1, read on the forward strand.
GCATAAGATAAATTGTAGCATTCTAACTAATACTCATTACCTATTTATAGTTGAGAATTGCATAGGTCAGTTTCCTTATCCGAGACATCAGACGCAGGGTACACGAATAACATGATGTTAATGGATAATACGCTTAGTGAAAACCACTTCAAGGATGTGGAGGTCAGAGGCAAACCACCATTTTTATTATTTCTATTGTACGGGAAACGCATTCATTGTCACAAATATAGGCGGTGCAGAAAAAAGTAATCAATGTAAAACTTCATTTTTACTAATATTTTGCTGGAGAACGATTTTATTCTGAGTAGATCTATTTATTTCGCTACCCAAACAACGTATATTTCCTTAAATATCCATTTATAAACTGAAGAATATTTTTGAGGTGTAGGAAAAGAAAGAGGTGCAGGGCTAGGAAAAATATTCCATTTTCCAAACATTTTTTTTCACTTATCTCAAAAATGATTATTTTTTAGTTCGGTCACGTTTTTGTGACCAGACGATGTGGTCGCCAACATCCCATCTTAGTGCGCTTGGCACCAACGCATTTCCATACATCTCCATTCTCCTCGGTGAAGTCGATGTGAGGCAGGAAAGCTTGCAAGTCGTTCCCGCGCAGCGAGCGCAGCTCTCCGCCGCCATCTGGCGCAACGCGCGGGTAACCCACTTTGAGAGGCGCGCGGGGGCGGATTTGTTAAACACGCGCGGTGCTCGCCTCCGCTTCCGGTCGCGAAGTCTCGTGCGGAACGTCCGTTGAAAAATGGCCGAAAACTTGTAATGTTCCCCATACATAAATGTCACGATTTTCAAAATGTCAAGAACAAGTTAAGTAATTTAAAACCACCAAAAGAACACCACCACACAAACATTTACTACGATAAAGGCAGCATTTGACGTGCCCGGAATTATCAGTCAAATGGAAAAATGCAAAAAATTAAAAATGTTATTGCCTTTTAAACTAGGATATGCAAAGAGTTGTTTATTCCTAATGACAGCTATTTTTCAAAATCAAATCATGATATAATGTAACGTTGAAGTAAATTTTTGGCAAAATAGAAGTAGTTTCTGCGTAATCTTGACTGAGATACTACAATGTTAAAAAATTAAACACGGTTTTCTGAAACATGTTCCAAATTCTTTCTTTAAATGATGGTTCGAATAGAAATAGAAACAAGTTCGCTTATTAATACGTCTTAGGTCAGATTTTCATGAAACACTGCTCCAAATTCTTTCTTTGAATTTTGGTTCGGATAGAAATAGAAGTTTGCCTGTTAATGTGGTGTAGGCGAGATGTTTTAATTCGGTCGCGTCGCGTTGGAGCGCGCGCGCTGGGAGCCTTATCCACGGCGGCGAGCGGCGTGGGCGCGCGTCTTGCGGCGGTTGTTTTTTGCGCCGGCGGCGGCGAGCGCGCTCGGACGGCGAGAGCTGCGGGGGCGTGGTGCGCAGGTGGAGGGGGAGGGGAGGGGGAGGGGCGGCTTCCGCGTGGCGCTGGCGGCGGCGGCGGCGACCGCGGCGGCGTCGCTGGTTCCGCCGCGTTCCCCTTGAGCGCGCTCGCGGGAGGCCGCCGCGGCGCACAGTGGGCGCGCGGCGAAGGTCGCGGGACGAAGCGGCGTTGGCCGACCCTCGCGGTCGGAGGTTTTATTTACAACTCCGTATTCTAGACTTGGGTTGTCCAACTCGCGGCCCGCGGTGTCATTTTAAGTGGCTCGCGAATGGTTATTCGTCAAATGTGAAATTCCCTTACTTGAAAACATTGTGCCCCTAGTGCATGCTCACTGTCGGGGTCAACACTTCCTTAATGTAAAAATTGGTTAATTTTAAGTGGAAGAATTCTTTTCTAGTAAATTCAGAAGTTCAAAATCATCACAATGTGTTTCCCAGCGTTGTGCATGGTACGGGCTGATATCACGGAGAGTTCCATCCTCCCCTGTTTCTGAGCAGCCAGGGAATCTAACGAGATCAACAAACAGTGCGGGGTCACGTGGTCACTTGTGCATCGTCCGAGTATTGAAAATACGACCCGCAACCCTATTAAAGGTTTTAGTTGTGTCCCTTGAGGCCTCGCATGCTGCACACCACTGTTATATAAGAACAGCCAGTTGAATTCGCTTTTCAAGTCCGTTTTGTCGTCTCATCTTCTATAATGCTCACCTTCTCTTTCCGATGATTCCACCAAAATTCGTTTAATCTTCTCTTATGCTCCTCACTCTTCTCAATAATTTTCTCCTCCTCCGTCAATACATCTTCTCATCATGTGTCCCATTTTGTTCCTACATCACAATTTATCCACTTTCTATCTTCTTTTATTAGCAAATAATCCTTATTGTTTAATTCATTCTCTAATCTCCACCCAGCTATAACCCTCCTACTCGTAATATCTTTCTTTCTTAAATACCTTCAAACTAGTTGTATTCTTTTATGTACATCATTATAGGTAGATTCTAATCCTACCCACACCTCTCTCTGCTCCTGAATAGCCTTCTATCAACTACCAAAGTAGTAAATTCCGCTCTCTCCTCGCTCATCTTCCTCAGTTCTTCCTCAGCCAATCCTCTGTCATAAATTCTTTACATCTCCTGCTCCCAAACTGACATGGATATTTTATTTCCTTTGTTAATCTCCATTCATCTATCTCACTCACGTAGTTGTTGAGATAAAAAGAAATATGTCGATCAGTTGCAAGTAATGTTTTTTTTATTAGAGACCAGATAAGAAAACAAAAGAACGCGTTAGCGGGCAGTCTGAAGAAATGGAACATCTCTCTTAAGCTTTGAAATAAGGCTCAGTACCAGACGAATGCCGCAGAATACTTTAACAAACATGCCACGTACTGCGCGCGATCTTTAGCCCCTCATCCCTGTCCCCTGCATTGGTTCATTATTTTCAATAACCCTAAATTCCTCCCAGGATATAACACTACACTTACGCGGTCAATGAGCTAAGAAGTTGATGCCCCCGGGAACAATTCTTATTAAAATGAGGCATCAGACTCCTCAATTGTTGATCAAGGGGCCTTCGAATCGGTAGCAAACTTTAGGAGAGGTCCGCGGCAAGTCTTACGGTATAGGTAACCAGTTTTCCCTTTCCCTAAACTTTCAAAGAAACCTTCTACCACCACTACAGAATGGTCTGGGTTTTCATAAACGGTACCAAACCTTACGAGCTTACCTCTTATTTATGAAGCTTATTTTGATAGTGGATTGTTCATGAAATTCCTATCTATGAAAGTAATTTTTAAATTAATATATCAATGACCGAGATGGTTTTTACATTCTAGTGCTTATCTGGAAACGATCTTGTTAATTAACCGTTGTCATTTACCTTGCATCTACCGAATGAACGGTCAGGTACGTATTGTAATAACTATACGAATAGACGCTTTACAGCTCTAGTCGTATTCCTGCTCTGTGTCCGAACGATGATTATCTGGGACTCTCTTGCCATTATGGCCTCTTGTGCTCTACCATCCTGTTTTCAGCACATATTGAGCGTGAATACTTGGTCCCGCTTTAGATTGTGGAATGAAGTAAGAACAACTAGACAGCTCATACGGATGATTACAGTTAGCTTACGTTCACGATAATGAAGAAAGAACTTTTAAGTTAATTACAGATTTTAGAAGATAATAAAGTAGTTGGAGGAGTGTAAATAATCCTCAAAAAGATCTTCGAATATTGGAGGATTTAGGACATCTGTTTCTTGGTGTTTGTTTGTGGGTAGTTGTGAAATTCCACGATATTTTCGAATTTATTTAATGGAAATTAAAAGAATAAGAGAGTATTATCTATCATGTACGTACAGGCTTTTCCAGCTAAATAACAATAAAATTTAAGCAATACTTTTATCATCGTATAATGACTTTGGCTGTGTGTTACTCCTAATGTCAACACGGAAACATGAATTACTCCGTTAAATATTCTTCGCCTGTAATAGAAACCTTCTCACGAGTCGCGTTTCCTCTTTACGCCATTTTCTCTCCAAATCGTCAATCTGGGCGGTTAGCTTTTGCTCTTGTGTACGCAAATACTTATAGTAGGGAACAAATATGAAGAAGTGTGTAATTTCTCGTATTGATAATAGGTACCAACTCTAAGCAGAACCACGTTAAAATATTTAACTAACGGAACAGCACGTTTAGCCATAGCCTAGGTCGATTCCCAATGTCCGAAAATGACTACCACGATCCTTAGTACACCAACTTGGCAGAAAGCCACCTACCAACACTTAAAAGTACTTCGCGAAGTGTCCTCCTCTCGGGTAGCAAATAATACAGCAGCCCCCAATTGAGGGGGCGTCAGAGACGTTCGGGATCGCGGCCCCGCGTCCATTCCGCCCGCGAGCCGGCGCACGTTCCTCCGGAGGAAAATCGAAGCCGCGTCGCCGCCCTCGCCGACGGGCGAGCGCCAGCGCGCATGCGCCGCGGAGTTGCCCGGGCAACCGGCGACGCGGCGCCGGCGGCGCCTCGTAGTTCCAGCCGCCGCCGCCTGGTCCACGGGGCGGGAGCGGCGAGGCGCGTGCTCCGATCTTTATAGACAACGCATTTTATAATTCCGTTTCATAGTAAGATTTGCCTTCTTTGTAGTAACAACTCTACAGGAATGAAATATGTGCCTATTAATGGGTTGGGTACATTACAATCTATTGCAGCCTAAGTTGACTAATGACCGGGTCCCGTTTGTTAGGGCTCTGATCTGGCATTCGCCTGGTGTTGATCGAAGAAAACACAGATCAGGACAGCCAGCTGGTAGAAGTCTCCTCCATACAGCGTCTGAATTTGACCTAGCGAATGTTCGAAATGAAAATTCACCTCCATCGAGATTAGAACCCTAGAGTCTCCCGGTAATAGTCGCTTCAGAGACATCGGCATGCTGGTTCTGAGCTAAACAAACCGGTTTCTTCCACGAGTCGTGAACGAGTTAAGCAAGACAGTGTGCTACGGAAATGATGATGACTCCCAGCTTCTCTGACGTGGGCACGAGTGGGGCGAGTTGGTGTGATGATTCACTTTGTATTTCCATCTCTGCGACGATGCTCGACGTTAGAAAAGTGCAAAATCCCTGATCTAATATTCTAACTCTGGTGTTTGAAGATTCATTCAAGATATTCACTCTGGTTCATTTTTTGAGAAAAGTATATTCTAGAAAAACGATCAGGAATCACAAAAGCCACGCTTTTTTCCTTTCATATACCAAGAAATGTGTTCCGAGGCAGTAGAAACGACGTTACAAGTGCTGCCGTGAAAGTAACGAATAATTTTTACTCGAGAATACTCTGGACATTTTATCAGTTATAAAGCTGGACAGATAAAGTTATTTAAAATTCAGTATCAAGAAAAAGTATTTTGAACGATTCCTAGATACTTTAGGTTGTATAAATAACTTCAAGAGATAGATCTACCACAAAAATGGATGAAGCATCGATAACAATATAAAGACTGAGTAGCTCCGTGAGTAGAGCGGTATGTTTGTTTCATTCTACCGTAATTAAATCCCCTCCTGTATGCTGTTCTCACTTGCATCCTTAACATCAGGCGATGGGCTGATTCATCATAACTTACAATTCAGCCGAGAGAATGTTACAAGACCGGAGCAGTACTAGGATTACACAATGTCAGGGCAAGGTTCGAATTTGCTTGTACGTACACATTAGATGCATTTAATAGCAATATAATTAGTTTTATGGAGATCCAGAATGAATATTCTGCGAACGAAATGGAAAATTAAAAGCAATTAAGCTCTACGAAATGAAGTTCTTGGAAAAGGTTGGGTTTATTGAATGGTTACTTAGTGTTACCGTTGAGACAATGACTTGTCATTAGTCCTGTATGTTTAGTGCGTGTAATATTTAAGTATGTGGCGGTGTACTTCCTCCGCTGAAACATGGAATCCCGTTTGGACCTGCACGTCAGCTTGTGCGGTTCCTCTTCAGGTATCTCCCCCAACGGCACCTCCCTAAGCTCCTGGCTGTTCTCACGACACCTGTGGCAGTGTAGAATCAGCAAGTGTGTTTTTGTGCTTAAGAGGACAGTTGGTGACAAGGTGTCAAGGATGAGGAAGGAAAGATCGCGTGCAGCCTGTGGCGCGTTTATTGCTTCCGCATTTGCCTGATACTGATTGAAGAAATCACAGAGGATTAGAGGAACCAGCCCTAGAATTGACCAGACAGTGTCGGACTTCGACCTAGCTAGGGCAGGTCAACAATCTATCGGGTATCAAAGCCTAGGAGCTGGCGGCCGGCCACTGGGCTGTCCCAGCTGGTGCAAACTTTTGGGCCTGTACATGGATGGGGCATCCCCGAGGACGCAACCGCCGAGAGTGAATGAGCCGTGCGCGTACACCGCACTCCACGGCGCGCAAACCCGTGCACCACCACCTCCAACCCGTTGCCCGTCCTCCAACACGCCGCGCGTGCGCGACGCGTGTTGGGCGTTGCCGGGGCAACGCGGGACGCCCCGCCTAGCGACGACGCAGCTTCCGGCGGCGGCGGCGCACGTGGGCCGCGGCGGGGCGCGGGCGGGCGCCGGGCCGGGGCTCTCGGCTGGCGCGCTGCCGGCTCGCTGCTATTATTGGCCGCCTATTAATAGGGGTAGGCAGGCAGGGCGCGACGCGGGCCGCGGGCACCGAAGCTCGCTCGCGGATCAGTCCGCAAGCAGCAGCCCAGCCGGCCGCCACCGCCGCCGCCGCCGCCGCCGCCACCCGCGGGGACCGCCGCCTCCCAAGTGCGTGTGCGTGTGATTGCGGTCGTGCGTACGCCGCCCCCGCTCGGGGTGGCCTTTCGCTGTGACACCCCCGGGGGCGCCACCCCTCTGTCCGGGGGTGGCTCCGCCGCCCGCGGATCGAGTAGGCTCGTGGTGGGGTTGGTAGGCCTGTGGGGGGGGTTCCGCCGGTGCTCTGGGAAGGTGTGGAGTGTCGCGGGGGGGGGGGGAGGACGGCCGCGTGTGGGATACGTGGCGAGTCTCGGTTATTTCTGGCAGAAATTTGAATAACGAAGAAAGCGTTGGTGTTGGTTTTCGTGTGAATGGACGGACACTTGTGACCACCTGTCGTTGAATCGAACAACAGTTATTTCGTTCAGATTCGGCTAGAAGTAGTCTGTAGCTAATATAAGTGCAATGAACTATATCGTGTGACGTAAGTTAATAATAAAAATACTCCAATAAAATCGAAACATTCGCGTAATATTTAAGGTTATACCTCTCATCTACATACACATCATATCTCATAAACAAGGGTACCGTTGGTGAGCTATATTTTAATTTCAGAAATGTTATTTTCGATTGTCTCTCTGAATGAACATTGGAACAAGTTGTACATTTATTTTCAACTACTTGTAGCGTTTTGCTGTTACAGCGTCGTCTCCGCTCGGAACTAAAACAGCGTAGCGAAAAAGCGAAGCGGTCGAGTAAATGACGTAACAGGCAGCTCTGTGCCACTACAATGCAAGCGGCAGCAGTAGTGAAACGTAAGCTACTTCAATGACGCGGAATTGAGGCATGCCGAAAGGTGCACGTGACTTTAACGGAGCATGACGAAGTTTGGCTTCTCTTGCTGTAGGTACTTGCGTCCTCTCTGTTGTTTGAAGCAAGGAAGTAAGCAGAAACGATATCATTAAATGCACTGAATTCTGACGCGATGAGTCTTCATTGAACTCTGAACTTCCATTCATATTTTCTGAAAATATGTATTTGTTTAATATTTCGTTTCATTAGAAGTATTCTCAAAGTGTAATCGAAAGCGTGTAACCTCAGGGATGATAATGTCTTTTGATTATTTCGCATTTTTCAATAGGTAAAGTTTCTTCCACAGTCCGTAATAGAGTACAATTATTCTGAGACAATTATTTTGAAATGAGTTTTTTTTATTTAAAGGAACCATGAAGAAGCGCCCTGAATTATTCTGAAAATTGAAATTAGTATTACATATTTGACAATTGAAAGGCAAAATTTCTGATTTGATACGTTTTGTCCTAAATAAAGTAGAAAAGACAATTTTACGATGAGACAGACACGTTTAAGATCCGGTAGAAATCCGAATAAAACGCAGACACAGAGAAGGAAATGTAGATGACTATCGACAAATAAACACGCAAGAAGAAAAACACAACGAAGCAGGTGGACATAAAACAACAAGACGACAGATGTAGAAATAAGCGAACGACAACTCCAAACAGACCGAGTCGCAGACACACAAACAGACCTGCCGACACTGCCTCCAAGTGGGTTTACATCTTTCGCAACCTTTATAGCAAGAGCAATAAAGATATTCGGTGCCGGAGTCGGGAGTGTTACCACAGGTGGTTTGCGTCGCCAGCATTTCGCGCCAGGTGTCGCGTCAGGGGCAGGCTGAAGGGTTGGAGGGCGGAGTGAGGCGGTCCAGAGCACCGAGGGGGGCCGAGGGGGGCCGAAGGAGAGTTGGGCGGGGGGGCGCGGGCAGTGCGACCGACCCCCTGCTGCTTGCAGCCGCCGCCATCTTCGAAGATCCTCACTCTCCGCAACCGCCGCGGCCGCCGCCGCCGCAGCTGACACCACGGCGTCCAACGTGTCGAACATGTTCAAGAAGAAGTTCCCCTCCCTGGCGAGTCTAGGGGTAAGCCGCGCCGGGAGCCAGCACACTTCACGACCGCGGGGCGCGTTTTATCACCAGGGCCTCGGCAATATCTGCTGTTGTTCTACATTCTCCTTCAAGGCTGTTATTTGTTTGATACTCAATTATTGTTATTCAATCACGTTTGTTGTTCATTCTTTCTTCACCTCTGTTGTTGAAGAGAAGTTTATTTTTTGCTTTACCTCATGAAAAAACGCAACAACTGCATCCTTAGCTTACTGTGTTCTGTAGAAGCAATATCATATACATTTAATAATTCACAACCACAATTCCTTGATTTGCTGTGACAGAGTCATCGAACACATTGAGGATTTGCTGTTATGTATCTTAATTCTTTCAACTGCTTCAACCGGTCCTACATATTCCTTTGTACACAAAATGAGTTAAATTCTGTTCTACTAATATAAAGAAGAGGTTCAGTCGTGAGAAACAAGATTTACCCTCAAACATTTTCGGTCGTAATAAGGGTTAAGAAATTGTTTTCTTCATAACTTAGGTGCATTTCAGATGACAGTCAAAATATAGAAACGATGCCGTTGAAAAGATAGATACTATGGATATTTGTACATATGCCATAAATTGCCGTTTATGTACTCGTAAATGCATTATTCTAGAATGCTCTTCAGCAATTAACCTAACTGACTAATTTTAATGAGTTTGAAACAAATATGATTTGGAATTGTATTAACTATACTAACTTACTAGCCCACGCCCACCCTTGCCATGTTAGCCATTTGGTGACCCGCTGACCGGTATAGACGTGCAGTTGCCTTTAGGCTGCCTTCGTCTGCCATCAGTTGATCGGCCGTTAGAGCAGGACATTATTTGTATCAATGTATTATTTAAAGCACTTTAACTACGAAATATCAGATGTAGGTCTTTGATTCTTTTTAAACATAAGTCACTGGTAAAAATTAGTAACATAGTTTGTTGAGAACACATTCACGTGTCTTAGGACTCTCTGAGATGCCTATTCATATAATTAAAACTTTTCCTTTGGCAGTATTGTGCCTAACGGCTTTGACTCCCTTCATGCTACATGCGAAGAAATGTTCCATCAGTCGTTGCGGTGTCTTTGCAGAGAAACCACAGAACGAAATAAAAGCTCTGCAATGAGCTCCCTTTGAAGTTCTAAGCGGTCGGAAATACGACAGTGAAATTGCTCTCCCTAGACGTATTCAGATTTTCCTTGAATTAAAATTCCTTTGAAGTCGGGCAAAATGCTCCGAATATTTCGAGATACTCTTTTATGTTTTCATTTTTATCACTCCGTTCGGAGAACGGTCTTTTTTGTGGATAAATGATAGGAACTGTCAATGCAAGAAAAAAAAACAGTTACCGGAATTTTGAAGAATGAAAAAGGGTTCCATATCTTGACGGTACTCTGAAATATTATTTCTTGTTGTTTTGGTAATGCTAAAGTAATAATTAATTTTAATATGATTAAATGACAATTATAAAATATAGTTTGTTCTAAACGGAATGTTTATGCTTCAATAACTCCTTTCTTCTCATCTCTTTCATACTCCTAGGATCATGTATTACTCGTACAAATTTTCCTGACCGATGTATTGAAGAAATGCGGGTAGAGTAGGAGTATTAGTTACGAAATCGGCCACTAGATTTTATAAAGAAATGCCAATCTCTGGAGAATCAGTCATGCCTTCGCAACTTACTCAATAATTTGTGTTCTAACGTTCTCAGGAGTTCGAGTATCGCCTGTGATAAGTCTTCACCTGCTTCGGTCATTTCTTTAGATTTTTCGGACAAATTCATGGACAGAAGTTCTCATTTTCAACAGAAAATAGTTTCTATTTCGCGCCAGTGAAGATGTGTTTGAAGGCAAAAGCTCGCAGCGAGCACTGATGACATTCCAATTGTTTATTGTGCGAGAGAGGGGAAGCAAGTCTTCGGTCAAGAAAAGTTGCGCCATTAATACCTAAATTCCCCTTACATCTTTAGCACGACAGTTACTTATAGAAACATATAGGCTTTAAACCTTTCAATTCGTTAGTTTTCTTTTTCATCGGCAGAGCAATCATTGGATAGTTAATTGTCAGATAGCAATCGTTATGAATTTCTGAAATATTTCGTGAATGCGTTACCTGCTTAATTGATATCCAATAATTTTGTTTATTCTCCGGTAAATTACGTTTTCTCGACGCTCTAACGAGTCATGAGCATTTAAAATCGGGAGACACTTTAACACCCGTTAATCAATGACCCGCCGAAACTTTCTCTAGACCAAAGAACATAAGTACCATTCAATTTGCTTTAAGGGTACTAAGTTATAAATAACAATAAAAAAAGACTATAAAACATGCTCTACAGTTACGGACTAATGACCTGAGAATTGTCAAGCCCGCAATCAATAATCAAGCAAATCATCCTACGTGCTCCAACTACGCGATGTATCTTTCTTTCTAAGCCCCCCCGCGCGGCATTTCGCGGAGTGGAGCGTTACATCACCCTCGAGATTCCTGCGGGCGGCGCCGCCGCTGGCTGTCCGTCGGCGGCCGCTGTTTACTAACACACTCTGGCGGCCGGGAAGGAAGCTTCCGGCGCCTGGCGCGGCGCTGTGCGGCGCGGTGCGGCGCGGTGCGGCGCGGGCCGGCGTTGGCTCCCACTTGGCAGGCCTCCAGCGGCAATTAGCGCCCCCGCCCCCGCCCCCGCCCGGCACGGACCCCGCTCCGCTCACCTTCCCCTGTTAAGAGGACGCGTTTCGCTGTCCCAAGAGATGCCGCTAGGGGACGTAGCGCCTTTCAGTCCTGTAGGGTCGGATATTGGGATCACTAGGTTTTCGTTTTGCATAGGTCGGTGCTAGCAGCGTTGACTGCGATGTCCTAGGATTCGAGACCCGACGGTGGCCGGTTTCCTTCGTAGCTCGGTCGAGCTCAACCGCTGTCTGGAGGATAATTCTAGCGGACAGGTCCTCAGATGGGTAATTTCCGTGATTGCTCTGATCCATACCACGTGAATACCGGAGTACACTAACAAACGGGCAGCAGACCACGCGCGATCTTTCCTTCCTTATATTTGCCCCGTCTGCTCCCATTACACGCACATACAGTAGAACCCCGCTAGTCCGAACTTCGCAAATGCGAAATTTTCTGATAATCCGAACAAAATTCGGGGAAGAGAGAAAAATAAATAAAATGCTTATTTGTCGTGTAAAGAGAGGATTTTATAAACACTGTAGAACTGGAAAACGTATTATTGAAAGACATGTTGAAATGAAACGTTAATTGAAGTGGTAACTACGGTATATATCACATGTTTATATAGCAGTATTTGTTACTTAGAGGAACTTTCAAAATCGCATAGGACGCTACGCTGCATCGTGCCTGGTGATCCTATAGATGTACTTGTGTATGTACGGTACATTTTTCAGATAATCCAAACATTTCCGAATTCGAACACACCACACCAGCAATTAGTTCGGAATACTATGGTTCTACTGTTCCCTTACGTCTACGTGCACTACAGTACTACACTTGTCGAGAGATGAGTCGGCAACCAAGATCTTAACCATATCGAGGCGGTGCCTCGTCGGGGAAACACCTGGAGGGGAAAACCCGCAAACAGCCGGGTGTGAGATCTCCCCTTCCAGCGGCGAAGGAGCATCTCTGGGATATAACATGAATGACATTTACAGGTGAAATAATTTCAGTAGTTGGCGCGCCCTTAACCAAAACTAACATGGTTCTATTGCTCTGATGGTTACTATGATCAGCAATGAGAGTATTTCACTATTCAATGGTTGCTGGTGTGTATTACGTAAGTTCCTCATACAAACACTTTACTTGGAACTTGACTTCCCTTCCCGGGTTAAGTGAGCGCGGTTCGCGAGTTAAAGCGTGCGCCGCGAGGAACTCGAGTGGTTTAGTCCTTTGAGGTCGGAAGTTTTGAACATTGTATTTGCGTTTTGAGTTTTATGCATTTCAAATGTTCGTCTTTTTGATCAATAATAAAATAGTATTCAATAGTTGCTGGGAATCACGGGACTGTCTGGTGACGTGGTGAAAGGGGGCACGTCCCTCCCCCTCTATTTTCACCTACATCTAATTACACTGATTTCAAATAGTTTCCGAAACACACTTTCACTAAAACCTATTATATTGATTATATAAATATTTACATAACATTTAGAGTGAAGTGATAAAATGGGACATGTAAAAATGTTTTTCTGTCATTCATTGATCAAAAACGGATGAAAAATGAACATTGTGTAGTAGCTGCCGAACTGGTGACATGTAAGGCTACCCCATTGGGCTTCCCATCACTTCCCTCCTCCCTTCCCTCTCATCCAATCCCGCCCCTCCAATCATCCTCTCCGAAGCTACCGCCTACCTGTAAATTTACTGCTGGAGAAAATTAGTAAATTCTCGTATTGCTTCTACATTCGAAATATTTGCGTGCACTTTCTTTACTTCAATATAACAGTACAGAAATTGTCAATGATTAATCTAAAATTCCACAGAGATACTAGCATATAAATCACTTCCTTTAATTTTCAACCCCACAATTTTTCCGTGCTAGAAACACCCATCGATAAGATAGATTGAGTGCATTACCGAACTGTTACAAGGCTACATTCACCCTTGTTCGACTCACTGCTTGTGCTAAGTGGACGCACTTCGCGGGCGAAGTACCGTACCGTTAGGAGCGCAAGTAGCGTCGAAAAGGATAAACAAAAGTTTGGAGTTTTCAGTTCTGCGTTCGTCAGAACTGCATTTATCGGGAATTTATTCATTAATTCATTTGATTGTCCAGTTAAATGCAGAACTGAAAACTTCGAATCACTTATTACTATGTTTTGGCCTTCTAGAACTAAGACTCTTGCGCTCCTAGCTACACTATTTGCTTAAACGTTTCCTCTACGATGTCTAAAACTATCTTTCCTCATTCCTTGTTGCGCGAATGGACTGCGTACATTATTGGTATGAATGATGCTTCTTTCTAAAACATGGCTGTTTGACTTTCAACTCTTGCATCTCTCCATTTTTGTTTCCAGTGTCATCGTATATCTGTGCCGCAAACGTAGCAAGCTTACTACACTGTTAACTATACCTTTTGTTATTCCTTCTCTTTTCTTCGTTTTCCCTTTTTATTTTTTATTTTTTGACATTTTTTTACTCCACACAATTCGACAGAAACTCTGATGCTTGGGATCGAAGTACGGTTCACATGTAAGACTAATACTGCTTTACATCTTGTTCTATAATGGGTTGATTTCTGGAAATAATTATTTTCTCTTCTTTTTATGACAAAAGACTTTATATTATATTAAATTAATTCATTTTAATTAAGTTATACGTTCATAGGTGACTGATGTAATAAATAGTGTTTAAATAAAACCCTTGTTTATTCAAAGATTAAATTTTGATTGAATTGCCCCGACGACATTTATTCCAAATTTATCTTTTTAAACGGTCTTAAGTGTCAGAAAGTCAAGTTTTACAGTTTAATGAGAAGTATTCAGCGTAAATTTGGACAACATGGTGCATCAAAATTAATTTCTTCTCATTAACACTAATGAGTGTATGCACAGATGTAATAAAATGAGTGAAATGGAATTGTCATTATATTAAATTCATTCCATTAGAATAAACGACTAAACGATATAAATTAAATGCTATTTGTCTCCTGTCACGTTATTTGTGCATTAGGGAGACAGACACGAAATTGTATTAAACATCACCATATTGCGAATTGGTGCCACGAGACTGCTTGATTCTTTTTTTGGTAATTTGTAGCTTTCCTCGCATTCTCTTTCCCTAAGATGAAAGAAAATATAATACAAAAGATCCTTAAGGAGGATTTTCAGAAGTATCTTGGTTTATTTTACACATTATTTGTGTATTTATTACACAAGAATTTAATTTACAACGACCGTGAAATCCCACTTGACAGTACTCGCGTTGACCTAAATTATTTTTGCCATTTTGTCTTTAATACCACCTTATTTTCTGTTTTCCTCATTAGGTATTTTTTCTGTTTTCATCATTTTTCTCTTAGCTATTATTAATTTTCTTGTTTTTAGCCTGTAGGTAAGAAATTTGTTATTTTCACCAATTTTTTCTGTTACAATTCATTGTTTGAGAGAGTCTTTTATGGAGAGCTTTGGAATACATTCTTCAATACTTTTCGCACAACAGTTGAGGATTATTTTTCAATCTAAACACGATTATCCACTTTTTTGTTACCGTACCCGATAATAAGAGTTTTTTCTGTCAACATATCCCCGTTTTCCGGCGCACGATTACAATATTTTCTCTTCTTACAAAGAAAGGGCGACAAAGTATGACGTACCGGCATTCACATCATAAGCGTTTGTAGAAACAGCCTCATGTTTCGAGACGTGGATTAATGTGTGTATAAGAAACAGAGGGTAGCAAACCCATAACAGGAAAGGATTTTATTCTATATATCAAGACTTACGAAACTTGCTTATTATAAGAACTAAAATTTTAACTGTTTAAGAACCAATTCAAACGCATTTTCGTTAAAATACTCTTGCTAATGTATATTTCATTCATGATTGAGATTATCGGTTGTGGATTTGGTAAGTAGATGGGTTATAAACGCGTTCAAAGTCCGTTCGTAGCTTCAGCACATATAACCACGATTATACTTGAATTAATATTTTTCTATTAGTCACATCAGACTCTAATTTTGTCTTTTTACTTAACAAATATTTGATCATCTCATACATATAATCTTTTTGGGGCCCTTCATTTTCTTTAGTGCCATATCTCTAATATTTGTGGTAATGGTGATTAGATGTTCTAGGGATGCATGATGTTTTAGATAATTACAAGGTCTGTCCCAAAAGTAAGTTGAATGACCTTACGCCCCCGAAGCAAGCCACTAGCAAGGCGCGCCAAGTGACGTGAATAGTTGTGTGGGGTTTAGGGAAGCTAAGGACAAGCACGTCAGTTGTCTGCAGGCTCTTTCACAGTGCGCATCACTGCTAGTTTGAACCCTTGTATTAGTGACGCGTCGGAATTTTAAGATGCCACGTTTCAAGGACCAGCGTTACGCAATAAAAGTTTGTGTTGTGCTCAAGAAGACGGGCGCTGAGAATGTTGCCATGCTAAGGGAAGCTTATGGCGATAGCACCATGTCCAACAATATGATTTACCGCTGGCAGAAGGTGTTTCGAGAAGGCAGAGAGGACGCCGAGGATGAAGACCGCTCTGGACGCCCGTCAACGTCACATTCCGATCAAAATGTGAAGAAAGCGAGGGACATGCTGAACTCAAATCGACGCCTGAGTATTAGAATGCTGGCAGATGAGTGTAATATCCCTAAAAGTACTGTGCATCGCATTGTTACCGCAGATTTGGGCATGCGGAAGATCTGTGCGAAGATGGTCCCCAAGGTGCTTTCCGATGAACAGAAGGCTGCTCGTGCAAGGATTTCGCGTGACCTCCTGGAGCAGTGTGAAAATGATCCGAATTTTTTGTATAATGTGATTACGGGTGAAGAAACATGAGTTTTCGAGTATGACCCGGAGACCAAAAGACAAAGTGCTGAGTGGCACACGCCAGATTTCCCACCGCCCGAAAAAGGCGAGAATGAGCAAGTCCCGTGTAAAGGCCATGCTCATCGTGTTTTTCGACAAAAGAGGCTTTGTCCACTCAGTGGTTGTGCCACAAGGACAAGCAGTGATCAGTCATTTTTACTTGCAAGTCCTGAAAAGGCTCCAAAGCAGAGTCAAACGCGTCAGGAAGGAGATCGCCAGCACTTGGCGTCTTCACCATGACAACGCGCCGTCGCACACCTTCATTATTTGAGAGTACTTAGCCAAACGCGGTGTAGCAACATTGCCCCAGCCGCCGTACAGCCCCACTTGGCACCACTGGACTTCTTTTTGTTCCCGAGGATCAAGAAGGAACTGAAGGGCCACCATTTCGCGACTTCGGAAGCCGGCAAACAAGCAACGACGAGGTGCTCGAAGGAGGTCTCCGTCGCCGCCTTCCAGGGAGCGTTCAGCGACTGGGAAAAATGCTGGCGCAGGTGTTCCGAAGCGGAAGGAAGCTACTTTGAAGAATTTTAGTTACTTGTATATTTATCTGCAATAAATCTTTTTTCTTGGACTTATTCAACTTACTTTTGGGACAGACCTTGTACATGGTGATTTTACTTAGCCTAGTCGCTACAATCTTATGGTGAAAAAATCTATGTCTTACTCAGAATTTGAACACATGACTCCACTGCAAAGCCGATGTCATCATCTTTTTACGCTATTCACGTTCGTGAATTTCTGACACCTTAAGAAATTATTTCCCGAACATCTCCCATTAATTTTCTCTTAATGCGCCTATTCGTAGAAATGCCTGAATTGACTTTGGCACGATTTTCCTTTAAAACGATCTTCTTAGCTGCCCGCCCTCAACATATCCATCTTCACCTCGTTAGCAGCACTGGCTTGGAAGCTCCCTTCCAGCTCCCCTCTCTCTGCCTGCCCCTCCTCACTCTTCTCTTTCCCTTCCTCCTCACCTTCTTTTGCCTATGTCGTCCCCTCTTGCTCTTCCTTTTACTCTTTAT
This sequence comes from Gryllus longicercus, assembly GCA_038098605.1. Lineage (NCBI taxonomy): Eukaryota > Metazoa > Arthropoda > Insecta > Orthoptera > Gryllidae > Gryllus > Gryllus longicercus. The sequence continues at coordinate 900,271 of JAZDUA010000530.1, forward strand.
CATCCACCCACTCTTCTTCCTCCTCTTACGCACCACTTTTGCCTAGTCTTCATCGATGACGTGTTTTTCCTCCTCTTCATTATTTTCATCTTCGCAATTACTTCTTTTTGCTACTAACCCTCTGCTTCTTCCTCTTTCAACCTTTTAGGTTACATCTCATTCTCTATTTCTCCTGTTCCCCTACTTCATTCTTCGACTTCATTTCGAACTCCTCCTCCCTCTGCCTCTCCTCCACTTACCCTATCAATCCAGTATCTTTTTCCTCCCCCTTCTCCTCCATTTATTCAATTCAACCTCCCCCTCATCGTCCTACACCTCCCTTCTTCCTCCATTTCTATTTTTCCGTGTCCTTCTTCCTCCTCAGCTATCTCTCCTTTTTCGACACTAACATGTCAACAAGGTCGTATTCAGTCGCTACCTGGAGGAGAGTTCTTGCGGCCGGCTGCTCTGATCCGAAGATTTCTCTGATTTCTCCAATCAACACCAGGGTAGTGGTGATCCGGTGGTCGAGATCGCTAAGGCAGTAGTGCCCTACCGATCTCGGACCGAAGGATCGCGGGTTCGAGTCCCGCCTCGGGCATGGTTGTATTGGGTTCATTCTTTCACCTCCATCATCATCATCATCATCATCATCATCATATCGTGTCATGCTTACAGTTACCACGTCTTTACAAGCAATAGTGGTAGCTAATGACCTAGAAGTTGATGCGATCTTAAATAACAAAAAAAACAACAAAACAACAGCGGAGTGCCGGACCAGTTCCTTAAAAAACCGAACACGGACCGCGCGAGATCTTTCCTTCCTCTTCTTCGTCCTAACCTCACCCCTCATTTACACACACTTTCACTTACATGCACTAAACTACCACAAATGCTGGGAGACTGGTCGGGAGCACAAGACAGTCCTGCACAAGGGTGATCTGCTGGTGGGAGATACCAAGTTGTAGAAAACCTCGATAGCTGATATTAAGTCGGCGCTGGATCTCGTCGTAAGTCGCCCTGGTCGTAGCGGTTAATGCGCCCGGAATCACTGAGAGTCAACCAACGTACCTCTCGTCTTCTTTTTCCTCCACTTCTGCCCCCCTTTATCATTCCCTCCTCCTCCCCCGCGTGCCCGCGCCACGCGGATGGCCGCTGGCCGCTGGGCGCTGCCCGCTTCCGCCCTCGTCCGCTTCCGCCGCCGCGAGAGGGCGTGCGCGTGCGCCGGCGGAGAGGGCGCTGGCGCGGGCGGCCTCTCGGAATAGCGCGCGTGACGTCATCAGACGGCGCCTATCACGCCGCGACGTGGCCGCCCGCCGCCGCCGCCACCCCACGCCCCGTGCGGCCATTCTCGCCGCCCTCGCCGCCCTCAACCCCTCACTACCCGTCCCGAACGGGCGGCGCCGCGCACCCAACAAAATTGACCATTTGAGGCATCTGTTTGCAATCGTTAACACAATAATGATTAAGGGGCAAACAATAATCAACATACGTATGTTAATAGTATTTACGCAATTGGTTTATAATGTTAAGCTTTATTGAATGAGTACATGTTTTAAAATTTGTTCGAATCGTCATCGTTAAAATGCTGATACGTCATCATTTGTTCCGCAAAATGTCCGTTTACGAACAATTTCTTGCAACAGAAAAAGTCGTTTATAACGCTGTAGTAAAAATGTCGTTTTAAAATAATTATTCAGACATGTGTGTTTCCGGAATTTTACCCCATTTTCAGTGACATTTCGAAGAGGAAACGTTTTGCAAAACAAATATAATTTTCAAATGAAATAAAAATAACGTTAATAATCAAGTACATAAATAGAAGTAAATTAAATACATTTCTATTAACATTAACACTCTATTTCATTGACAAAATACCAAATATATCAAACACCAGTTCAGGAAGATATTCAAGTTAAAAGCTATTAAAATAATAATTACAAATTACATTCATTTTCGGATTAATATCATATTTACGTAATAAAAATGTTTAGTCTCTTTAGGTTGAATTTTCATTCCCTGTCAATATTTTTATCAAAACCAATTCAATCCATTTGCGAAACATTTGCAAGAAAAATTTGGAGACCAATTACCGACATCATAACTATTTTGGCAATATATCTTATTATCATGTTTCATATTGAAAATATATTGTTGTTTTTAAAGGACATTGTGTTGACAAGGACACCCTTTTTGGAAAAGTTATTGCGCATGAATAGCTACCAAACTCCATTTACATCCACCGAAATCTCGATATCAATATTTTTGTTTGTCTATAAATATTTGTGAACACTGCTATTATGAGAAAGTAAAAGTAAATTAAGTAATTTAAACTGCTGGATAGAAATTCGCGTCGAAGTCACAGAAAGAATAATTCTTACTCTTAATTAGTACTGTACTCCCGATTTTCGTGATTTCGGGCCCCTTTTCGCTATACCGCATGGCGCAGCGTGGCCCCTCTCCCAGCCCTGTCGCACGAAATCGGTTCAAAAGCTTGACTTTTTGGCGTAATTTGTGAGGTCATCTTCTTCTCTCCCTAGAGGTGATCATGATTACCTTTAGAGTATTTCTTGTAGAGCACATCCTCGCTTGAGTGAATCAATCACATATTTGGAATAGATTTTTGCAAAGTCGTAGAAATGGTCACCAGAAATTTGTCAAATAATTATCCCAAATACATCATCATCAATTCAATTGAATTTGTTGATTCCTTAGAAATAATGGGTGACATGATTTGGTAGTATAATTTATTGCTATGATTTTGTGGTATCACCGGTACATGAAATTTGAAAATAGGAAAAGTTAAAAAGTTCTCTATAGATCACGATCTAAAATTAAGGTTATAACCTGAAAAACAATCTAAAAACCATTCAAAGTTTCAGAAACCAAAAAACTAATGTGAACATAAGAGAAATCACCTGACTGAAAATGTTTAATAATTTTTGCGAAATTCTGAATTAATTTTTATACATGTATGATCAAAGTATGCAAGACTTCTGCTAATTAATTCACCCAACTGGCTTTCTTTTTTTCTCTTTCAATATATTTCTTTTTGCTTTAATAAAGTACGCTAAGATATATTTTTAAACGCTTATAGATGTTCGAATTTCTATGAGTGAGATGAAAATAAATTACCACAGAAAATAATAAAACGGAATTATATTTTTTTGACAATTACATAATACAGATATCGGTAGAATAATCAGGCACACTAGTAATTTTTACTGCCGCTCAGATGACAACGAGGAAGCAGTAAACAATCTAAGCTGAAGGCCAGATGGGAGCTGTGAGCCGGGCGATCTCCTGCGGCGATTCCCTGCCCCGACGCGCGCTCTCTCGACCGCGTGACGTCACGTGGGCGACGCCTCTAGTATCGAAATAGACCGCGCCGTCCTACTTCTCTTCGCGTCTTCGAGGGCGCCCTTCCCATTTCCGCTTGGTGAATAGTTGGCGCGGATCGTACCTCTCCACGCTCTCGGATCAGCACTACCACACCGCGAATATTCATGTATTAGTCCGAGCAATTGAAAAAAAATTGTTGAGAGTAAATGTGTCTGATTTTTCTGTATGTTTTAGAGCATACTTACGAGTACTCTTATACTTACTCGTATACTTTCCCCCCGTGATGATAACTATTCACTCTGTGATGATACGATTGGCTCTACAAATAATAGAATTTTATTTTGTCAACTATTAGAAAATTATCTGATTAAATTACAGATTTAAAATTGACCTTGAATGACAATTAATTTGAATAATTTGCTAAAACGATATGACAGATAGTACGAATCAAAGTTGAGGCAAAAATGGACGTTGTAATGTAAATTTCTTTTCTGGAGATAGACAGTGGTATAGACAGTAGAAATATAGACTGAACTGGTATATACAGTGGAAATATCAAAAATGTAATTTTCCTATCTCATGTCTTCAACATTGTTGATTTTAGATGAATCAACCATTATTCCTGGCATTGTGTGACCCTGTTATAAAATTCGGGCGACAAACTTGCTTATGAGATCACCAACACACCTGGAATCTGGCAAGGGAACATGTTTTGTCGTATGTGTAGTCACCTCAAGACCGCTTCTGATGCCAAAAAAGTGAATACGACAGCTTACGTATACAAATGTAATGAGTTTGCCATGTGCAAATACTCAATTCGATTATTATCTGCGTGCTTTTGCACTAAACTTTGTACGGAGAATAATTTGAGAGGAAGACGATCAAGAAATATTTTCCGGATGTAAAACTCGCGAGTTAATTTTAGCTGTCATGAACTCAAGTTGACTGCCAAACTTTCCTAATCATAACTTTTCGAGCAACCTGGTCGACACGCAGGAAGCATTAGCAGTAGATATCCGAACGAGTTTGTAGACGGCAATACGAACGTTACTCGAGCTATTTCAGAGAAATCGTGTGGCGGCGAGAGAAGATTATTATGGATTCAATTTTAGAAGGGACTCGAGCAATTGAGAATTGAGAATTTGTTCTTATGGTGAACTTAAAAAGGACTAAAGGAAGCTCGAGTTGGTGGCAGACTATGAAATTACGAGGTCTGCTTCGAAGTAGAAGTATGTGATATCAGTGATTTAACTTAATAGAATTTTCAGATTCTTCACCAGTAAGATGTGATTGTAATATATCAGAGCATTTGTGAGTTATTGAATAATCTTATGGGCCATGTTGGGTTTTGTTTCAATTTAATTTTGTAAATCCTAATATAAAAATAAGAACGTATTTTCGATGAAGAGAAATATTGGGAGATCCCTATTAGAATGAGAATGGTCTTTATCAGAAGACTTTAAACAACAAATAAAAAATATAATTTCAAAATGAAATGATATTTCCTTTATTTTTTTTTTTTAGATTTTCATTACAAGAATGTCTCAAAGTTAATACATTTTACTAAAACCGCTACCGGACCATCAGGTCCTACCATTTGGTCCTTGAATTTGATTATTTAGTGTTATTCGGCGCGACTGCTATGGTTATTGGTCCCGTAAATGTAGTGCTGTTTTGCAACAGGAGGTGGCGGTGAACCTTTCCCTACCGGGGGTTAAGATCGGTCGCCTACTTACACATCGGCTTGCGGGTTTCCCCCACTAGGTATCTTCCACCAGCGGGACACCGACCTAGCCGGGAGAAGATCAAAACTCCCGACGGATCTCACAACATACGAGGAAGTGTAGTGTACGTATGTGTGTGTGTGTGAGTGTGTGTGTGTGTAAGTAGGAGGTGGAGTTAGGACAAGGAAGAGAAAGAGAACATCACTATGGCTTTCACGTGTTGATCCGAGAAACCACGGCAAAGACCTCATTAGAGCATGTCGATACTAGATCTCCTGCGGAGAGCGGCTGAATGCGACTCGGCTATCAAGCTGGTGTCGAAAACCCTGCCATTATCGGGGCTCAAACCCTACGACCTTTCGGTGAAGGGCACTGCAGTGGCATCAGTTGCTGCACTGAGCCACCTCAGCCAACCACTGGCTCATTGGCAGCACGATCAATGGAAGAGATCTTCAAGACGAAAAAGTGACACGTAATGTACAGTATACCATTAAAAACAAGGAAAAGCGAATAACTTGGTCCTCCAAGACAATGTGATGTCCCAACAAGAGGTTGGCAATGTAATACAAGAAAAGTTTATAACATTGTTCTGAGAAGGTTCTTCTCCATAAAAGTGAGATGATGAAAAATAGACACGAAAAACGTAATGAAAAGGCACAGAAACGTTGAAAGACGTCCTGTGATTTTCCGTAGTGGATTTTCGCAGAAGATGAGGAAGCCGGAAGGCCAGCCCGTGCGCAGGGGTGCAGTTGAAAAGTCGCAATGCGGCTGGGCCGGCGTCCTTGGTTCCCATCCGGCGGAGGGCCGGAGGCGCGGCCGCAGCGATCGATGGGCGGCTTGACCCGAGCGTCTTGGCGCGATGCACCTGTGCCGCCCCAGCTGCACCTGTCTGGCCCTCCGCCCGCCCCGCGCCCCGCCCCCGCGCCGCACCGCCGCCTCCCTTATTGATCGGCGCCGGCGCCGCCACCGCTCAATACGCGACGGCGGCGGCGCCCCCGCAGGCTTACCAACCGCCCGCCCTCCGCACGCGCCCTTCGGCCACGCCGCCCTGCGCCAAAACACGCCCCGCCACCCTACGCACGCCCTACGCATGCGGCCATCGCGAATCGCCCGCGTCCGGCGCGGAGGCGGCGGCGCGGGCGGCGCGGGCGGCGGGGGACGGCGCGGGCGGGGGCGGCGAGATGGGTTGGCTCCCCTGGCGGCGGCGCCGCCCCCGCCCCCGCGCCGCCGCGCACTGCCAGTCGAGGGTGCGTCGTCGCCGAACTCACATCCACGCCGCCGCCACCGCCACCGCCGTCCCCGCCCGGATAGACACCACCGCCTCCGCCGCCGCCACCGCCGCCTCCTCTAGCCCCGGCACGGACGACGCTCTCCGCGCTATGGTGACCGACGCCGGCGCGCAGGTAAGGCCCTTGGGGAACGCCTCCCTGGAGGACGTGCCACCCTCACGGACGCGCCTCGGGAGTGACACGCGCGTGCGTGACCGGCAGCGGTGCGTCCGTGGTCGGCTCGGACAGGTGCGCGCAGGGCTCGAACCCAGGGTCCCGCTGGGCGAAGGCGTCGTGCAAGGGAGGCGGAGCGTGGCGACCGGGCTGACTCACGCACGCCCCCCCCCGGGGGTCGGGGGGCGCCGCACCCCCCTCCGTGCCAGCGCGCGCCGCCGTCTCCGAGCCACCCCTCCCGATGACTTCATTGCGTTCGCCCAATTACGCCTCCCCCCGCGCGCACCCTGCACTTGCGGGGACTCAATCTCCTTAGCAACTCCCACCACACGCCCCTCACAATGCGGACACACATTCATTTCCCATAGTAATTTATTACACCCTGTTCTTCAAAAGCACATGCGCCTATTCGTGTCCTTGTGATCTGGCGTTTGCGTATCGTGTGTGAGAGAATTAGTGCCAATGTTGGATGTCAGCTGATGCAGAACGTTTCCTTGTGTGTTTGGTCACCCCTTAACCTATCGTGCAGCCATTTCAATTTTAACCGCGCATTCTGGAAGGGGAGGGGCATTCTGGGACAAACATGGAGGACTTCTCAGAACGCGATGCATGCATGATTCATGAAGTTGCTCTGCAGCGAGTCTATTCCTAGACGTTCACTAAAATTAAATATTATGTTATTGTTTCTTGTTGTTTTGATTTCAAGAGTATTTCTTTGCTTTCCGTTATTACTCTGACGAGAAAAATACATACTGGTAAGCTGTGTAATTATCGCTGATGACGTTATATTTTTACCACTGGTACTGAAATGTACTGGTACGCTATCTTTTTGTGCTTCCTGTGCGCCAAATTGATTACATTTGGAAGAGAGTGTGTTGGAAGAAAATAAATTTTCTGAGTGTGTAAGTTTCTCGTTCTTCATATCGACAGCGCATGCGTTTCCGCCATGACGGCCGTGCCTGCCGGTGGCGCAGTCTGTTTTTTGTCACTCCAATTAAAAGCCGTTCGGTAGGCTTCCTTGGTAATTGGTTTGAGGAAGGAGATCGAAGATAAATTCGCTTTCGACATGCTGAGCTTCAAACATTTCAACAGCTAATGCAGTGTACGAACTAACAGACTATACAAGGTCGATAAATTATCTCCCTATCGACTTGTACCTCTAAGAGTTATGGATTATTTGGAATAAGACAAAAGAATTTCTTTAATATCGATGATTTACCTCCGATATTTACATATGCGGTTTCGACTCATTTTTCTTTAATAAGATTTCTAAGAACAGAGCTTTGATACGTGTCTTGGTGATTCATTCTTTTTTCTGTTATAATAAAACCAGAAAACACTCTTTTGCAATATTTTTCTTGATTGCAACTGAGTTATAAGACTTCTATAAGAAAAGTATTATTTATATTTATTTTGAAATTATTTTTTATAAAAATATGAAATTCTATTCTCTAGACTATTTGACTTGGCTATTTTATTTATACATTTGATATACATCTCAAAAAAAATTAAATAAACCATAATATTTCTGGAGCTACAAATAAATTAAAATTTGAAAATTTAAAGCACTATGGAAAATTGGAAAATATTCCCTCCATTTACAAAGTAGTACATCTGAACTTATATAATTATTATGGCGATGAAGTTTTATTTTCAAATATTTACTAATTATGTAACTGATTAATTGAGTTCCTTCTTGTTAGTTCGTGTAATATGATCAAATACCCACAAATAATTGTTTTAATTTATACAACTTTTATGGAATCAATATTTTTGCAATCTCACGAAAACATTTCTTGCTTTAGAAACGTAGACACTAACGGTTGGTTAAGAATTCTCCACAATGCAATACGCATACTAGTTCACTGCAAATATTTATTTTTAAAAATCAAGCATCTCAAAAATTCAAATATTGGTGGTATTAGAAGGAAAATAATTCGCAACCCCATTTGTGTGTGGGACTTCATTCACCCGCTGGCTGGGGGAGAATCAGAGCGTCCCGCTGCTCTGATCGGTAGTTTTCCATGTTTTCCAAACTCCAGGCGAATGCTACACCACTACCCTAACAAACGGGCCATGGACCACACGCCTTTTCCTTGACTTATTCTTTTCCCGTACACACACACACACACAGTTACGTGCACTACCTACCTTATACGTCTGGGAGACACGTGGGAAGCTTTGAGCTTGTCCCGGTTCGCCGTTGCTCCGCTGGAGGAGATACCTGGAGGGGTGCCTTCGCGATCTGACGTGTAGGTCGGCGCCAGATCTCACGCTCTAGGTGGTCAGGAACTCCATCACCCCCTGCACTTGCCTTAATCGCTTAAAGGTCGTAGCATCTGACGCGCCTGGAAATACGACATAATTAACCAATGCATCAACATGCGTCGCCAACCTGCAGCTTTCATCTCCTAAGTTTTGGATGCTGCTCTAATCCCCTGCGGCACCGATGCCTGCACTTTTTAAGATTATTACCTTGTAAAACTTTTGTAAAAGATTGAAAGGTCGGGTGTTTCATTAGCGGACTTTATTACCCGTCTGTTCATCCAAACAAAATATTGGCAGCCCTGATCACATTTGCTTCGCTTGGACGCACAGGTCTCCTGTAGAGTCTTGCTCTTTCAATAGGTCAGGGGTAAGTCTCCCTACGAAGAAAAAAAGCCTTTCTTGGTCATTAATATGTATCAAAGTCTCATCTCTTGATCTATGTTCGAAAGCTGCATTTTGATTATGAAGTGGCATTTAAGGACCAATCAATTTCTGAGATATTCTTAACAGTCTGCTGAGAGTCTGGTAGCGAATATGGCGAACAGAATGGGTTGAAGCGGGGAGGTAATGTGGGGTGTGGCTGTGGCGGAGTGGGAATGGGGAGGGTGGGTTACAGCCGAGCATTCTGGAGATGGCGAAGCGGAACGTGATATAGCGAGCATGATGAAGATGAAGACGGCGATCACAACAGATAGAGGCGAAGCAGGGAAGGCGTGAAAGAAGATGGCCCTGATCTCAGGGCGGGGGCATATATATATATATATATATATATATATATATATATATATATATATATATATATAAATGAAGAATTAGCTCTTTCGTCTCTCATTTGTGGCATCAGGGGCTTATCGGTTTGTTATTTATAAATGCAATCTCATTTTAAACGTCTGTTTCATGCATTTTGATGCGAATAGAAATGAAATTTCTGTACCAAAAATACCCGCTTGCTGTCGCTGGTTCGTAGCTTCGTGCTCCTCCGCACTCGTCGCCGCAACCTTCAGGGGAATCCCCGAGGGCCCCCGCGGCGCGTGCGCCTGCGCGAGGCAACCGGCGCGACGCGATGCAATGGGCGGGGCCGCGCGCCGGAAGGGCGGAGGCGGCGTCGGGCGCCCGGACGCAGACGTCGACGCTGACGCCGGCGACGCCGACGCCGAGGCCGGACGGCGAAGGACGTCTGCAGCGCCGCGACACGCCACGCGAGAGCTTTCGACCGGCGGTAGTTGTGGCTACCCTTTGGAGGCACATCGAAGAAATAGGGTTGTTAATGAGATAAAGTAGTATTTGATTTCGCGTTCGACCGGCTTAAGTGCTTTAGAATATCAACTGATGTCACTGCAGTGCCTCTGCTCGGGATGTGCTAGGGTTTGAGACCCGCCGCCGGCAGGATTTTCGACACTAACTAGATAGTTAGGTCGCATTCAGTCGCTGTCTGGAGGAGAATTCTAGAAGCTGGCTTCTGATTGGTAGTTTTGATTGATAGTTGTGTTATAGGCCAGAGATATAGAGGCCAGAGATGTATTAGGCCAGAGATACCCGTGTAATGGTAGTCAGAGTGCTCACTTTGCACTTGTAGGAACCGGAGTTGAAATCGCGGTCGAACCTTGTGGAATTTGCTGTGTAGAATCCGTGTTCAGGGTAGATTTCTTTGAAATCGCCCATCACCCTCACTTGACCCTCTCATCACTTGACCCTCTGTCTACCATTAAAATTTGGTCATCACGACCTATCCTTCAAACCATTCATCCTAAAGGAATTACTTACTAAGAATCACAAAAAAGATAAACAGAATGCCTATTTAAGAACTACGCAGACGCTGCGTGTTGGACTCTCGAACAATAGGCCCTACATTTCACAGGATATGACCATGCGACGGCCCCTGACCTCTCCGCGTGCTTTAAAAGAAATTACCTCAAACGAGATGCTGACAAGACTTTCCTTCTACTTCTACACATTTATTTCTACGACGCTCATTTAATAATATATATTTGTGTTTGTCAGTTACTTCTCTCGATGTATGCTCTGGATAAACTCCCCTTCGTCGTTCAAAGAGAAGTCTAGCGTTGCTATCGGCGCTCTCTTTCTTTTCTTGTTAGCGCTATCTTTCCTTTCTCTTCGTTGTGCTATCCGTTCTTCCACAATTATATGTACTAAACTCCCGCATATGTTGGGAAAGCAGTCGTGACTTTGGTCCGAATGGAGCATTTGCCTCAGTGGTGGGAGAAACATTGACAGGGAATATACTCAGACTTGTAGGTTATCGCCGGCTCTCATCAGCCAGCAAGTGAAGATCATCGCGTCCTTCCTAATAAAAATATTCATGACGCAAACGGAGATAAGGACCATAGCAGTTTAAATGTGCAGAAACAACACTATAAGTTTAAAAGACACACTGAATTGTTTTAATTTGCTATATGTTTTAGTAAGAGTAACATTTTTTGTAATCACAGTAAGATTTTCTTAGTGTTGTCTAGTTTCTTGAAAGCCTTTTTTAGATTTTATGATTTTTTACGTTAGTTCATTAACAAATTTATTAGAACAGTTCCCTTTAATTATGTTGTGAAACATCAGCTGATAATTCATTATGTCTAATTTTGTCTATTTGTGAGCTACGAGTTTGAGTGTTAAGAGTTGTGATAAAGAAGAATTCAATTTTTTCAGTCTCCCTTTCCTTTCGCAATTTCTTCTCTTGTCTATTCAGTCTCTGGAACTCTCTCTTTCTGTCCCATTATTTAACTATCCCATTATTTCTCCTCCTCTACATTCATATACATTTATCTCTTTCACTAATTTGTCTCTTCTCGTGAATTTATTTATTTGATAAATTTGTGAAGGTTTTCATTTAACTTTTGTATCAAAGAGTAACATGTTACCTAAACACCAAATTGATAGGAAACATCATCTCTCAAACATGCTATTGGCAAACAAATGGTAATTGACCCATTAATTTTTTTCTTTTGTTTGCCCTTACCCCTCAGTGGTGCTAGTGTAAACGAAAAAGATATATACCCATGTTTAATTAGGAAGCGCTTGTGTCAACAGTTTACGAATTGCAGCTTTCATAATCAATGTAGCTTTACGAGAACTGATCGCTCTCTAAACACAGCTAAAGGGAATGTAATTGCTTTTGAAACTAGTAAGTGTAACTTGACCAATAGATATTTCATTTTAAATATTGACAAGAACGCTTGTGTATTTTACGCTACAGAAAACTACTACATCCTTTGTTACTATATTCACTTCTCATACAGTCTCAACAATCATTAGGTAACAAATAAATACGTAACAATCATGTAGATACGGTAGCAATGACTACAACAATAATTCTTAGATGTTTTGAGTCTATTAAAATTATATATTATGCTATACGATATATGCTATTCGACATATTTAGACAATCCAACAACTGCTTTTAAAGGTGATCTCATTAAAATACATGAACACTATTTCATTCGAGAATTTAAATATAATAATAATCTTGACATTGATATGTGTTTCTATTAAAATAGTAAAATAATTAGTATAGACACTGTGACATTGAATAAGGGATGTAATCAATGACCTTTTATTTTCTCTATCCATTATAAATGTGGAAATTCTTTGGTTCTTAATCTTTAGTCTCCTTTACTTGTTGATAGCTTCATAGTTTATTTCCCTTCACCACTGTGCACTTTTTATATTTTACCTTTGCTGAATCTTCTAAAGTGGGCATTTAAGTTATGAGGTCACGTCGCACTGCACAGATTTCAAGTGCTAGAGAACAACATATGATATTAATTAAGCAACATGCAGTAATCCCTTTAGTGTTGAGATTGAATTCATTGAATTCTCTGAACCATGAATGAATTCAATGTCACTATTTAAGATGCAATATCTCTTCTGTTGCTGTCACGATGTTGACTGATTTTAATAAATACTTCCGCCAGGGACTAAAGAAATGCGGGATAGTATGTAGCTTGATGAAATGAAGCAGTATGAAACTTTTGGTACTATTTTGGACTTTCTTAATTTACATGCACTTGTGTATAATCTATACATTTGGGAAAAAGTTCTCTCAAACGTTTGCAGTTGAGTTCAATATGAAGCTCTTCGCCACGTGCAAAATTTTCGATGATGATCTTTCTAAATTCACGCTCATGCAGCTTCTAGTACCATCTCTGCCTCGGAAGTCCCCTGAGGGTCCCTCCTTTCACAGCCCCTTGACCATTCGACTCGCCGGAGTCGCTAACAGCCCCACCGCCCCCGCGGGCACCGCCCACCGCAGGTGGCGCCTGTTCAACGAGGCCTCGCACATCTCATCGGCCCCGCGCCCCGCGGCCCGCGCTCCACGCCCCGCGCCGGACGCCCTCTGCATGCTGCACTGCTGTGCGAAGCGAACAAAGGCGGGCGAAAGTACCAATAAACAGAAATTTAAGAGTCCGATATGGAACACGCGCCTCCCAAAAGAGATGGACCGGGTGAGGCGGCTCAGGGCATCAGCTAATGTTGCTTCAGGGCCTCTGACCGGGAGGGCCTCAGTTCGAGTCCCGACAGAGGCAAACATCATTAGATATCTAAGTCGAGTTCAGCCGCTCTCTCAAAGAAAATGCTTGCGACCCGCTGCTCTGATCGGTGGTTTTCCGTAGTTTCTCTGATCAACACCAGGCGAATACCGGTACCCTAACAATCGAGCCACGGACCGCGCGCGATATTTCCTTCCCATTCATTTCGTATCCTACCTCTTACACTTACATGCTCTACACCAAACATGTCGGGAGACCAGAGCTTATTTCGGTGGGACGGTGTCCCGCTGGAGGGAGATACCTTTTGGAGGGAAACCGCGCTAGCCGACGGAAGGTCGGCGCCGGATCTCATCATCCAACGGGGAAAGACCACAGCCACGTTCTGAGGGAAAACGTTCACTACACTTACGGTGCTAATGACATTATCGACAGACGCGCCCGTAATCACGAACAACCAACTATAGATCATCTCATTTTTTCCTGTTCCCGAATTCCCTCTTAAATCAGGTCCAGCGTTGTTTAATTTCGTCCGCGTTTCGCGACTTTGCAACCACTACGTGTCGCGGCGTGGTCGCCCCTTGTCGCCCGCGGGGCGAGGGCGCGGGTGCGTGGGCGGAGGAGGGGGGAAGCGTGCGCGGGGACACGCGTGAGTGCGCGCGCACGCCCTACGCACCCCACGTGGGGAGACAGCGCGTGCGGAAGCCCCGGGCCACGGCCCGCGCCGATCAATAGCGCACGAGTAATTAAAATTCAGATTGGTGGTTGTTTCAAGGAGTCCGACCTGACTCGCACAGTACTGGATACTTAGATTCTCACAAAAGTTCGCCAGCTAATAGACCACCGTTCAAAACCCAAACATCCAAATTTTGAGGTTCTATGGAGTATTAGAAGTAGTGCTTTAGAGGCGTTTTGCATCGAGACCTTTCGTGACCTCCGCGCCTTCAGAAGCGGTTAAACAGTTGCTTAGGCAGCGCCAGGAACGTTACGCGGCGTCCATCAACCGGCGTCAGATTGCTAGCGCGTTCGTTATTTTACGACTGACGGAAAAGGCCATATGCTTTGGTATCCTTTCAGTCTGAAGTCCAGAGTGATTCGCGTTATTAATAATTCTACCGAAGTCAGTTGTATAGATACCTTAAACCTGAAATATATTTAAGGAAACTGAAAAAGAAACTTACGTACGGTGCACTATGACATTTGTGTTCCACTGAATGTTTTATATTTTTATCAGAATTTTATTTATTGTGAATATTTTGTTGCTAACCGAAAAGAGAAATGTCTATTTATAAATTTACCTATTTGTTGTGTATGGAGGTAACATTTTCAGGGACCCATATCTTTGCAATAATTGTATTTGGATGAGTTTCACATTTTTTTCTATCTGAATAAGCCACACACGTAAACACCCGTTTTGTCACCCTACATGCCACAAGCCCTCCGAGGCAATTGACACCTGCAGGCAGAGAGACTGTAATTAACGGGCGCCTCTCGAGTAACGGACGCAGACTGTCGTCGTGCGCCGATTTCCGCGCTTTGACCGGCAGTAAGGTCATGAAAGACCTCAATACTCATTATCGAAAAAAACACGTCTTGCAAAACTTGATAGCACTTAAAAAAATTACTGTAGGGGATTTGAAAGGGGCTGAGCAAGCTGGTAAAACTTCCTGTCAGTCCCAATATCCAGCTCGGAGAGAGGTGCGCGTGAGAGGTGCTGGGACGGGTGGAATGATTCGATTGCTTCGCGCTGCATAGTGACGTGCGTCTTGTAAATGTGTTCTAGTTAATTGAGAGTAAGATAAGTTTGGTAGAAGCGTTAATATGATTAAAATCATATTTATTATTATGAGCTTTATTAAAATGCCAATACTCCAATATTTTGTTACTATTTAAAGTTCGGAATATCGGAAGTCCGTTTTCGACTACTATTTGAAGTTCGGAATAACTCGAAATATAAGGAACCACAAAAACACATCGCGAATTCCGGTCCATTCGTTATTCAGCGGCAATTTGTAAAATTGACTATATAAAATTTTGCTACATGCTTCTCCTCACCGTTTCGGGTTCTCGTTCTCGTTCGGATTTTCATTTTCATTGTAAAACGATACCAAAAGGAATTATTTGTTCTAGAGTTGCTCTATCTGAATATTACCAGTACTAATATGTTCCACACCGGTACTAAGTACTAATATGTCAATCGCACGCAATCGCAAAAAGATAACTATGGTTGCTCTACTGAAAATTTACATGTGTTTCATTGATTTGTTTGTCTAAGAACACGTAGGGTTCCCAAACTCTAGTATTCCTCTCTATCATTTATCTCAGCATTCTCGATGCAAATTATGTAGAATGATACGAAAATAAATTTTATACTTTTCAATTGATTTTGTTTTGTTTTAACGTAAAGGGTAGATACTTTCTGGATAAACAAGAAAAATCAGAGAAAGCCAAGAAATTTGAGTGAAGTTCTTAAGACTTCTGGGAAATAATTGAGACAGTTATGAAACTAAATAACACTAGAATGTCGTTTTATGGTGGCACAATTTTTATTAAGCATTTGTGGCTAATTTTGCCTTTTTGGCAATGAAATCATACACCTTAGAAATTATTAAGTATCATTACTCGTATTCCTTTTATTAAATATTTTCCTTAAAAAGTGTGAAATGCTTTTCAAATGTTGTCATGGAAAAACAATAATGTGCTCTGGAAAATCGGGAAAAAATAGGGAAATTCTTAAGAAAAATTCCTAATGTAATCCAATATATTTCGTTGAAGTGAGATCCGTCTAAATAACAATTATTCTCATGGTAGATAAAAGTCCTCATGTTACGAAATGACACTTTGAAAAGTGATAAATTAAACCTAAGGAAAGCGAAGACGTTTTGTGTTTCCAGTCTGAACAATCACGTACCGAAACTTTCCGCTCTCACTAACGACCATTTACACAACTTCAGCAAGTAATCTCCGCGCAGAATCAGGTCAAACGGTAATCTCCACTATGCCATCGCCGCAAAAGCTCAAATTACGTGAAATCCGCCTCTATCGAAGTGCACTTTGATCTTAATGGGCCGGGTTCTCGCCGCGCCGACGGCACCATATTTCACCAGGCGCCGGCTTCCGAATCTGGAGGTCGCGTGTTCGGCTCACGCGACACCGGCTGAGCCGGTGGAGGGGGGGTATGACCGGAGCGACCTTTCCGCCCGCTCACCTTCGCCCTTCGCCCTTTGCCCTTCGCCCTTTGACGTTTCGCGACCGCACGCGGGCACAACAAAGCGCGCGGCTCGAAACGCAGAGAGGATGAAGGGAAATGCGCGGATGCAGCGCTTTGTCAAACTCGACGTATACGAGGTGTCAGGCCGCCCCCTCGCTGGTGGCGCTGCAGTAGCGATGGCGGTGACGAAGCGCACTATAACCGGAATACGGCGCCGAAGTTATTTATCGGTCGATAAATCTTTTTGCCCGAAGACGCGCGCTGCAGTTCATCAATGAGAAAATGCAGTTTCGGAATCTGGAAGATACTTCATCATGGAAGTTGGAATGGAAAGAAAAGCTGGTTATTTTGAGTTGCTCGTCGAATTAACTTTTCGCAAACTGTTTACTGTTCTTTTCATTCTTCGAGAAAATTAAATTCTAGTTATTAAGATTGCTCGGAAATAATTTTCTTCCTTCATAAAAAGAGTGTAGTTAAAAAAATAATATTTCCAATATATTGCCGTAGGTTCTTATAAAACTTATATTAGAGAGTGAATTCTAATAAAAAATAATTTATTCAGTTTCAACTAACATAATTACTTCAAATAATATTTTATGGGAAAGACGCTTTCATGAACCAACATAATATTACAACAAACAATATTAATAATTATGATAATTTAACTTTCTGGAGTCTTTTCTAAATATAGAGCTTTTAATTCCAACAAACGATTGAAAAATTTAAAAATAATTACTGGTGGTTGCTTCTGGAATTGAAGGTACTGAGATGGAAGTAAAGAAATGAAGGTGGAGTAAGCCCATTTTATCCACTTCATTCTCCCTGCTACGTTTAAAGAGAGGGAGAATAAAGCTAAATATAAAGTTAAGAGAGCTGTTTCAAAAGTGGCTCTACGGCAGGACAATTACTGTTCCGAAAATAACTTCATTTAATTTTAAAAAGAAAAATAGAAAACTGTTGTTTTTTTTGTAACTTTTTTCTGAATGGAATTGATATCACTGTATATGTTATTATCTATTGTATTCATCACGCAATGCAGCCGACTGAACCATTCTTGGACCGTTTCGTGCTGCAAGCTTATCACTATCAACTGCAGTTATTCTAGGAAAAAACTTGGGTGCAGCAGTAAAGTAATTGCACATCTAGATTGGTGTTATCTTCCAACTTCAAATTTCATCATACGTTAATATCTTTGGCAATTTTAAATTACGCGTAATTACGACGTTTTGATTTTCTGAAAAGGTTCAGCACAATTTAAAACGTTTAAATATTTGTAGTATATTTGTAAAATATTATTATTTAAATAAACAGGAAGATTAAAATGCTCATCGAACAAACAAAAATTGATATAAACACACTAATTGTGTTAATTATATGTTATAATTTTACCCCAGCGTATTACCATTTTAAAATCGATGTAGAGCTCCTTAGTACTTGGAAGTTAAGGAAAAGGAGAAATGAAAGATACTTGTGAAATTTTGTTTCTTTTTCTTCGAAAATACTAATAAAAATATTTTATTCGGATTCTAATTACAATTGTACGGAGTACACAAATAAAAGCAAAATAAACAATAATTAACATAATTGACTGAAAGTGAAAATATATTGATTTCAAAATCAGTGAACTGAATCATGCCCGGCTCCAATATGTATAGACATTCTGTGTTCTTATATAACCAAGTATATCAACCGAAAAGCGGTTTCACGTAACTTGTTTGGAACAACATCGCGGTTGTGTAAGCTATTGTTTTATTTTCATTTAAAATCAGAGTTTGTTATTTATATAAGATATAATAAAATAACTTCACAATATAATTACGTTTCTAGTAACGTACTAGCAAAAACATCGGTCTATTCAAAATAAAAATGTTTCCTCCGTTTGAGGATTTGCTTTGAGATGATATGAGTCGTAGTGAATTTCTCTTCATAAATATAATTCCAGAGTACCATTGAGCTCAGTTTCCTTTTGAAGGGTTGTTAGAGTTCAATATATCCTGTACATCCGTGACCTGCCCAAACTCGTGCCCTGGGGATGATAACGAAGCTCATTAAACTGTAACAAAGCTAACACACGCTAATTAGATCCTGTAGGTTATTTCCATGAATTCTTCTCGTGTAATTTTTCTCTCTGAAAGCTCTGCTCTCGTGACAAATATGAGCTGTTATTTGTGTACAAAACAACATTATAATTTCACATTTGCGTTGCATTTTGTTTTATATACTTTATTTCAAAATCGCTTATTCAGTTTCAATTTATTAAGTTGCTACGTAAAAATAAGTACACTATTTTGAAACAGTCATTCCCTTTACTTTTAAACTAAAATTTCAGAGTTTATATATTTTTACATAAATAACGCTGAGTTCGTTCGCTTTTACGTTGAGTTCCCCTTTTATCGCATAAAACACTTTCCAATTTAGAGAAGTGCCCCTTGTTTTCCAAATAACCCTTCACTTAAGCTGATATATATTTCACTGACAATTCTAAAGAGAATTTTCGAGAGAACACCAGAGTTACAAAAAGATGAAATTCCTAATGCTTCCTATGATAAAATTTTGAATAATTATCCCAGTTCTTCGGGAAACATTAATTTAGAAATATTTGACTACCTTTAGCAGAATATAATTTTTAAAACGTTCGGTAGTTATTTACACCCGTTGTAATATTCGGTGTCTTCCTCCGAAGGACCTTTCCTCGTGTACAATTTTTTTAATTTGGTTTCTTTTTACTGCTTCTGAATATATTTTCCTTTCTAATAACATTCAACAGTTTTAGGCAAAGATATTGTTTAAAAGAATAATGGTTGTAATCTGCATATTTTCTAGCTATGTTAAAATTATATTTCACATTATTGTGCGAGTTAAACGTAGAGAAATCATATCCTTCCTTTAAAGCATATAATCGTAAAGCAAAAATTGGAAAGCAATAAATTGGAGCCGCATACCAGGCACTTTTATGTCAAAGAAAACTCCGCAAGGCAATTTATGTGTTTTTAATTTTGTTTCAACTTGTAAAGTACAGAACAGGTATTCCAAAACGCAAATACTTTAAATGTGAATATCCGAAAACAGTAAACTCTGAAGATAAAACTGTAAGTGCTCCCCGTTCAGCTTTCCAGATACCTGTCGTCCCGAGATATATTTCTCCCCGTGGGCCGTCCGCGTTCCCACACAGCGGTGGGGAACACATAAACTATCCATCGCGGCCACCTCTCCATTCCGAAGCCCTTGCCCATGAATCCAGCCGAGGTGGAATCCTTCGCCGCCAGGGCTTCTTGGCTTCCCTGGCCAGTCCTCTCTGTCTTTGAGGGCTGAGGTACATCTCTCAGCTGTATTAGCTGATTATGGGGAAGCCTACGCATGAAGAGAGTGGAAGCAAGAGGGTTTCAAAGAGGCACCTGGAGGATACGAGATTCCCACCAAACCACACCAAACAATAATACGTCCATGCTTCAGGAGGAATTTAAACCCGTGACCCTCCTGGCAGGCTACCGGGAAGTCAAAAGAGAAGAAAGCGGTAATTTTTTGGCGATTTTCTAACACGAACAATTGGATAATTGGAAAGTGTGTGTGCGGTAGTGGGTGATGATTCAAATAGTTGTACGTGTTAAGGTAGTTGGATTCAGTAAGCTTAGCAAAAAACTCGACTCTTCGATACTTCCTTTGATACTTGCGCAGCCGGGAGGTCCTGAGATTCGAGTGCCATACGAGGACAGAATTTACCACACTAGCTAAGTAGCTAGGTCGAATCGAGTCGCTCTCTAGAGGAAAATTCTAGCGGACGACTGCTCTGATAGGGAGTTTTCCGTGGTTCCCACAATCAACACCAGGCGAATGCCGATGCTGTATCCTTACAAACCGGCAACGAACAACGCGTGATCTTTCCTTTCTCTTCCTTGTCTTATCCTCATTCCTTATTTATACACACACTTATATCCACAACCACATCTCACAAGTCGGGAGATCAGCGAGACGTTGGTGAATTTGTCTGGGGTGGGTGGTGCCCCACTGGTGGGAGATACCTGGGTGCAGAAAGCTTCGCAACCAGGCTGCAGGTCGGCGCCAGATCTCACCATACAGAGGGAGACTATCACCGCCGCTTCCGATGATAAAACGTGTACTACACTTACGTAACTGGTGACCGTAGCCGAGGACGCGCCTGTCAACACGAATGAATCAGTGAAGCGCGTATCGAGGCGAGCAGCCGCGGCTCCCGGGGGCAGGGCCCGGGCGTCGAGCCCCGCCGGCCGCGCGGAGCCGGCCTGGCGGCGCGCCGTGCGCGTGCGCGTATCGACCGGCGAGGTGACCTTTAGCGCCGGCGCAATCAATAGCGGCTGGCGAGGGGGCGGGGCGCGGGGTGCGGGCGCGGGCGGGGGCGGGAGCCGGGGCCCGCGCCGCGCGGGCCGCCCTCAGTGCACGCCGCCTCGCCACCGCCGTCCGCCGCCTCCGCCCGCCACGCGCTAGCGTCCTCCGAGGACGCGTCGCGACGCCCGTCCACGACGCCGGCGTCGACGTCGCCGCGACGCCAGGGCTCGTGCGACCTGTTGCGGCGGCATGGCGCCCGCGCCCGACTGGCTCTGCTGCTGCAAGGTACCCTTTGCCTCCCACGTGACGCTCCGGGGGGGATTCTAACCTAACTCTTTGTGCCGGTGTTTACTCGCCGCTCGATAGAACGATGTTGGTCGGAATGTGCAACGACGTGCACTGTGGGGCTGGTTGGCAACGCGCGTACGTGTTTCTGCGACGCGGGATACTTTCACAATTTGCTCAATTACGCCATCTGTTTGTTTTCAACTTTTCTCTATGGTCACGCATTGGTATGAACAGAAAAGTAGTAATAAGTAATAGTATTTGGGATTTTAGTTGGAAACAACACATTCCCAGAAACTACGCAGTCTGCCGATGGTTTTCCCTTTCAAATGTTTTGATCTGCCTACGCACTAGCACCGTTTCAAATGGATTTACTTTGTTCATGACTAGTCAGATACTGTCATTGTTGGTAAATGTGTCAATATCACTTCACTGTTATTCGCATTTTCGAAGTCTCTTCGTGCTTTTTTATTTCGAAAAGAACTTCTTATCGTTGAAGAGACACTTCTCAACGTAACCTTTCTTCTAATACAAATCACTAGTTGGTTTTCGAGTGACAAATATTAAAAAATGATTGCTTGTTCACCTAGAAAGACCTGTACTTCCAAGTTAAGCATTTGCTAGAAATTCAGGTTTTGGCATTGTTAGAAACTGATATATTTTGCTTTCATTAGATACTATTAGGAGAAAATTATTTCCTTGTCTTTTGATATTCTTTCTCACAAATGCATTGTCATTATTAAGTTACATTCTTTTTACGATATTTGAACAATTCTATATGTAGTTTAGTGTATTGGCTCTCCTTTACTTCGGTCATTGAAGCTTTCTTTAGAATTAATTTGAGATTTTTAAAGTGTATGAAAATTTGATAGTTTTATTGCGAGTCACTAATATGTATTGGTTGTTTAAAATCAAAATATGAATATTCATCCTTTGTGCACGCTACCGTACTAGATCCAGTTATTTTTGGTGATGACGAAATTGTGTGCATACTTTGAACACGAAGAGGTGACAATGCCATCTCTCTTCAACCAATATTTACACTCCAGACCTAATATTGGGATAGGTTTTCTCTCCGTTCCTTCAACCTATGCCAGTTTTCTCACATCAGGTCCCAGCAAGTTGTAATGTTCAAGATTAAAAGGTAGAGATGTTTACTTTGTATCTTGTGAACCTTATTGAAAATTTACTTTTGCACTTTAAACAATTAGATTAGTTTTGTAAACTGTTCAGTGAATTTAATACTGCACTTTTCTTAGTGTGATGTTACCATTTCGTAGCGATACGAATGAATATCATACATGGACAACTCACAGACATCGCAAATGGCTTGTTTAGTTAGTCAACAATATTGCACCAGGATAGGAAAGTTCCTTTTCCTTGTTTGTAGTACACGCCGAAGTAGTGTTTGAATGTTTAAAAAACTGATCGCAGAATTCTATAATTTAGAAGGCTAGATTTCTACACTGATGGAGAATTTTCCTTTAACTGCATGGGCATATGCAACATGCTATTGCATAATAATCTCAAGGATTATATGGTTAATTTACAAAATATAAAGAATGAGTTTAACGATAGAAAAAATATAAACGGAAATATGTAGAGGCGGTGTTCAATGAACAGATGCTAGAAACGAAGGGCTGCAACACACACGATTATTATTTGTTTTGTTGTATATTATATATGATGTTATATTTTTTTATAATCGTAGTCCTGAAAATGTGTGTTGAATACTCGAAACTAATAAACAGTGAAACCTCAGCAGTTTATTAGTGTTTAAGAAATGTATTGTTTTATATAATAATATTCTCCTTCAACCCATTGTACAAATATGACATCTTGAAAACTTTACATTTCCTTCGCGGTAAGCCATTTATCGAGGGTACGTCTAAAGCTTGTCTGATCCACACCATGCTCTCATCGAGCTTGAAGTAGGTTCCATTAGACCTTGCTTGCGTCGTTTAAAGCCTATTTGATCGTTTGCATTCGACGTAGTCGTGTCCTGCTTATATTATGCATATACAAATGTGCCGACAATCTTCTAAGGCTTGTAGGGAGGTCGCAAATTACCAATTTTGTAAATTAAGGCTTGGGAAATTTCATATGACGTATTTAATCATACGCCACATGCCCCTGATTGTCACGCATCCCCTTCGGCACAGTGCTCGGCAGGTCACGATGTGAGTCAGTTCAGGATGTTTCATGTTACTGCCAAACACCTGGTCGTACGAGATTGCATGCCAATCAGGAGCAAATGTCATATGTATTTCCGATGTAGGATATTTCCCGACCGTTCCGCACGCCCTAGCAGTCCGTGACCAGTAGGGCGCCAGTAGTGCGTTGGCGTAGGTAGGTCCGTGGGCCCGCCTGCAGGCGCGGGGGGCTCACGGCTGGGTCTCTGCTGTTGCAGTCGGACGGGAACACGGCGTTCCTGCGCGCCGCCCGTGCCGGCCACCTGGACAAGGTGCTCGAGCACCTCAAATCCAACATCGACATCAACACTTCAAACACAGTGAGTACAGCCTGCGCCTTTTCTTATGCACAGGAAATCCTCGTTAACGCGAATTTCAGGGGACCGAAATTATCAGGGTTCGTGTAATTGAAAACTCGCGTTGTTCGATAATATATTCCTGTGTGTGAAATTTTGTTTGTGTTACAGCGAAATTCGTGGTAAGCGAATACGTGCTAACGAGGGTTTTCTGTAGTATATTTGCTTTAAATTAGTTCTATTTTCAATATTGGGTGCCAGCTGAAAAGATGTCAGTTATTAAAGTAGGGAACAGTCTTACAGAATTAGATAAGGTCATATAGCTTGCACTTTTAGAAAACCCATACCCATCGCAAGTAAAGAACAATTCAGATATTGAGAAAAAAAAGGATAAATGATTTAAAGTTAGTCACGGAAAACTTGAAAATGGATTTCTGTGAATAGCAGACCTAATGCTGGGAGCAATGGCAAGGTTTTCAGGGTATCTTCCATCTTTGCTCAAATTAATACCGACGTGATTCTGAATCTTATTGAGTGAAAATGTCCCTTTTGTAAATCTCTTTATGACAATGATTGTTATTGCTCACTGCTCACATAAGGATATAATTATATTATTTTAACGTTGTATCTGCTTCCTTTGAAAATCAGAAAATCCGTTTGTTCTCTTCCTTCTGTTAGTGATACATTTCTCACGTTTAAAATGCAGGAGATACATTTATCCAGGCAAGTGGCAAATGTGTCTACCCATTATAAGAAAGTAGCATGTAGACTTTGAATGCTGGATAAATGGATAAACTGGATATTTACTTGTATGCGGCAGTTATTCTGAAGAAGTGAACTTTCTAAAGAAAAATGATAGATACGTAATTTCATGTAGCGTCCATTACTGCCCTCAGATTGTGTACTGAGATCTCATTTCTCGCTAATTTAGTTCCAGCCAGGACTTTGTCCTTTGTGCTGAAATTGTTCTTTAAGTCTAATCTACACATGTTTTCTAAAATTTCAATCCATTTAATATGCTCTTTGATAACGATCACTGACATAACTTGTCCATTTGTCTTTATAACAATTCGTTGTGTAACAGTATTGAAAATACGATTACTGTAGTTACTGTTTTCTTGGTAAAAAATATTTTACATTTCGTTTACATGAAGTTATGAGTAACGTTTTCGGTTGTGACTCTGTGTGTTTAAATTAATTATTAATAACATATTTGTAATCATTTATAGGTAGTTTTTCATATTGTATAATGCTACAAATATTAAATTTACAGTAATTTTTAATTGTAAGTCTGCTATCATTTCGGCGTCTGTATTATCACAATTTCTATTCATTGTTATATCATTGAATGAAAATGGGAAATTTTAAAACTAGTTGAACAGATAAATTTGGTATGAAATGTCACTAAGTGTTCAAGGGTTTATGTTATTTCTTGTTCAACGTATTTGAAATTCGTGCAAAATGCATTGCCAATGGCCACTCAGTTGGGTCTGTGTTAAATTGCTTTTCCTCATGCTCTTAAAGAACTGGATCGTTACGTCTCAACTGCGATTATTTAACGATGACAGGAAACACACAAGTCAAACTAGAAAAGTACCGCAAGAGCGATCTAGAAATGAATTACATCGTGTTTCCTGAAAACTTCCCGCCATTTATCAAATTCCATTCTCCAAAATCGCTTCCCGGCCTTCGGGACGAGCTAACGTAGCACATAATTTCTCCGATATCGCAACAGCTCCCCTTGCGCGTATTTCACGGCGCTGGGCGGGCGGGCGGGGCGAAGGGCGGGTGTGGCGCCGCTGTAGACGCGCCCCAGACGACGCGGGAGGGGAGGGAAGGGGAATGGAGGGGTAGGGGTGGGTCGAAGAGGAATGAGGTAGTCTTGCCGCCTCCTTTCGCATCTCTCGTTGCGACCGCTCCGCCACTACGATGTTCGTCGCCGTACGACCGCCGTTCGCGACGACGCCTAGTGACGGAGTCGCAACATACCAGTGGATGATGACAACGAGAAGGTACCGCCTTGCGGTGGAGCGTTGAAGGGAGATTGGGAGGTTTCGAGTTCGATGCCGGAAAAACATTGGTGTGTTGCTCGATGTGCTCAACGCCTGTGCGTTTACGGCGCGTGTTGGAATAGAAATCCGCTCAGTCATTTCAGTGGTTTCCCTAATCGTGTCCAGTCTGATACTAAAGCAGCAGTTGATTCAATGGACTCCGTACGTTCTGTGCGTGATCTCATCTTCCCATCCTGTTCCTTTTCTATCCCCGGGCAACAATGATCTTAGCAGTACAAGCACCCAAAATCACACTCACGAGAGATGAAGTAGTTCGTCATGTTCTCTCCAGTTAGTCTTTCCTTTGTATTGAGTTCTTATTTGTTTTTTGAGTATTGGTCTTCATATAGATCGGTACTCGACGGTGTCAAACACATTTTTGTCAAAAGTAATTCGATGTGTGCTCTTTCAAAATTTCTAACATATGCATTATGTTTTTTCGCTGCCATATCAAAAAAAGGTTAGTCACAATAAATACGTTAATGAATTCCTTCATTTTAGTAAAATCTTAGAGCTCGTGTACTTGTTTGAATTGCATATTCCTACATTTGTACACATTTATTTGGAACTACGGATAATAATCTTAGCTTTGTGTAAAAGTACATACGTAAATATTAGACAAAACACACAGCTTCTCGTAGGCGTACATAGGTATGTGCAGTGCGGATAGTTCATTCCATAACATAGTATGAAAATGAAGACTAGACGGTCAACTAGATGGATTTCCTTTTTTCGTTTATACTGAATATGATTAATCGTTGATTAGCCGCAAGATACATATTTTTGAGTAATTGTTATGTTAGAATTTTTATTTGATAATAAAATATTTGGAATATGTATGATTTATACTTACTGTACCTTTCTGTACAAATTTATTGTCTCTTACAGACTTGTGGTAAATTCTCGTATTCGTTTGTGTGATAAAAACCGCGGAGGACTATTTTCGTTGTTTTTTTTATTATCATCAACATGATAACTCTTTCCATAAAGACCTCAACCAAACCGCAACCACAACCCTCCCTCCCCACAACCAACTCTGCGCGACCTCGCCAGTACATTCCAATTACGCTCGTTTCAGACAGG
The DNA here is from genome assembly GCA_038098605.1 of Gryllus longicercus. NCBI lineage: Eukaryota > Metazoa > Arthropoda > Insecta > Orthoptera > Gryllidae > Gryllus > Gryllus longicercus. The sequence continues at coordinate 926,945 of JAZDUA010000530.1, forward strand.
ACATCGTTGTTGCCGATTACAGTCAATATCGAATATTTCGACAGTCGTCGAATACTTATTACTATGGGTCCTTCTCCTGGTATATTTACCTTACTTTCACTATCACTTCGCTCCGCACACCTCTTCCATCTTCCCGTGACGTCATCTGCATCGCCCATCAATCAACGTCCACGTCGCTTCACGCCTCCTGCAGCGCAGTCACCTGCCTATTTAATCTCGCATTACTCTTTCATCCCTGGCCGCCTCCGGCTACGTCACTCGCTCCTCCATCCCCAGCGCGGCCCTTGGCGTTTCCAGCCGTCAGGACCGCCTCGCAGTCACCAGCCCACGGCTTCCATCTTAACTACAAGCCAAGCTGTATCCCGCTGCACGTGAAACGCCCGCCCCGCCCCTCCCCTCCCCTCCCCACCCCTCGGGACCCGCACCTGCCCCGCTCGTTATGCACCACCCTTCCTTAGTTCAGCGGCTTCCGTTGTCTTCGAATCGCCGCCCCTCCCAGCCTCACGTCGCGCCCATTAAATGTTTAGCGGCCGCGTGGTTCACGACCTGGGCACGGGAGCCGCCGCCGCCGGGTCCACCGCTGCTCGGGCGTGCGGCAGCGTGCGCAGGTCCAGCACGGCGAATCGACTCCTCGGCCGCCCTCCCCGGCCACCCACCCACCCTCGGGACGGCGGCGGGGGCGGGGGCGGCGGACGCGCCGGCGAGGGCGCGCGACCCCTCGCCAGCCGCCTCCCCTCGCACTCGTAAACGCCGGCTGGTGGGCGGGCGGGCGGGCGACTGCGTCGGCGGGCGCGCTCGCATCGATCTGCGAGAGCCCCGCGCAGCCTCCGCGCCGCGGCAACGCCGCCCGAATCCATTACGGAGCCCTCCGAAGGGCGGCGCGCTCGCCCATCGGCCGACGCACGCTGGGAACTACGCAACGCAAATGACATTCGTCATACTCTAACACGTAACTGCTCGATTGGGAGGGGAGGGCGCGCTGTCATTGGGAATGCAACGAGCGGGTTGTGGATAATTGACAGCCGATATAGAGGTTTTTTCTGGATCGTTGAATTGTTATGTGGCTAAACTGTTTATAACTGCGCATGAGGTTCTAGATTTGCAACTATGTCAAAACAATTCTATAAGCAAAACACGTAAGACATACAAATCAGTCAGCCCAAGCTGATTTAAAAATATTACATACCAGAGCGAAATGAATAATGGAAACTAATAAGGTGTGAATCATGATTAACCAAGTATTAAGTGTTTCTGAAATTCTATAGTAAATGATTATGACATACATTTCAGCGCGAAAAATATATTTAAGTAGCACCCTGAATGAGAAAGTTCCTCTTATATAATGACAATGAATATTTCATGGCAGTTTTATGTTCATTTAGAAATTCTAGAAGAGATTTGTGAGAATCGTTGATGTGAATACAGAGCTATTTAAGAAAATTCATGAATATATGAAACATTAGAGCAATGCTGGCTTGAAGATGAGAGGCGTGTTTGGAACAGGGGTCGTTTCGAGTCATAACTGAAAAAATGATAATGTTTTGTTGCAGAACTGCATATCACAAGTATCAGTGTTCTGAATTAAGCGAGCTTCATTTGAAATTGAAAATTCCAAGATTTTTTCTGGAAGAGATTTGTTTCAAAATGCATGTTATTTACATCGACTCGTCAGAAACAAACGAAATCCTTCAATGAAAGAAGAAAAGAAAATAATATTTAGTGAATATAGCGGTAAATAACACAATGCATTGACATGAATGCAGAAAATGTGAAGGTGATTGAAGAATTTGAACAGATTATGTGAATATTTAATTAGTTTCCCATTGCATCCTACCAACATGTAGCGATATCTCTACCAGACAAAGTTTACCTCATTCGCGTATACGGCTTCCGACTTGCGATCAGCATCCCGCTGAAAGGCAGTAAAGGGCCCTGGACCAGAAGGATTAATGAAAGGCAAGGGCTGGCAGCGACTGGGGAGGGGCGATTAAGCCTTCATATTTCCTGCAGACGCCCCGGCCACAACAAAGGCATCTGGGCCGCGGGGAGCGCTGTGTGTCGCCTCAGTGATGAGAGGGATTTCATACATCCCGAGGCCGGAAGTTTCCTCTCCTGGGGCTCCGCTGGCTGGCTCGCCGCGAGGGGCGAATGTGCTCTTGGTTCATAAACTGCGATTGGAAAGACATTTTGCTAATAACACGGCTCATTGAACTTACGCTTTATCATAACACTCTCATTAGTTAGTGAAAATATAAAAATGTCCAGAATTTAAAAAAAAATCAAAAATACTCCCTATATTGCCAGTTGTTTATTGCCCTCCCTATGTTGCAGTTCGGTAGAGCAATAAAGCTTGGAGACATTACGATTCTTATACTTTAGAATCTACACTAGAACTATTCATGTTAAGACTCTTGAATGTCAATTTTCAAATTTCGGAAAGGGTGATATTGATACGAGGATTTGTCGCCACAGTAACAATTCGGATAAAAAACAAGAGTTATTAGAATGGAGTTATATTTAAAGTATTAATTTAGAAAGAATGTGAGACATTTGGTTACAAGAATAAATTCCCTTGTAATTTGCTTACGATGCATCAATAGAAAGGAGAAGTCGTATCGATAAGGGACAGCACTGGCAACCAAAGGAGACCTCCTCCTAAATTTCGATACGATAGAAGAATATAGAAGTATCAAGGAGGACCAAAAATGCTTCGTTTCGATCAACGCCATAAGTGAACGAAAATGTTCTTTCATATTTGAAGAGTCGCAGTTACTCCTTTTTCCATACTTTTGATACAACAAAGGAATAAAAACTATAAAACTTGTTGAGAAGGATAAACTGACCAGCAACTTCAGACTTATGTAGCAATCGAACGTACCAAACAGAAATGTCTAATACAAAAAGTACCGACAATCCTCGATTTTGGAACCCCAGAAAACGAGTCATCTCTGTGTTTCGTAATGTCGCCCTGTGACGTATAGACGATTGCATGAACTGCGATACGCGCTGCTTTCTACATAATTCTGACACGATAAACAATTAAAGAAATAAAACATATCAGGGAGCGTCACTGCTTAGTCACCGCTCTGAGGACCGTACAATACTTTCTCGTACTTTCCAATAGACGAGAGACGTCTCCGCCTTGCTTCGTAATTTCCATTCGACAAGGCAATGAAAACAATAGAACGTATCGATAAGCACCAGCACTGCTCACGACAAAGGAAGCCAGAAAATGTACCAAAAATCTCCTCCATTTCTGAACCCTATCTCAGCTCCGCGCTCCTTCATTTATCTACGAGTTGCGTGGAGGGTTGCATCGCGCAGGGGCGGCGGAGCCTCAGGGGTAGCGTGGCGCCTGGAACGGTGGGGGCGGCGATCCACGCAGCTTCCCCCATAATTCTAATACGATAAAAATTGAAGAAATAAAAGACATCGATGAGGAACAGCACTGCTTCACGGCCTAAAATTCTCCCTCACATTTGAATTCCAATAGAGGAGAGACGCCTCCGTGTTTCTTCGTAATTTCCATATCACGTAACAATTAAAGCGATATAACGTATCGAAAAGGGAAAAATTTACCGAACATTCTCCTCCATTTTTGTACTCTAGCTCAGTTCTACGCTCCTTAATTTCGCCTTTCAGCGCGTAGAGGATTGCATCGTGAGGCTTCTCGGGGTGGCGTAGCGCCTGAAGGGGGGGGTGAGCTACGCAGTTTCCTCCATAATAAAGGATTAAAGAAATAAAAATAGAGAGAAGGAACCGCACTCCTTCATGGCATTTAACTCCGACTACCGAAAATTCTCTTTCATATTTGAATTCCAATAGAAGAGAATCAGCTCAGTGTTCCTTCCTAATTTTCATACCATAAAACAATGGAAAGGAGAGATCATACAGTTCTGGTCCTTCCTGTCATGACGACAACAGAGAGCGTAAATTTCTATCGACGATGGTACGAAGCAACTCCTCCATTTTTGGACCCAATCTCCGCGGCGCGTGGAGGGTTGCGTCGCGCAAGGGGGCGTTGCCTCAGGGGCGGCTCGGCGGCGGCGGCGCCGGGGCGAGGGCGGGGGCGGGGGCGGGCGGCGGCGCCGTGGCGTCGCGCCGTGGCAACGTCCTAGGGCGACGTTGCCGGCGCGCGCCGAGAGTGTTCTGCCGCCGGCGCTGGCGGGCGCCGAGGGCTGTGCGAGCGCTCGCAGGGCGGGGCCCGCGGCGATTGATGGCTGTTTGCGGAGGCGGTGCGGCGCGTCTCGGCCGGTTTTTGTCGCCGGCGCCAGTCGCCTGCGGACGCTGCGTCCACGCGGGGCTGCGGTTCCTTTCCGAGGGCGCTGGAGTCGGGTCTAAGTATCGCAGGGCGCGGGAACGAGCTTTTTTTACGTTGGCGTTGGTCGTTCCACGTGCTGATTTACGATGTAGAACGTTTAGTGTCTATGGTTGTGTGTTGAATTATACTTTGGCTTCTGAAGTTGAGGTCCTCTTTCGATACATTTAAATGTGGAATCATCTATAGAAAAAAATAGTCATATATTTTAACCACATATCGCCTTCTAATGTATTCTGCCTCATAATATTATGCATTAAGTATATGTCTTTCATTATTGGAAAATGTGGAGAAGTCTTGAGCGTGTAATTTGCATGTGAAGAGGGGTGTGGTTTCTCATAAGAAAGTAAAACGTGGTAAAATGCAACGGTTGATAAATATGTACAATGTTCGTTGAGTCAGAAGTAGAAAATTGGATAGGGTGTTCTCCATTGAGAGTTAGCTCTCGTTGTGGTTTGTAAGCGCAATGGCGGAGCCTCTAACGCCGCTGTGCTGTGCTTCCGTGTCGCAGAATGGACTGAACGCGCTGCACTTGGCGTCCAAGGACGGACACATCGCGGTCGTCACGGAGCTCCTGCGCCGTGGCGCCTCCGTCGACGCTGCCACCAAGAAAGGCAACACAGCACTGCACATCGCCTCTCTCGGTAAGTTCGGCATCGCTCGTTTTCATATTCGTGCCATACGGTAGTCGCATTTGGCTACTCTACTTACGTAGCATGGAGGAAATGAAAGAGCGTTATTGAAATAAAAAGATTGGACTAACATTTTAGTTCTTGTTAAAGTATCTAATAATTTATTTATTGTAAAATGTCGTTTCAGTAAACACAATGCTTGTTTCCTACATAATGTTGTTCATTTTGTGAAGTGTGATACTCATGTTCAATTACTAGCATATATACATATATATATATATATATATATATATATATATATATATATGAGTTTATTGTTTACGCGGAAACTACTGGTATACATTTATTTTGTATTGTATAAAAACACATTACAATAAGTATGGGGATATTAATTGATCATTTTCAAATATCAAATGAAAACAAATTGTTTTACAAACCCAAATTTGTGTAGATTATTTCAACTGAAAGATTTGGGAGTATTATAAATCAGGTTCACACGAGTACATATCATCGTAAATTTATTTTAAATCAGTGAAAATATAATTATGAATGTTGATAACTCCTAATATGAGAAATAATACATTTCGTAAGCATGCTTCATAGCGTTCTTGGACATAGCTAAAGGCTCGAAATACTGATTGAATACTCGAATACCTTTCCTGGCCATGCTTGAATTCATAAGGATCTTAGAGAGATCCGTAATGTAGATATAATAATTTCCTGGCCATGCGTACATTCAGAACGATCTTGAGCACTGCTGTTAGCGCCCACTTTGCCAGAGCTGTGGCACGAGCCCTGGAGTGCTGGCGGGCGTTGGAGAAAGTGGCTCCCGGCGCCGCTGGCACCTGGTGCGCTCGCCTCCTCGCCTGCGCAGCCGGGCCTCGGAGGGGCACTAAACAGCCCGGGCCCTCCCGCGCTTTCCACGCCCGCCCTCCTCTCCCTCGCCCCCGGCCAGCCGCAGGGCGCGTGTCACACCGGCAGGTAGCACCGCGCTGGGGGCACTCGCCTGTAAATGTGGGACGTCTGGGCCTCTCTGGGAACTGCGCGAGGGGTTTGTCCTCGCAAAGCACTCCCGCAGCATGTTAAGGCACGTGGCGGACAAGGAAGAATCTTGGGGGAAATCTAATTATGCGAGATAATTGTTGTTTATCTAGCTTTTAATTTAGATACTTTCAACCATTACGTATTCTGGAAATTCTAAAAAAGGTATAATAAAATTTTACAAAAAATACTCAATAGATGTAAATCGACTTGATATTACGAAATTGATTATGAACATGGTATAAAGGTTTTACCTTGTCCTTGAATGATCTTAAATCTTGACAAAAATGTTTTTCCATAACTTATTTTAATAAAAGTAATTACATTTATCTTTTAATTTCATAAACACATTTTAATATATTATTAAGTATTTTAATTAATTTTCTGGCCTCAAGGTCGGATTTCATAAAAAATTATTTCATTTCTTCCTTTACCTGCCGTTCCAAATAAACGTTTCAAATCAGAAACCATCAAAATCCCTGTAACCTTTCAAGGAGTTTCAAGTTCATTTGCACACACTTTTCACTTTAACTGAAAACTAATTCACTTTTTTGAATGCAAATATAATTAGACTGTATATCAGAAATGTGTATGTCAAATATGCATCTAGACATAAAGCATCTTCATCCGTATATCAGTGACGTGGCTTGAGGCGTGGCTAACTCAGCAGGAACTTGAATTAGCGTGCGCATTAAGGGGGCGGAGCGCCCTCTGCGAGCAGCGCCCCTCGCGGAGTGCTTCGTCACCTGCGCTTTCGCAGCCGCGCACCTGGCCCCGCGGGGGCCTCCGGGGACCACGGAACCTCTACCCTGCCGTATCCTCGCATCTCCCCTCCGGCACCGGACGTGTGTCACGCGGCGCGGGTCGAGTGCTGAGCTGGCGTCCCCTCCCCTCTTCCCCCCAGCCACTCCCGTCTGGTTTTCAGACCCCCACCCCCGGCAAAGGCTTGCGTCGGTTCCTGCTCTGTGCTCACGTCGACACCGCCCCCCCCCACGCCTTGCCACGTTTTGATTTCGCTTCAGCCTCTTTCGGCTTTCCCAGCCATCCTCGCAGAGATGGTGTCCTTGCCTTCCGTGCCTCCGCCCCAGCCTTGCTTCCTCCCCTACTGTGTCCCTCTCCGCCATGTCTATCTTATCCGTCACCTCCACCGGCCACCCACGTCCTGCCTCTGCTTCTGCCTCTTATCCCCTTCGAAACCCCACCACTCTCAACATTTCCCTCTCCTCTCTGCTGCAATCTCACCCTTGCTCTTGCATCATGCATCCTCTCACTCCTTTCATGTTGCATCTCACTCTCCACCCTTTCAACGTCTCTACTCCGCCCTCTACCCTCTACTTTCCAATCACCGCCCTTCTTCGAAATCCCTCCACTCTCCACACTTCATCTACCCTCCCTCTATCACCTTCTCGCCCTCCCATCTTCTTACCACACGCCCTCTCACACTCCCACTCACTATCCTCTCACCTGCTCTCCTCGCCACCCTCTTCCCTCCCTCTCTACATCCTTGCATCCGTTCCTCTACCTTCGACCGACCCCGTCCTTCTCCCCCTTCCTTCGCCCGAAGCGAGCGTGAAAGCCGTTCAGGTGGGACAACCGCCCGTCCACGTGTACAGAGGATTAGCGCGCAATGTGGCCGCCCGCACAGGCCGGCGAAGTGGCTTATTCACGGTCCCTCCGGACGCGACGACGTCCTCCAGCTGGAAGCGCGGCCAGAGAGGCTTTCGCGCGTGAAATTGGGGCTGTTCGGTGCGTGTTACGGCGCGAATGAAATAGAGAGCCTCTTGCGTGTAAGGGTTACGTGATGGGTAAACTTTTTACTGGGAGGGCATTCTTGCCCGCTTTCAATCCTGTAATTCGAGGCATAATGCAACCTTAAAGACGGTCATTCGTTTCTACATGCAAGACGTCGCCTTAGAGCATCGTCAAATACGATACGTTATGCTCGTTTTACCTTTTGGGGGCGACGGTTTAGTATCTTTTACAAAATGTACTCTCTAATTCCTGCCGCATAACTGCGTGCTTTTGTTTACAGGTTTGTTAAAGAACTTTTCATTATGAGGAAAGTTTAACTCGTAAAAGCTCATGAAAAACTTGTACAAAGTGAAAATTTTAAATACTCCAGTTAGCTTTATGGTATGCGACGTTGTGTCCACAAAATGTGAGACACATGTTCGTTTAGAAATTATTTTTTGAGAATAACATGCTGTTAGAACTCCCGTGGTGCGTTTTTGAAGGGAGAAGAGAGGACGTGAATGCAAAGTTTTTGAATTAACTAACTCAAGATAATGAAATTTTATTTCAATTGTTTCATGTCTTGCCTGAAAAAATATACAATTTTCTTTGCGATTATATATATTTATATAATACAAAAGGCAATACCAATGTAAAATCAAATTCATAAGACAAACTGTTTTATCATATTTTTTTAATTCCATACAAAAATTTAAAAATAGTCAGTAACGAAATCGTAGTTGTTAATTAAATGACACACTCTTAAATTAAAGCTTTGAATTTAGAATTGGATAGCGATGTAATGAGCGAGTCTGTAACAAAACACTTGCCGCAAAATTGATTAATTGTTTTTGCAGAATAGAACGGGCCAGAATGAGGAATAAAACGCACACACTCAGATTTTAAACTATATTGATTCTTGTTCCTCACACAGGGTATAACGTAACGTACTATTATTCGTACCAAATGTGTTTCCATCTCACTCAGTATAACACGTTTTGTGCTAAACAACACAACAGTTATGTAGTGCCATATTTTCTGCTAGAAGTATGCGATTTTTTACGTTATATCGTTGTCCCATTTCATTCGAACATGATTGAATTTATTTCAGCCATTGGCCACTTCTCACATTCTTTTTCTCCCTTTCTCTCTCTCTCACTCTCTCTCTCTCACTCACTCACTCACTCACTCACTCACTCTCTCTCACTCACTCTCTCACTCACTCACTCTCTCACTCACTCACTCTCTCACTCTCTCTCACTCACTCACTCTCTCACTCACTCACTCACTCACTCTCTCTCACTCTCTCTCTCACTCACTCTCTCTCACTCACTCTCTCTCACTCACTCTCTCTCACTCTCTCTCACTCTCTCTCTCACTCTCTCTCTCTCTGCCTCCCTCTGTCACTCGTTCTGCAAATTGAGCGGCGCGCAAATGGAGCGTGCTAACGTCCTCCTTCGCACGTGCTTGCAGCGGGCCAGGAGGAGGTGGTGAAGTTGCTGGTTGCCAGTGGGGCAGCCGTCAACGTGCAGTCCCAAAATGGATTCACTCCGCTGTACATGGCAGCACAAGAAAACCATGACAACGTCGTACGTTTCCTGCTGGCCAACGGTGCCAACCAGAGCCTCGCCACAGAGGTAAGTTTCATTGGCGTTTTTACGGGGCGGCCGTTGGAGGCCATTCAATCTTATAAGTGAGGTAAATTTTGAAAGGACATTTTGGACGTAGAAAACTAACGACGAGTTACGCATTTTTCACTCGTCATCTCATGAAATAAAATGCTGCACACGGTCCCATTCAACATTTCAAAAGACTATATCTTTTGAAAGTCGTAGTGAAAACGTGGAATCTTATGTCGCCGGTAATTTCATCGCAGTAATGAAGTGCGTTGCTTTCTGCAACTTGCTAGCATTTTCCTTTGCTTTCCCATTGACATTAGATACATTCTACCGTTTCCTGGCTTGTGGGTCAGGTTTTGATTCCACGCCATTCTCTTGTGTTGCAACCAATTGACTTGGTTTAAATTATAGTACTTGGTGTGACATTTCGTTCAAATGAATAAATGCTGTACAAAAAAGCAAAGAAATAGCTCTAAAATCCAGGTTTACTTTGCAATTTTAACAAAAATATCCCTTAATAGTACTGAAATATTTATTAAGTTAGACATTTTTATCTGGTTTGTAGCTGTTCACATGATTGGATCCGTTAATGAGAAAAGAAGCGTTTTTCCAGGGGAAGGGGACAATGATTTTGTGTGCATATTTTGTGTCCGGATCTGTCATGTGTGTACACATTACGTTGATTGAAACATGCATGGAAGTCTAGAGACAAAAGATATGAATTATGGAAAGGATGAAGGGGAAGCGAGTAATGGAATGAATTTGCGCCAATGTAGGGTTGCATTTCTCTTGGGAACTGGGTTTGTTTTATGCATACAAGTTTGGATGATGTTTGTGTAGGAGAAGCGACTTATTTAAACATGATCGTATTAGAATTTCAACTCTAACATTTCAGTCTGATTACGAAGATATTGAGTTAATACATAGATAATACATACGAATACGTATATTCGAAATGAATATTAATATTAATAATTGTCTTGGTTAGTGGATTATTGACTACTTAAGATTTATTTGATCGATTAATAAGATGGTTAATTTGTTAGTGCCATATAAGCAAAAATTAGTGATTGGAGTTAAATAGGAAAATGTTTAGTGTGTTTTAGTTATTTTTTATCATTAAATATAAATACTATACTCTATTTTTTGAAACACATTATACCACTTAATCATAATGTTGGTCCCGTACAAACATTCCACATTCTTGTAAATCATTGCTTTAAAAGAGAAAATAGATTTATACTGGTAATAAAATTTGAACCTGAAATCTGCTTTGAATCATAAACCTTTGGCACTGTGAATGGATAACCACTCACATGCGTAACAGCAAATTGTTTAGAATCCAAAAGACACAATTTACTTTTTCGTATATTTAGAGATTCTGCCTGTATCAGTTCACACACACTTTGAAGTGGAGTACTCAAAAAATGTAACGTCGTTTGCAATCTTAAGTGAAATACTAGATTAAGTTTTTGTAGATTTGTTTTAGTATTTCTTACTACTACTATTGTTATTATTATTATTTGGATTTTTCGTCCTCTTAGCAGAGAAGTTCTTTGTAGTATGTGTTTATGCCAGTCTCCTGTTCCTTACGGCCCCTTCTGGTGTTTCAAATAAACATACAAAGCGCCTCGTGGATCAGCGTACTCCCCTTGTTCTGTAGCTCGCGGATTCCGTTCCCCAAATTTATAGTTCTCTGTCGCTTTTATTCTCACAAAATGGAAGAGGGCTTACATTCCCCCTAGAAGGGACAACCAGGAAGGGGGCGAGTAAGTTATTCGACTCCTCTCCTTTGAACCATCGCATTTAAGGGTTCTATCTTCTCCTTCTTCTTTGTATTTAATGTTGCCCATTTTTTCTGTCAAGTAAGAGGTATATGGGAATGTTATTCGCATCCAGAAAATTATCAAAAGAATTGAAAGTACCCTTCAAACACATGAGTGTATGGAATAAAGCAATTTCCAGTTTCTTTTCTTGTTAGAAAATGGATAGCATTATTAAACATTGTGACCACATAAATTTGACAATTAACATCATAATATTGGCTACTATTCACGATTAAAAATTTTGTTGAGTAATTACATTCTTTTGAATAAAATTATTTGTCCACATTTGAGTTACCTCCTGGTTATTTCATTCTTAATACATTTTTGAAAATTCGACCCTTATTCTGTTAGGTCTACAATGGGTTTGTTTATGACGGTGAAATAAATAATATTTATTTTCGATTTTATCGTTTCCCCGTTGTTCATCTGCCCCGCAATTACACAAGTGTAGAACGCCGAGAGAGCATATGTAAAAGATCCGCCCCCTAGTGCTTGCGTTTTCATGGCGCATGTTTTGTAGCGCTTCGGAAATGGCTGTGTGCGCAGGACGGGTTCACGCCGCTGGCAGTGGCCATGCAGCAGGGCCACGACAAGGTGGTGGCGGTGCTGCTGGAGAGCGACACGCGAGGCAAGGTGCGCCTGCCGGCGCTGCACATCGCCGCCAAGAAGGACGACTGCAAGGCGGCTGCGCTGCTGCTGCAGAACGACCACAACCCGGACGTCACCTCCAAGAGCGGCTTCACGCCCCTGCACATCGCCGCGCACTACGGCAACGAGAGCATCGCAACGCTGCTGCTCAACCGCGGCGCCGACGTCAACTACTCGGCCAAGGTCAGTCCCCCCCGGCCCCATGGCGCGCAGCAAAATAGCATCCAGGGCTATGATTCTAATGCACGGAGGGAGTTGGAATGTACACAAAATACTCTTTTGGTTTTAAGGCTTCAATTCTTGGCAGTTTCAACTATTCGGCGAAGCTTAGTCCCTTGGTTGCCCTACCGACCCTCACGGGCGAAGAGTAACATAGTTCAGGAGAATAATTCGGGAAGATCGAATGCTCGGAGGGAGTTAGAATATACGCAAAATACCTTTGTTTCAACGGTTCAACTCTTGACAACTTCAACTACTCGTATGTCCGCTCGCCCTTCGGATTGCGCCGGATAATCTTTTGCGAGTGTTATACAATAAAATAGATTCATGAGAGTAAATTGGGGGGGGGAGTTGTCCAAGCCATCTTTGCACCTACAAAGATTCATACGTATCTCGTTCACGACAAGCTTTTTTCCCCTTCCTTTCTAATATGTAGAGCCCCTTATTATGATGATACTGGTGCTTGGACGGCGTGGGGAACACTCGTCTTCCTCCATTTGCCCCAACGAACAAAGAACCATTTCCCAGGAGCGATAGTTTTAACTTCTTAGAAAAATGATGTGGAGTTGTTCGACTGGAGCATGGGACCCGAGGTAACTCTGCATTTCTATACCGTTCGAGCTTGCATTAGCGAACTAGGAACAGTTTACAAGATCTTTCACAAATATATACTAAATTACATACTACATTTGACATGGGTCTCTGATGTCCTCAGTGTTACATGTCTGCTGGGTAGATAGTAATCCTGGAGCTGGCGCAGTCCTCCTAGGTTAGAATTAGATGGTTTCATCGAGTTCCGAAGTTTCTGGATACCAAACCAACAGTATACGTATACTTGTAGTGGTTGAGGATAAGAGCCATTTATCTGTTGCCCCCCAGGGACGTAAAACCCTCCTCTTAAATACAAGCTGAACAGTAGACTGCCAGAGGCATTTTCTAGAATAGTTACGGGCAGCAGCGGTTCGCCCTTGCACTGACGTACGTCACTCCACGTGCCCCTCAGCACAACATCACCCCGCTGCACGTGGCGGCCAAGTGGGGTAAGACCAACATGGTGTCCCTGCTGCTGGAGAAGGGCGCCAACATCGAGTCGAAGACGCGCGACGGCCTCACGCCGCTGCACTGCGCCGCGCGCTCGGGCCACGAGCAGGTGGTGGACATGATGCTGGAGCGCGGCGCGCCCATCAGCTCCAAGACCAAGGTGCGTGCTCCGGCCTCCACTCACCACCCACCACCCACTCACCACTCACCACCCACCACCCACTCACCACCCACCACCCACCACCACCACCACCACCACCACTCACGCTCGCGCTGAGCACGTGTCAGTTTCCCGCGGCGAAAAAACACACTGAATGAAATTATCAATAACTAATTCCCTCTAAGTTTTGAGTTCAGAAGCATAGGTTTCCATAGATCGTGCGTTATGAAATTTTCCCACAATCAAACTCTTCAACAACTTCGGAAGATAAGGTTCGGAGTCATTTGCAAACTGCAAGTGCACTATAATTCTGCCGACCGGATGTCGGGCTAAGTTTCTGTCGGCTTAAATATATCACGCGAGAATAGAGACGCTTTTGATAAAGGTTTTTGTAATATGCACTCTAATTCCTACAATTCAAAAATTTTTTCGTCCTTTGTATTCGCGAAGGCATATTATTCTACGACAATACGTTCCAAATATTTTAGATAGTCGTCTGATCATTAGTCATCTTGGATTGTAAAGATTATCATATTGAAGAAATTATTAAAACAACAAACCATAAAGAGCTAGCCTGGGTAGCCGAGGTCGCTAAGGCTGCAGGGCTGTATCTGCCTCGGCTCGAAGAGTCCCGGGTTCGAATCCCTCCTCGGGCATGGGTGTTTGTATTATCCTAAGGTTTTCTCCCCATAGTTCCCTCTAGAGTTAAACAAAACATAATGGTCACTCTATGGCCAGGTTGTTGAAGAGCGACCTTTAAAAAAAGCCGCAAAGCGTCCTTGAGCAGTGGGGTTGTGGAACGTGCACGTGGGCGTGTCGTCCGTCCGCAGAACGGGCTGGCGCCGCTGCACATGGCGTCGCAGGGCGACCACGTGGACGCCGCGCGCATCCTGCTGTACCACCGCGCGCCCGTGGACGAGGTGACGGTGGACTACCTGACGGCGCTGCACGTGGCGGCGCACTGCGGGCACGTGCGCGTGGCCAAGCTGCTGCTGGACCGCAAGGCGGACCCCAACGCGCGCGCGCTCAACGGCTTCACGCCGCTGCACATCGCGTGCAAGAAGAACCGCATCAAGGTGGTGGAGCTGCTGCTCAAGCACGGCGCCTCCATCGAGGCCACCACCGAGGTACTCCTCCCCCCCCCTACCCCCACTTTTATCCCTGCAAGGCGTTGTCCCTCCGTTCGCTGCTGCACTCTCTTTTCCTCTTCGGTCATTTTATTTCCTTACTCTTTTCATTTATTCTGCTTCTCACTCCCTCTTCTATTTCTTCTTCTTCTTCTTCTTCTCATCAATCTCGTACTCACGCATTTTTCAGTTTTTATCCTGCTTGTCCAATATCTTCCGTTCTTATGTGTTTACGTGTCCCTTCTTTTTTATCCTTTCTCTTCTATCCCCCTGTATTATCTGTTCCTCTAATTACTTCATTGCCTGCTTTTTTCGTTTTTATTTTATCCTTCGGTTCTTCATTCTTTTTTTCCCTTTTCAATTATTTCCTTTATCTTTTTTACATATTATTAATTCTTCTACTTTCTACCTTTTTCCATTATATTTATTCTTCTGTTCTTCTCTTTTCGTCATTATTCACTTTTCTTCTTTTTTTCATTTTTGTTCCCTCTCCGTCTTCTCACATTCTCTTCCAATGTCACATTGTTTATATCTCCCCGAAATAAAAATGTTTTTCTGTTAAATATCTTTTAACTATCTTGATAGTTTCGTTCAATATTCAGTCCTATTAATCTCTATTAGTAATAAAAACAAGTAAAATAATCGAATTAGCTGAAATTCAGATCATTATAGAGCTTTCCTACTTTTCGGACAGTAAACTCAGTAACAAGTAGGCTATTAAAGCAGTGCATCACTTTCGATGTTGGATTTCTGGTCATGATTAAGTCAATTAATTACGAAACATTCATTTCCCGAAGGAGAAATGAAATCGTGCTAAAATAGTTTGCAAGATATTAAAGTAATCTCTATGAAAGGAAGCAATGTTGTAGTCCCAGCAGAAATAAAGAAATAGCGAACAAGTTATGGCGTGAATTTAGATTTCTAAAACTACAAAAACAGATCTGTATAAAAACATTAATATATAAAACTTGCATTTATTTAGAAAGTGTAATTTGTGGAATATACTCGTCTGTAAGTTTAGTATTTCTTTGTTTTTTTTCTTCAAATTTTCTTTAAATGCAAAAGAAACAGCTACAATATGTTAATGTTTTCCTAGCTTAAGAATGTAACAAGTGTATTTAATAGGTAGTTAAGAAGCCATAACACGAATCAAAACGTATTAGAAGATTCGGTACGAGTTCCCTTCGATAGAGATGTCGATTGTCTCCGCCCCGATCGCTGGATCGCTGTCTGAGCGCGTGTGTGTGCGTAGTCCGGGCTGACGCCGCTGCACGTGGCCAGCTTCATGGGCTGCATGAACATCGTGATCTACCTGCTGCAACACGAGGCGTCGCCCGACGTGCCCACGGTGCGGGGCGAGACGCCGCTGCACCTGGCGGCACGCGCCAACCAGACCGACATCATCCGCATCCTGCTGCGCAACGGCGCCGAGGTGGACGCGCGCGCCAGGGTACGTGCGCCCAGCCCACTCGCGGCTTCGCGTCAACATTGCATTTGCAGCCAAGGCATTGGGAAACGAGTGAAAGGAACAGCACTTCACGCATCCCTTTTCATTGTAATTAGTTCGCAATTTACGTTTCCTGTTGCTACAAGCAACAGCTCGTGCTACAAACGTAGTTTCTATTGCTATCGCCTTCACCAGTAAGGTGTCAGTGCGGAGAGACGTTCCTGTATTTAAAATACTGTGGGATTTCCTTTAGAATGAAATTTGAGATTTCTACTCTCACAAATTTTGTGATTGTTGGCCTGTACCCGAGGTCGTTAAAGCTGGAGGGCCGCAGCTGCCACGTGACTGAAAGTTCGCGGGTTCGAATCCCGCCCCTGGCATGGATATTTGTGTGTGTCCGTATGAGCCTTCCGCAAACACTGTTACTTACGTTCCAAATTTTTCAAAATCATTGTTAATTACAGTGGTCGTTATATGACAATAGTAGTTAAAAAGCTACCTTAAATAAGTAAAAAAAAATCGTGATTGTTCCTTTCAATGAAAGGTAATGGATATGTTCACGCTTGCCATTATTAACCGGTGCTATATTTAAAGTAACATATTTATAATATAATAGAATTAATGAGACTTATATGCTGTCATTTCTTTACGCCGTCGTTTTTTCCATTACAGTTTGTTTGTGTGTATTGAAATGTATTGAAATGATTCCATGTTTCATCCTACGAGTCGAGTGTATTAGTATGAGGTTCTGGTTAACAAAGCGAGGAAAGAAAGGTTTTTCGTTTGAAGATGAGTGTTTTTCAAAGGAAAGTTTAGTCAGTCCTAATAACAACAATGTCAAGCAATCGTTTAAAAATATGCCGCTTCTAAAAAATGTAATAATATGTGATGCATTACCTTTTTAAATTCAGAGGATAGTAGAAGTTTATGCTGAATACCACCTCAACAAAAATGGCCAGCTCTTGGTAAAAATAAAATATTTCAATTACATTTTCAGAAACATAAGTAACTCTATTTTCACAGTAAATAATCACTGCAGTGTTGAAAAATTTGTAAACGTCCCTCATACGAGAATAAGTACTGAAATCAAACCATATTCTGGAGTGGTTTCCAGTTTTAGTTTAGTGCATATGTTGAATTCTGTATCGCACACTATGTTACAGTTATTCCTTTTTTTTGCGGTGTAAATGCAAGAGTTCAGCTAGGGTTTTTTTATTTTGTTTTTACTTTAATCAAACTGTCAATATTGAGATCCTCAATTAAGTCGGAGAAAGAGGCCCATGTTTCGCAATGTGACCTGTTTAAAGTTAGGATCAGCGGTTATACTCTCCTTACAGAAAATATCACTTACGCGTCGGTTTGGAGCTAATGTTCTAGTTGTGTAATTTATTAAAATAAGAATTTTGTGATAAAACTTGCAATTAGAAGCCACCAGATAACTCCAACAATGTTCCATCGTGCACCAGCGCGTCGATAATAAGCGACAGCAACGTTAATTAGATCATTAGTGGACTGAGAGGTTAAAGGTCTTCTCGTACGGTAGGAGAATATTTACTTGTACCAAAATAGATTACACAACAAGCTCTGAACCTCCAGGAAGTGAACATTTGTAATTACGTCTTCCAGATCAGGTTACACTTTAATTGAGATTCATCGCAAACTATCCACTTCATAACTTCCCCGTGAATGTTTTATTAAACCACTGTAAATGTTCATTATTTACACAGAATACGAGGCACAATTCCTTCATACTCAAAGGCAACACTTTCATTCTAATAGTGAAGTAATGTGAAGTAATTTTTTATAAAAATGAAAATTGCTTAATATTTTTAAGTACACCAGAATGATGTTCGGTGTACTTCAGACGGGCTTAAAGCGAGGATGCTAAGGGGCAGCTTAATACACTCACGTATAGCGGGTTGCATACCAGCGCCTGCTCTGTTTTGCCCATCTTTCGGCGCCTAGCTAAGAAAAATATCACACATTTGATACTTCATTGGTACATACATAATCGTACTAGTTGATTCTCATCAAACCCTACAAAATCACTACCAAAAACAATTAATGGCGATTAAACGCCCTAAATTTAGTCATGAAACGCATAAGTTGACAATGTGGCTGGTCACTTTACTATTTGTGCACGAGCAGGAGCATCAGACGCCCCTGCAAATTTCGTCGCGACTAGGAATACATAATGATATTACATTTACCAGAAAAAAGTTAAAAGGTTGGCTTTCTTGGGACCCTCACAAGCATAAGAGTTGATTCTTATACAACCAATAACCATAAGAAATCCCTACCAAAAAGAATCACTACTAAAGATGAAAACCGTCCTCAATTTAGAGGTAAACGCGTAAGTTGGCAGCCGTGGCAGTGACGTGTCTGTTTGCGTGCGCGCAGGAGCAACAGACGCCCCTGCACATCGCGTCGCGCCTGGGCAACGTGGACATCGTGATGCTGCTGCTGCAGCACGGCGCGCACGCCGACTCCACCACCAAGGACATGTACACGGCGCTGCACATCGCCGCCAAGGAGGGCCAGGAGGAGGTAAAGTACCTCATCGGCAGGCGCATCATGGACCACGTGGACACCACCTACCTCATGGAGCGATTCCGACACAAACGCCAGGAGTACTTCATGTAGCGGCCCGCCCGCCCGCCCGTCCGACCGCCTCCCCCGCTTGCACCGCCCCGCGCGGCGCTCTTGGCAGTTCCACCCCCACCCCCACCCCCGCCCCGCGGAAGCGATCATGGTGACGGCGGCGAGCGAGATTCTGTTGCGTTCGAGGCGCTGTTGAAGGCCTAGCGTAGATGTGTTTATCGATACAAACCTCTTTTATAATGCCCATAACACGACAGGTTTCATAACATACGTCTCAATAGTCGCTAATTGAGTAATGAAGCCATCTTTTATACGATTGTTTGGTGGAAATTTTAACCAATAGGATCGATAACAACACGTTTACGTTACTTTATTATTACGTTCTTCGTAATTTTAATCCAAACGCTCTCAGGTAACGACTTTGATGATAATTATTCAACTATTGCAATCGTCGGGTTTTAATAGGCCTACGTCATTGCGATCTCCTTCAAAGACGTAAGGTTACACGTAAGTTTCACTTCGAACGAATCTCCTTGCTGACCGTAAACTTCACTATTTCTCCTCGTCATCGACCGCGGCGTTCGATACTCGAAAAATCAACGAACTTCCAACGATACTTTCCTCAGGCAGTATTTTTCACGGAATAAATATCTTTTTTTGTCTTCCGATTATTGTTCTTAGCAATCGTGTTGCTTTCTGTGTGATTTCATATCGGAATATCTTTTTCACTCGTTTTCATACCTTGTTTCTTGTTATGAAAGTCGGAGTGAGTCTTGCAATTTATAAGTAGTTTACTATGAGATTTATCTATTTATAGATACTTTAAAAAAATGCAAGTTATTCTTTGAATTAATAATGAAAACTTGTAGTATACTACTTTGCATTTGATTTTTAGTGTGCAAATGGTACTTTTACATAATATTTTTGCGCTCTATCGTACATTGGAGTCTTACACGTGTTGAAGTGTTTCAATCCTAACCTAGCGAAGTGAATAACGAATAGATCCAAAGTGTTTTTTGTTTGATGCTTATAAATACGCCCTAGGAGATCTTCCCGAGAACAGAGAATTTCGCGAACTAAACTGCGCCGGGCTCAATGATACGACTGTAGAAGAATGTTAGACTGCGGGTCAGTCGCCCCCTCGCTACAAGCGCTCCCCGTGGCCACTTCACGAACTGCCAAGACGATCGCGTCGGAGGTGGGGGATCATCTCCCCTACTGGCCGCCCATCCGCTTCATGGCCCTTCCCCATCGCTCCGTCCTCGCAGTTGTTAAGGAACACACGATAAACCAAGTGGGAACTTCTGTGTCTGTTCTTTTCTGTTGGTTTCTGTTGTGGCGGCGCTGTCCCGTCGGTCTCCGCTGTGCGGGACCAGGGCAACAAGCTTCCGCCCGGCGCGCTCTCTGTTACTGGGATGTTTTTTGGAAATAAATTTTTAATTCGATTACTCTTTTTTGTTTTCATTCTTTTATTTTATCGTGCTTCGTTTTCTCCGTCGCACCGTTGCGCGTTTCTAACCTTACTTTTCTTTCTGTGTTTATTTTATATTTTTTCTTGTATGGCGTCCCTTGCGTTTCATGGGGTCCGATTTATTTCGGACGTTCTACGTGGGTCTTCACAACTACATTTTTTCTGTCCTGCTTCCCGAGATGTACTGTCATTTTCCTCTTCAACTGTCTTTTCCCTGAGCTTCGTTACACCTTTCTGAGTCTACGGGCTATAAAATCAGTGTAGACAATCTCATCTACTAAAATAAATTGTATTTGTTGCTCCATTCCCTTCGCAAGTGCCCTGAAACACCTTTTATGTGGCAAAATGTAAACGCCTTAACTGTCCATGTGAATTAAGAGCCTGAATCTTACCCAAACTAACCAAAGGACAAGCCTTCGAAATCGAAGTTCTATTCTGACTAATAGACGTATTTTGAATGATCCAAAGCTCCAAATGTCTTCATAACCTTCAACACACCTCAAAACTAAAGGAATGTCAAAATTTTGCAATCATAGTTCTGTTCTTAAGATTAAACGTATTTCGTAAGACCCAAATGTTTTAACATCGTATGTGAATGAATAGCAACGAACCTAACTCGAAAAACTAAGGCAAATGCAAAAATTGCGAAATGAAACTTGTAGACTATTCTGACGAATTCGCTAGACCTAAATGTCTCAACAATTACCCAATGTAAATGAACAGCCCTCCCCCTAACTGAAGACTAAAGCAAGGGTCAAAGTGCGGAAAGAAACGCGGCGTGCGGGGCGTTGGCCCTCGCCCACAAGGCGCACGGGGCGCGGGGAAAACGAGCACGAGTGCGCCGCCCGCGCCGCCTCCTCCTCCTCCTCCATCGCCCACCGCCCACCGCCCACCGAGCCCCGCCGTCTAGCGCCGCCTCCGCGCGGTCGCCCACTCGCCCGCCCACGGGCGCCGCCCGCCGCCGCCGCCGCCGCATTCGCCGCAGGTAAGCGCAGCGCGCGGCTCGCGACAGTCACGCACTCCGAGCGGCTGGCTCGCGCTGGGGCGCCGGATCGTATGGACGCGTTGTGGACATCCCCTGAAGCATCGTGGTGAAAGCAAACGCCACACAATGTGCTAGTCACTTTTTTATTTTGCATTTCATTTTGAAGTTCAATTGAGGCCCATCATTTTCTTTTTTATTAGTTAATGTGACGAGTTATACAAACACAAATAGAACAATTTAGTTCCTTACGAATAGCCACTTACAGATATCTACTGTTACCTTCATTAAAAACACTTCAATCTTCCTTGTTTTCATTTTTCATAAAATAGTTAAAAACTCTGTTATTTTTTCTAAAAAATCGTTTCGAATTAATAAACAATATCGTGTTTTCAGTTTTTTAATTTAGATGAGCTTAATTCCGTCGTTGGCATTTACAAGGGAAATGTGCAATGAATTCATACGATTTCCTGAATGACGCCAGTGCAGCCAGCGCGTTCAGAGAGGCTGTCTCGTGAGCTGCGAGCTCAGCGGCCCCGCGTTTCCCTCCGTCCAGCCGTCCACCGCCACCTTCGCATCTCGCTCAGCCTGCTGAGCTGTACAGTACCAGATGCGAAGAGCGAGACCTTGGAGAGGGCCCAGGATGCCCTGAGGTAGTTATGTAGTTGATCCAAGGAAACCCCAAGATCAAATGGATGCAGTTTTAATTGCTTTGGAGTTCTTTTAGAACAGTAAACCTGGGAGCTCAAGAATGATCCCTGGGGAAAACCACAATTTCCGGGTGGGATTTTGCGTATGTTTTGGGGTCATCAAAACGAAATGTTTGAAAGCTCCCCCGTGTGCCTCTCGGGTTTGCCAAGGGTGTCCCGGGGCCCCAGGGTGTGCTGCTAACCCCGCGGGCGGCGTCGCTGGGACGGGCGAGCCCGCCCGCCGCGTGCCACTAACCTGTCCGTCCGCGTGCTGTTTGCCAGCGCCGCTCCGCCCCGACCCTAAATCCTCCTAGGGAAAACTACTCGGTAGCATTAGAAAACGCAGCGAGGGAGGGGTTAATTTTCTTCACAGATAATCGTGAGTTCGCAACGAATTTAGAAAGTTCGGAACTTTACTATATACGTTTAAAATAAATATTTTCAATAACATTTTACAAAATTTCCCATAGCATCTAAACATTGTCATAAGTATAATCATTTGTAATGTTTTCTTGACATCTTTTAGAATTCACATTAGTCGGTTACATAAAAATTTATTCCCATTTATAGTAATAATGAATGCAATAAACCTTACGTTAGATCTATTAAAATTCAGTTCTCTCATTTGCTTGAAACCCTTGTTTTTGAAGGCAACCCTGAAATGTTACCTGCTTCCTCGTATTGCGAGTCTGTTTAGAAGTGGATTCGAGACAAAGCCCCAGATTTAACGCCAGACATTCCTTTTCTGCACTGCCCTTTTTTCTTCCTCCTTCCTTCCGAGAGAGCGGGGCGAGGCGGCCGTTTTGTGTTGCTTATTTTTCTCTTTGAGGCGTGCGTGTGGTTGTGCATGAAGGAGCGTGAGCGCTCGCGTGTGCATGCGTGGGTGGAAGGGGCAGCGTGGTGATGGAGGGCTGTGCACAGGTTGCTTCCGTTTTGCTGGAGAGCGGAGCTTCCCTCACGGCCACCACCAAGAAGGGCTTCACGCCGCTGCACCTGGCGGCCAAGTACGGCAACATGAAGGTGGCGAAGCTGCTGTTGCAGCGGGACGCCCCAGTCGATGCTCAAGCGAAGGTATCTGCAGCGCTCCGCGCGGGTGGCGTAGATAGTGCGACCAACAATGCATAGGACTATTATCACGGCTGGGATGTTTATAGAAGAATATCTACCTAAATATTTACGTCAATATATCTGTGGTTTGATATAAGAAGGGCCAATGTCAATATTCTACGTTTCACAGAATGGGCGGCTCTCGTACACCATCGAAATGTCTATTCAATCGTGGGCCAATGTAAAGATCAGATAGAGAATTCAGCTAAGATAGACTTTGGCTTTTCTTGCACAAAAAGACTCGCATTGGTGACACAAAATGAAAATCACTAAAAGCCGACATTGGCACTTCTTCTTGTTCCAAGCCATAAGTCCGTATAATTAGTTGTAACATCAAACTTTGTATGTGAAACCAAACACGTAATATCAAAATAAAAGTAAATAGGGAGTAAAACGTATTTCGAAAATAAATACAAGTATTTAAGTACAGTGAATAATAATTAATACAAAAATCACGCAAATTAATTACAAAGAATTAGAGATCAAATGTTTCAATCACATTCTACTAAATATGGTGAATACAGACAATATTTTTTTATAATTTTGTGGAAACAATTAAAATATTGCAATGTATTATTAGTTAAATAATTATCCTAATATATTTAGTGTTTTGCGCATTCATTAATTTTGGTAACAATTTGTTCTTCAAAGTGTAGGATTAAAATGAGTTTTTGGGTGCAAATTAATTAATCGCTGGTGTGTTTGTGTTGCAGAATGCAGTGACTCCTCTCCATGTGGCTAGTCACTATGATCACCAGAACGTGGCGCTCTTGCTGCTGGACAAGGGCGCATCACCACATGCAATTGCCAAGAATGGTCACACACCACTCCACATCGCTGCGCGAAAGAACCAGGTATGATAGACTAGAACAGCTGAGTCCGAGTCTCTTGACAGCGTTAGTTACTTAATGCCACAAACATTGTTAATCACAGAGCGCAGTAGTATTTCACTTCCATCCCTATTCAGTTTGATTATACGGTTGGAAATATCTTACGTGAATTACATTTAAGGTACCCCGACAGTACTTGTTTATTAATTTATTAATTCGAAGGCATCACCGTCGCCTATAACATATTAATGAGTAAGCCTATTGTTTCTATAAACCGATTCCTAAATTTTCAAAAGTTATTTCTTCAGAGTAGGGATTAGATACGTAGATGGTAAAATAATACACAACATTTCATCATCAGTGAATGATTATTGACTTGACTATCTGACTTATGACAAACGTAAGTTTGTCGTAAGACAGATGTTAAACGGTAAGAGTCACGTATGCACATAAATATACGGGTATCAATATGTGTCAACAGTTTTATTGTTATTTTTGTACGACAGTGTTGCTGTGGAATGGGAAAGATGTATGTGGTTTTGAAACTAAAAAGATTACGCTCTGAAATTTTCTTACCGGGCATTCTTGTCTCGTCGACAGTGTGTTGTTTTATCAATCAGGCATTCTCAAAATGAGCTGTACCCAAACTGGGGATTATCCTGATTTTTTTTCGTATTTGAGGTACTCTCTATCCCAGTTCCCTCAGATAAGCGCAAGTATATACAGAATGTTTCACAGTAAATGTTACAAATGTATGGAATATGAAAAACAGATCACTTTTTGCCAATAAGCGTATTGTGGCATATTTCATGTAAAGCGAAAATTTCTTATAACGAACGTAACGGGTTATACATGTGATATTTGACTGTAAATGTTAGGCAACTCTCTACATGCACAGATGTTCAGCAGGTACATGAAAGCTCCTTGACGGTTTTAGTAACATGTAAAACACCTGCGCATAAGTTGTTGCTAACAAACAGGGACAAATCTCACATGTGTTCTCCATTAAAATGTCTCACTGTATTTGGCAAAGGTTGTCCCTACACCCCCAAAACACTCGTAACATGATACGCCTTGTTAGCCTCTGAGGACGAAGGACACAAAGTAGTCTCGAAGCGACAGTGAGTTGAGCGTGGGCGTGCGCGCGTGCGTGTTCAGATGGACATCGCGACGACGCTGCTGGAGTACGGCGCCAAGGCGAACGCCGAGTCCAAGGCCGGCTTCACGCCGCTGCACCTGAGCGCGCAGGAGGGCCACACGGACATGTCGACGCTGCTGCTGGAGCACCAGGCGGACGCCAACCACCGCGCCAAGAACGGGCTGAGCCCGCTGCACCTGTGCGCGCAGGAGGACCGCGTCAACGTGGCCGGCGTGCTCATGAAGAACGGCGCCGAGGTGGACGCCACCACCAAGGTGCGCATTCGTTCTCTCGAGCTCAAACGTTCATTAACTCTTCCCCTCTCTGACTCTCTCTTTCTCACACACACACACACACACACACATACACATGCACTCTACTTCGCACTCAACTCCCATCTCTTCTCTCTCACTCAATCAAACATTTATTCATTCTCCCTCTGTAACATGCATGCATTTTCGTACATTTTAACCGTATAAATTCACATTCATTCATTCATTCTCTCTCTCTCTCTCTCTCTCTCTCTCTCTCTCTCTCTCTCTCTCTTACACACACACTGACACCCATGACCTCAGACACACATGCACTCAGACACACACATGCACTCAGACACACACATGCATTCACACACATGCACTCAGACACACACATGCACTCACACACACATGCACTCACACACACATGCACTCACACACACATGCACTCACACACACATGCACTCACACACTCAACCTCATTTACATTCATTCATTCTCTCTCTGTCTCTCTCTCTCTCTCACACACACACACACAAGCACTCACCCGCTCGACCACATTAATACTCATTCACTCTTTCTCACTCAATCACACACACACACATGTATTCATTCGTCTCTCTGTCATACACACATATAAATATATGCGTTCTTACTCACAAAAATGGTAACACTCTTTCTCACCTGCAATCCCTCTTTCACACACACTCACAAGCGTACATTCAGTTTATATCTCTCTTATTAACCTACATTCACATGGGTACTGTGCAAAGTAGGAAGGATCTTTAAGAACTTTAAATGAAGTTTCTTTTTGTTAAATTCTTGCTTGCTCAAACTTGAACAGAAACTTCATAAAAAGGATGTACTCTTGAGTACTCAAATGATAAGTGCCATGGCGCCAATCTCAAGGGACGCTGTTTGGAATATACACTGAATGATACTGTTAACCATTTCAATTAGTTGTTTCGATGATATGAATCATTTCAATATCACTTCTTAATGATTCCCAGGGTCGTTGTAAGACAGAGTAATCATACCAATATTAAATAAAGTTTTTATTCTAGCTTGTACTCACAAACAGGATAAATGCAGGATTAAATGATCCACCTAAGAGAATAATTTCCTTACATAGATATTGCACACTACATAATTCGGGAATTACCCGGGAATTAGCCAGGTGCGCCCTATCCACTTGTGTTGCAAGCCATGTGTGTTGGTGCGTGCGGTTGCAGGCCGGCTACACGCCGCTGCACGTGGCGAGCCACTTCGGCCAGATGAACATGGTGCGCACGCTGCTGCACAACGGCGCGTCGCCCACCGCCGCCACCGCCATCGGCTACACGCCGCTGCACCAGGCTGCGCAGCAGGGCCACACGGCCGTCACCGGCGCCCTGCTGGAGAGCGGCGCCGATCCCAACGCCCTCACCAGCGTGAGTGCGCCCCTCCCCCCCCCACACACACGGAGGATTTGATTTAGGATCTCCCCCCCCCCAAATTGCAATACGGAAGACAGGAGTCGAAACTCAACTGAAATTTAGGACCTCCCCTTAAGTATACAATAACATCATTTTTTTAATTATGAAAATGAGAATTTTGTTTACTATTTTTACTCAGCTCTTTCAAGTATTTAATTTTTAAATCATATGCAAGAATTGTCCACATGGCCGCGACTACTGACATCGCAGTCACATTTTCTGTAATTCTAATGTTCTGCTACCTTTCACTGAGTATTTTCTAATATTCTATTTAAAATACAATTTTACAATAAAAAGTATATGCAGTAGCAGGCGATACTGACACGGCTTACACAATTATGACAGTTTTTTAGAATGATATTTTTTGTATTTTTTAATGTTTTTAGGATAGTGAATAAAGTAAAGACACTCACATCACATGTACGTAATTATTTCAATTAGAATGTTGTAAGTGAAAAATGAATTATCGGTTGTCTCAAAACACAGATATTTAACTCAATAATTATTATATTTTGACGTATTGCACAATGAATCATGACCTTTTAAAAATGATCATTACCTCAGAAGAACATAATTATGAAAAAACATGTTTTAATATCCCTTTTAATGCAACAGGTAACACATTCATTATTGCAGAAGTAAGAGTGTCCCTTTGACAATTAAATAAATCAATGAAAATATCTCTTTTTTTTAAAGAACAAAATTTTCTCTCCTCAATGGGCAAAATGTTCATTTAGTGAACATGATTAAAACGAAATTAAATCAGAGAGTTCTTCTACACAAGACAAAAGTTTCTATAAAATCTGAAAAATTATGCTTCAAAATATACTCTTGCATTGTCCCGTTTGCTCTCCGGTGTGCTGACATGTAGTACAATGTTTATTGAATTTATATTATTGTCATTTTTATGTCCTAGTCATAATTACGTTTAATTCGTCAATGAATTGTAATGAAGAATAATCCGAATTTATTGGCACTCAAGTGTTTACGTGATATTGTAACAAGAGTATGAGTTGCATATTATGATTCGAGCAAGATGATTTGTATCGATTACTATTTGTATTTGTAATATTCCAAAGAATGTGTGACATACCCATTCATTTTTTTATGGAAATGAGTTCCCTTAATGATATTTGTAATATTCCAAAGAATATGTGGCATACCCATTCGTTTTTAACGGAAATACGTTCTCTTAATGATAGTTGTAATGTTCAAATAAACATTGAGATCATTTTGTAAGATGAGATTCCCGCGTAAATAGAGCACTGATCAATACATGCCTTTGAACTGTATTGAAGAAAAGTCTGGAATGCCGGTTAATTAATGTTAATTTAATCATATCACACATACAAGTATTTAATCATCAAGTATTTAATCAGCTTGTGTGGCACAAGTTGGTTTTCAGGAGATATTCAGTTCCATTCTCAGTTACGTATTCAGTAATTATTGCCGTAGTCTTTGAATTGAACTCTGAGATAGGAGACTGCCCGCCTGCCCATCGCAGCAGCCGCAGCCGCTGAGTGTCTGCCGTTGTGTGCCCGCAGCAAGGCCAGACGGCGCTGTCGATCGCGCAGAAGCTGGGCTACATCAGCGTGGTGGAGACGCTCAAGGGCGTGACGGACCCCAAGCACGCGCAGCCGCTGCCGGCGGACGAGAAGTACCGCGTGGTGGCCCCGGAGACCATGCAGGAGACCTTCATGTCCGACAGCGAGGACGAGGGCGGTGAGTGTGCGGGGGACGATCGCCCGCGCATGCGCCCGCGCGCAACGGACAGGGCGCGCCGCGCGCGGCACGCGCAGAAGGCGCAGCGGCGGCGGCGGAGGAAGGCCCGCGCAGACACCGTGCGGTAGACCCCAGGGACAGTTCGCGGCCTCGAGGGTGGTGGTCGCCTAATAAAAATGAGATGGCGGCCAGCCCAGACGTACTCGTGAATATAGTGACTCATACTAAATGTTACAAACTTCTAAGGTAGTTAATGGAGTCGAAAATTATCACGTTTTGCCAATGCTATATAATGAGAAATTTCATGTAATGAAGTCACGCGCGTTTTATTTTCCCCTGATTGTTATTCAATGCCGAATTCATATATGTACGGCTGATACATGAAAATACCCGTACGGCGTCCTAACGTGGTCTACCAAACACTTAGGCATAAGGTTTTGCCCGATAATCAGGGGCATTTTATGTCATATGTATAAACTTATTAAATGGCAAAAAGTGATCATTTTCCTCGTCTCTACAGGTCTCTGACGTTTGTAATACTCGAATTTATTCTGAGTCACTCCATAGAACAATGGTTTAATTAGAGACGTCTGGATCGGCCTTCATGTCTTTTTTTTGTGATTCGTCACCCTCAACGGCACGAATTGCCTCTAGTCAGACGCTATGTAGAATGGACCACCCCATCGAGTAGTCAGCTATTCGACCGTAGGTGTACGTAGATATTCGCTCGCTCAGCACGGTTTTTGCTTGGTCCAACAGGATGATCTAGATGCTTGAAAACCCTGCCTTGGAGTAGATTCACCAGTGAGAATCATGACAATGTGATCTCAAGTATTACGCAGATCAGCACAGTTTTAGTTTAAACTCGAAAGGTTCATATATTTTTATATGTAATATTAAAGCTGTATATAAAAATACATGCTACGTCTCTTTTCAAATAAGGTTACCTGTCCTTTAGTGTGACAATAAATATATTTTATTCGCTTCTTTGTATTTGTAATATTCGAAAGAATGTGTGGCGTACCCATTCGTTTTTGACGGCAGTAGGGTAGGCAAAGAGATTAGTAGCTCATCCCGCCGCATCCTCGTGCTTATATCCCTCAGTTAGCAATACGCTGAAGTAGCTGGCAGCTCGCAAACCCGCTAATTTAGCAAAATTGTTCAGTATTCTTTGTAGTAAGTAGTCTTGATCATCTGCGCTGTTCGACGCTCAAATTTCCATTGTGCAATAGCAATTCATGTGGACTGAAATGACATTATTTCAGTTTAACATTGCCAGTGAACATTTGCAAAGCAATAAACAGCTTTTAGAGTTATTGCCATATGCAGCAAGGATAACATTTATTTTTTTTAGTGGCAAATGAAATTGGTCTAATACTATTGCAGGAATAATTCGAGTGAATAATTAATATTCCACCTGAGTAGTTATTTGTGCGAGTAAATGTTGTTCATTTACATGAACTAGCGTAATAATAACTAGTGTTATTCCGCTTTCAAATAATAACGTACTACCGCATTGATCGCTATTGAACTATAAATGTATTTACGATGTACATGAATTAACACCATCTGATTCGATTGTACTCTAGAGTATTAGTGGAGTTGTTAGGCGAACGCACATTCTTAAAGCATTCATGAAAGTGATTGATATTTCTAAATATTCCTATTAAGCTAATGCTTGTTATTCCATCAAACTTCATACACAATTTCAAAATAGTCTATTTCCGTTTTTAAGATAATAATCAAATGCTCATAAATTGCAAATAATGTGAAATACAATAAAAATGTACTTTTAATTTAATTTTCCTCTAGTTTTCTCAATTATTCGTATGATGTAGTGCTTTAACTTAGGCGGGATTTTAACTGTAACGAGTATTAAAGTGATCGCTTTCGAATATTACTGCAAATATCATGGATATGCTTCGCGTGTTGCAAAAACATTCTTTTCAACATTTAAAAAAATTCATATAGTTTGTCATTCAGACTGGAAATAGAAGATGCACCACTATTCAAAACCAAAACTAACAATGATGAACGGTGAATTATTTTTTTTTCGACGAAATGACGTAAAACTTTTGTAAGCGCCGGTTATTATTGGGTGCGCACTGATGAGGAGAGGCAGCCAGAGACTCGCTTCGCGCCGTCTGCGCGATGCGAGCCAATGGGGCGAAGCGCGGGGTATTGTCATGGAAAGCAGCCCCCGCCGGCGCCCAATAACACAGCCCCGGCGGGGGCGTTCCAAGCCAATTCGCGTACACTCACACGCGCGCGCCCCCTTTCCCCGCGCGCTGAATAAACTCGCACGCGCGCAGGTGTGGGCCGCCCCCACGCAAAGGCGAGCTTTCAAACCCGCCAGAAGTGCCGGCGCTCGCAGCCACTGAGCGCGCGAGTCTCGGTTGCGCTTCGGTTGCGCGGAACTGCACCGCGGAATGCTCGAATGCGAGATCGCGCTCACAACTCCACGGCCTTGTCGCGGTCTTTATCTCGTTCACATTTCCTGTGCGGTTCCTCTTTGGTAATGATAATAAAGAACGTTTGATTATGGAGCAATGCTCTTAATATTCTTGGTGGAATTATTCAATGAGAATGTTACTAACATAGAAATGTAAAAAGTACATTTTGTATTAACACCTTTTAGAATGTCATAAAATGAAGTTCCCACTTTCCTTATCTCTCAACATGACGTATGAGTCGAAAGTCATTAACATGAGTTGAATATAAAGGACAGATATTGCAAGTCATCTCTGCGATTTATATTTATTTTAGTTCAACTCCAAAACTACAGAAAAATTCCTTTTACTTCATCAAGTCATAAATTAACCCCTTCAATTATTTCCGGCGAAGTTTACTCTCAATCTCAGCAGCCACCATTCAACCAAGCAGATAAGCCGCGACCGCACAGTGAAACGCGAGCTAGTTCCTAGAGCGGTTCGAGATCTCCATGCAACTCGAGAATCGATAGCCCTCCGCGTGTTTGCTCTTGGGCGGAGACCCGGCACGCGGAAGTAGCTTCCGCCATTTGCATGGACGCGGTGACACGCGAGCTCCCGCGTTTGGAAGTCGGAGAGCCAGAGGAAGGCCCACCACCGCCACCGCCGCCGCCGCCGCCGCCGCCGCCGTCGCCTCTACTTGTGCGCCACGCCATGGGGACACTTGGCTCGTAATGGCTGCATCACCGTGGTGATCTGAGAACACCGCCTTCCTGCGAAATGCATTTAAATTCAATTTTTCAACCTTTCCGTTAACCTGAAAAAAATGTAATAAAAATGCATGCTGGAAGTCGCATGATTAAATTTTTTTATCATAAGGTTTTTAATGAAAACGTATATGAGAAATTAGTATAAAATGTATTGTTTTTACAATTTTGATTTTGAAAGATGTAAAATATTCTTTAAACTCTAATATATTATTTTATGATTATTTTTGTTTCATTTTTTGTAACTGATTTGTTATTAAGTAGTAATTGTTTGGTTTAACAATGGGGTAACTGATCTCAAGAGACCAAAATTCTGATAAAAACTGACGTCGCAAATAAAATATAAAAAGGAACACAGTTATTTACAACGGAATATTTTACAGCTCTTTCTTAATGACAGTTAATAAAATAGATTCTTATTTAAAAACATATTGAATTGCTCTTGTGCACTTAAAAAACGTAGAGTTTACATTATGATTAACAAGCTGTGAGGAAGATTTTTATATTTAATAGTAGTTGTAACGTACAAGACTGAAGTGACATCTCATTGCTCTATATTTTTGACGTGTTGAACCAACGTAATTCTTTTTTAGACACAAAATCACTAAGGTCGCACTAAACAGTTTTAAGTGCCTAGAAAAGCCGAGTCGATCCAAAGTGACAGGCGCTAGAAACTCCTCCGATTACTCCACTTTGGCTTCCACTCGCACATTTTCTCAAGCTACGTCACCTCACAAGGGCACAATTGAAGCAGCGAACAGCACGGTAATGACGTCACTCGAGTCAAGTGCTCTGCGGTGCGCCTGCTAGCGTCACAGCCGCCGCCACTGCGGCCCACCGCATGGCGCATGCGCCCTGTAGCACCCGCTCCGATCACCATCACCTCGTCTCACTCTCCGCCCCCCCCCGCCCCCCCACTAACAGTGTTGCCTGGCGACCTCTAAGTGTGTCTCGTCATCTAAGTCCCCCCTCCCCAACTCCACTCAGACCTCCTGGTGTCCCGCAGCCGTAGTCTGCTAGACTAGCTGTGGTAGCGGCAGATAGATCCCCACTTGGGAGCGGACTAGTGCCAATAGAGTGATTAGACAAGTAGATTATAACATATCGTAGATCAGACTAAAATTTCTCGCCTTCCGTACGCCTTGGGGTTGTCTAGAGCTGAGTGGAGGTGAATCTCGCATGATGGTGGTGGGTTTGCTTGGAAAAAGGCTGAGTATGAAATATCTCGATTATGTTTGAGAAGTCTTCCAAAAACTACACACAGATAAAATCTTTGATTTTAAAAGCAGAGGAATACAGAGAAACACTTTATGAAAAAGCAAGCATTGTTAATGCCCATGTTTTTATGACATTTTTACTACAAAATACCCTTCTACCAGGTCGAGGTTCTAAAATATTTAACATTGAGATTGCAAATGAAGAGCATGTTTTCACTATTTTAGTGATTTTAATCTTGACAGTATTATTAGTTTGTAGTTTTAATATATATGTAGATCGTAGATATTTTTATCAATTCATAATGTTTTATCTGTATTCCATTATTATTTAATATTTCATTTAAAGACAAAATTACAGCTGATAGAAATTACAAAATTACAATTGATAGAAAGCGGTTCATGGATTTATCACAATTTGAAACATGAAGATACAGTTTTCATTGACAGATTTTTAAATACATACTGAGAAATATAAATATTTGCAAGTCTCTCATTTTTCTATCAGGATTCTGTCAGAATGCTCTCATAAAAAACACGAATAAGAGTGAATAATCGAGGGCTGTTTCTACCAAGGCGTCTCCGAGCGTAAGCGCCACCTCGTGCAAGATCAACTCTTCGGCAGCGTGTGGATGCCGAGACGCGCGGAGAGGCGAAGTCGGGAAGCACAGGGCTTGCAGAACGGCGCGGGTCGGATCTACACTGCTAGGCCTCTGGGCTGCGACGTCTCCTTGAGAACAAAAACATTTGCAAAATAAAGAAAGGAAAATTTAGCCTCAGACGGTCATTCAAAATCTGAAGGAATGCCTACTATAAACGTAAACCTCGCACTTGAGGTTTAATAATCACGATAATCGGATTTTTTAATTTAAAAAAAATTGAGAATGATACTAAATATATTTTAATTTCTTTTTATTTAAGTTTGGTTTTGGTTTCTCTTCTCGAGGGCCCCCAGATGGCCGAGGCCATGGGTTGCAACTCGCAAAGCCAGGCGCAAAACGAGGGAATCTTCGTCGGAGATGCAGGGTGACTCCTCGTAGGTTTGTGTACTTGAACAGCAGTAAGACCCGTTTCAGACCTAAGACTTAATTTTCACTTCCAGTGGTTTTAGATAAAGACACACATGTATGAACAACATGTAAATAGATGTTTTAAATTTTACTTAAACAATTGTGTAAAATTTTATCAATACCGAAAGTAGATGGGGTTGGCTTAGGTGCCAGAATATAAGATGACGTTAAGAATTGTGAGAGAGAAAGATCTAAATGATTTTACCTTAAGCAGGTAGTAACATGAAGTTAAGTCGAAGTGTAAAGTGAATCAGTCTGAGGCATGATGCCCATGGTTTTTGGGATGTGCTGGGGGTAAAAGATGGGAAAATGATACATCTCAGTAATATTAATACCGGGGTACAGCTTTGATCAAAGACCGGTCAGCATCCTGAGCTACCTTCGTCACCCTGCGGCACGCCGCGCCTTCGTTTCGCGCCTGGCCCGAGGCTCACGCATAGAAGCCGGCTCTGGTGTGGAGGGGTCGTGAGGGGCGGGGAGGGGAGGGGAGGGGAGAGGGAGGGAGGGGCGGGGGGGCGGGTCGGCGCGCCCAGCAGCCCCGCCCTCACGCCGCTGGTCTCCTTAAAGGTGACGAAGTGTTGGACCCCGGCGCGTTCGGGAAACCCGCCCACGCCCGCCACATCTACTTGCCATTCTATGAGGGCCAGATGCTGCTCACCCGTAAGTGCGTCGGGCGCCGGCGCTCGCCCGACACGCGCGTCATGTTGGCAGCGCTGGGAGTCAGAGTCCCTGAGGTTTCACCCCTGCCTGCTTGCTGCCCCGCCCACTTGGCCCCCACGCCCACCCCCTCCTCGCCCCCTCGCATGATGCACCCTCACGCCCCGCCCCTCGCCCGCACCATCGCACTGCGCTGCTCGCCGCCGCCGCCGCCGCCCCCGCCATCCCTACTCGCTCTCTACGAGCCACGCGACCACTTGCAATAGTTTGCCGCAATTATGTGCAGAGAAGAGTCTGAAACAAACGCGTTCGAAAGTATCTCAAGCATTGATTCAGCATGGGCCTCGTTTGTCCGAGATACTGTCGGTCACGTTTACTCAGAGGCAATTCACCCCAAATCATTGCAGCAAGGTACTGCTGTTGGACGCGCGACTTCACTGCGGCGATGGTTCAGAATGGTAGTTCGTGACGGTTGAGAACGAAGGAATTTTCGAAAAGTGGAGAGACAGACATGAAACCTCATCCGTCTTTCCGTGGCGCTTGCTGTCAGAACTCAAAACTTTAGCGTCTGCTTATATTCCCGCTCTATAAATTTCAATGCTTAATACTTTTGGGTCTGACAGCAAGTGGTGGAGAGAAGCGGTGCAGGTCGCGTGCCGGTCTTCCCATCAATTGAGAATTCCCTCATTTCTGAGACTCGCGGACTAATAAACTACTCAATGCCCATATTCTCCTTCTTACTTATTTCCCTTCTATAATTTCGTTACTTCTTGGAATAAACCAATGAAGAAATTCTAGAATGTGATAAAACTAATTTTGATTTAAAACTGAACAAGTTAAGTTCAATAAAGTCTGTCAGAAAAATATAAAAAAGAAATTATTATAAATATGAATATTGAGTGAACACGATTTAAGCTTCGTGTGAAAGTTAGAGGAAAAATTTCTTGTCAAAATTAGATTATTTCAACGAATTTGTGACAATCAAAAACTAAACTGGTAATAGCAAAAGAATACTAGCTATCTTAACAACCATAAACATAGAAATACATATTAATATTGCTAAAGATCAATTGCATTGATTTAACAATCTGTGCTGGAACAAAATGTGTAACTGTAATTTGAATGTGTTTGAATGAGCAGGAAGCTTCAATACGCCCTTCGAACACTGCATTGACATGTATAAGATAGTACACCTTTATCCTAAATTGCATATTAACTATATTCGAGATAAAATTGTTCCAATTCCGTATTAGAGAAATGTATTATTTTATTTATCAATTCAATATTCATTTCAGTATGTAAATGAGAATGATATAAATATCAAATGATGCACAATATCAATATTGAAGGAAACTAGATGGAAACTAGGTCACGTTAATCTCTTTAGGAAGCCGTTCGTCGAAGAGCTTAACCATGAATGAAGAGAGTGATTATCTGATTTAAATTCAAGCGCCGACTAATTAAAGCATTCCACCGCTGAAGGTTTATTCTGGAATCAATCTTGTTTCTCCGAGTGCAATTTCATTCGTGGATACGCCCCGCCCGCGGTTTGGCAGCCGCGACACAGCGACGGGAGATCGATGGGGGGCGTATGGGGTCGCGGCAAGGTCAAGCCAACATCGGTTCGCATCGGACCGACATCGGATAGACTGCGGTTCGCTCGCCATTACCACGAATTGCGACCCAGCGGGCGGGTTGCTGCCGACCGCGGCGGAGTGCCCGTAAGCCCCACCCCCCACCCCGCCCCCCTGCTAGCCGTGAACGCGTCTCGCCGTCAACGTTGCGGGATCAGATGGAGCCCCAATCTACAGATGAAGCTCCGTGTAAATAGACAAAACCGGATAGAGTGTGCAAAGGGACAAGGGCGTTTCGTCTCCGTGCTCAAAGCGACAGAAAGTCGATAACAGCGGACGAAGCAATTGGCGAAGTGCTCTGGTCGACACTAGCACTGGGGTTGCGGTCGGCTTTTGTTCGTATGTGAAACATTAGACTCGTGTTGGGCGAGGCGTACTAGACAATGTAGAATGAAAGGTAAGGGAATGTGTATTGATGGTACTGACTTTAGAAAAAAAATATTGTGAGTTCTCAAATAAATTCCTAAATCATGTATTTATTTTCGTTTGTAAACTTCTCTTTCTATCTTCGTCTGATCTTACAAAGTAATGTTGAATTCTTTTACATTATTCTCGTATTAAGTTTCAAGAATCCAATCACCGAAAATTTACCCAATAAGAGGGAATTATTTGAATTGAAAACCATGTATCCATCAAGTCATTCTGTATAAAGGTATACATTTATGTAATTTTCTTCAATGGTATTATGAAATCCAAAAATAAATAATTTTATTTTCCAGATATAAAACAAGGCAATTCATTTGGAAGGAAAGATTTTTACAGTTATTTATAAATAATACAAATTAATAAGTAAATATTTGCATTAAATTAAATATTTGTTACAGAAGTTAACGTAGAGACGTACTCTACCATATAATTGGATTCGCAAATCTGTTGAGGAGGACTGCCGAAATGCCGTACTCTCCTCTGTTGTCTTTACAAACAGTCCACAAACAACACTCGCGGCGTTAGTGTGTTTTCGCTGGGCAAATGAACTCACTGTGAAGTAGCAAAGTGAAATGCCAATGGAACGACGAATCGACATACAAACAGTCTGCTGTGCAAAAACAGAGAGTTGTTGACGCTTCAAAGTAAAACATTAAAGATCGTTGAATATTTTCATACTAGTCAGGGATTCAAATATTACTCATTATGATGTGAGCCACAAAAGGCCATTTTTGAGTTATTCTTATCAAAATTTTGAAACTACTTTTTTTTAAATTTATTTGTTATATTGTAAATTTGTGAAGGTATAATACTTTGCAAAAATGTGTGTCCTGTAACGGTAATAGTTCTTAAAATCGGATGATAGCAACTGCACTGGTGTTTAATATACAGTAAAGCAGGTCCTGATTGATCTAAATATTTAAAAGCAGTAAACCAATGGCTAAATGAGCCAAAAACTACAATTGTTCAGTTTTCTGACAGATATCTTAGGCATTGTTACAAAACGAAAGAGAAAATATTGTTGCTTCTCTTACGCAGGAATTGGCAAGTGTCCTCGATTCAAACTAAGCTCTGTTTTGTTTGAAATGTTTGAAATTCCAAGTGTACCCGACTCCCCCGCCTACTCCACACTCCGTCAAACTCTGCCTCACTCCTCTCAACCCATCGACATCTCTTCACTGCGTCATGTCTCGCCCCATCCCATCACACCGCACCATGCTACATCCTCCCACCCCTCGTTACCCCCCGCCACATCCCGCCACACCTTGTCATCCGGCAACATCGCCACATGCCTCCACTCACCGCTTCTCTCCGTCAAGCCCCACCACACACCACCACATACCAAGTCATACTGCCACACCACACTGCTCCATGACGTCCTGCCGTAACATCTCTCCACGCCCACATTATCCCGCCACACTCCGTCACAGCCATCACGCCGAGCCGCGCAGCGGGGCTGGAGCCGGCCGCCGGTCCAGCGGCGCGCTCTATTTCTGCGCTCGGCCTTGGCGCAGATCTGGCTGTGACGGGCCGTGGCGGCGCTCCTCCCCGCTCCTCCCCGCCCCTCCCCGCTCCCCGAAATATCCCGCGGCACCGTGCGGCGCGGCGCGGCGCGGCGCGGCGGGCGGCTGCAGTCTCGCGTCCCTGCCCAGCGAGACTGCGGCGGCCGCGAACGCGCCCGCGCCCCGGCCCAGCGATGTGCACCCCGGCGCCCCGCGTGTGCTGCCTGCCTGCCTGTGCGTGGAGCCCCGGACCCGCCTGCTCTGTGTTGTGCCGCTGTGGAGAGCACCGCGACGCCAGTGAAGCCCACAAGCCCCGGCCTCTGCCCCCGCCTGACAGGCTGACAGTGCGCGAGTGTTCTGTGCCTCGCCCGACGCGCTGCTTGCTCGCCGCTTTCGTTGGGAGCGCCCGGGAGAAGTGTGTGTTGGTCAATTGCCGTTCCTGGACCCGGCCTTTGTAAAGCTTGCGCTTTCGTTTAAATAAGCAAGAGACATGTGGGTGCAGTCGAGAACGTAATGCCCAGGCGAGTCACAAATGCTCAGGAGCAGGAAGAAGATTTTTATTCGGGTTTAGGACCTCTGTGCTTTAAATTTAACAATGGCTACATTTTCAAATTAACGGATCATGTAAATGCTTTATATAAAAGTATATTGTTGAAACGACAGATTAGTGTATTCAAATGATATCGTTAATGATACGATGCACACGAAATGATACTGTTTAAAATACGGTGTGAATGATACAGTTAGGCTTTGCTCTAATAAGAATTATTGCAAAAATGCGCAACAAACGAATCTTAATAATGCGTTCACAACGTTCCTGCAGGTTCGATATCAACAACCAGACGTCACTCGAAATATCGTTCAACCGGGGGGCACACCCGTGCGCAGCCGGCTGACGAAACCCGCTGACGCAACGGCTGACGCTCGAGCAACGGGGCTTGTGCAACGGGGCGACGAGTTCGCGGTTGAGTCGGATGTTCGTTTCTGGTGCCGGTCGCGCGCGCGCGAGTCCATTTTTAAATGCGCGCCTTGAAACGGTTTAATCGCATCATCGCTTTTTCCGCGGTGTGGGCGTGCGTCGCTCCCTGGCGTCGTGAATGGACGCCGAGTTATGCGCGAGGGAACTCGAGACCATGTTATTCCGGTCAGCTATTTTCGGAATGGCGAAAGATAAACAGTGGATTAACCCAACCCCAAAACACGTGTTCTGTTTTTTTCGTTTGGTACGTATGTTTACGTTGATTAAACATGAATGAAAACGATCGAAGTTGAAACAAAACAAATTTTGGTGAAATTGTGCTCATAGTTCAATATCTAGTCTTTTTATTATGTTTTGGATGTAAAGACAGTGGGCGGGTGGGTTTTCATAAAGATGTGAATGAATTTCTCACAGTCAGCTTTGACCAGAGAGTCAATCTCGGCTTCGATACACTCGACGATTAAGGCCTTTAAGCTGTATCGAAATTAAAATAAAACATTTTCACGACGTGTTTAACAATATGACGGAAATTGTAGACGTTTCTATAAAACACTTCGAATTAATTTTAAGTATTTCACTTTGTTGAATGAATTACATCCTAACTCTAATAATATTTGAGTTAAAGGAAAATCATAATATAAAGTGAGTGTATGTCACCGCCAGCTCGAATCAAGACAAAAATAATTATGTTAACGGTATCATGTAGTTCAATATTTTAATGTTTCGCGATGATATTTCTTCGGAAGATATTCTCCGGAAAGTAATTCTGTTACTAGACCAACATCACAGCTCTCTCAGCCGAGGCGGGGCCGGGTGTAGAATCATAAACGCAGGGTTCCGGCAGAGACTTGGCTGGACCTCTGCATTCCACGTCGACGAGGGCTGCGTCTGAACTGTCAGGCTGCACTCAGGGAAGAGGCTGGGGCGCGCAGTGGCGAAACGCGACGTGGGGCGGACACGCCGTCAGTAGCGCGTTCAGAGTAGTATTTGGCATGGGACTGAAGCCTGGAGCTTGCTTCAATGCAGAACGTCTCCTCGCTCATTTGAACAAAGTGCATACTATTAATTTATCGTGATTCAATGATAATCTGTGTTATGACGGTCTCGCAAAAAGGATATATCTAAGAAAAACGTCGGTGAAGGCAATTTTAATCTAAAAACACTGTGTTGTTACTTCAGTAAAAAACTATTCAAATATTTGCATTGAAGTAAACTCTAGAATGTAGGATTTGAAATACATATAAACGGTTTTATTGCCATGTATTAACGAAATAAGACGTGTGTACGAACCGTTACGAACTGTTCGTGTTTACGAACCGAACCAATCGGAAAGGTACTTACAATTTTACAACCCCATTTCACACACAAAACGCAAATTGCTTCTAATGTATCATTTAGTGGCTAAATGAGCAGTGTTTGACAATTGGGTTGAGGAGACCATTCAATTGCAAGCTGACATCATATCCTCACGTGGTCTCCTCAAATCAATCGCCTCATTCTGCTAAACTTACCAATTAGTGGTAGATTAGGTCTGATGTGCTCATTGTGTATGAAATAACGTCATAATATCATGCGAAATAAATATTGCATATAATATTTTGCAAGTATTATATAATTGCACGTAATGCTGTGCAAAAAATATGCAATTCCCTACAATATTGTGAAAATAATACGTAGTAGCTTATAATATTGTGCAAACTGTATATTCGCGTATATTATTGTGCAAATAATATATAATTGCATAAAATATTGAGGAAATAAGTTACAATTGTATATACTAATGTGAAAAAATATACAATTGCATATAATGTATTGCAAAAACCAGTAAAACATTAAGCGGCACGTCCAGATGTAGTGGATAAAACCCGGATGGGCGTTCGTTAATACGTAGCAGTTTGTGTCCGCCGAGACGCGTGTTTCGCGTGACTGTGCGTGCGCGTGGGCGCGTGGCGCGTGGGAAGTGGGGGAGCGGCTGAAGGCGCGCTGCCTGCAGGCGAAGACACCATGCTGAGCGACCAGCCCTACCGCTACCTGACGGTGGACGAGATGAAGTCCCTAGGGGACGACTCGCTGCCCATTGACGTCACTCGGGACGAGCGGATGGACTCCAACAAGGAAGCCACGGGTAGGTACTCGCCTGCGCCCGCCCGGCGCCCGCACACTGGGCCGAAACGAGTCAAACGACGGGGCAAAAGCGCATAGCAAAACACTCAAACGAAAAACTTTTTAATTACTTATTTATTAATTTAAATAGAAAAATGTGGTCGCACGGTCTCTAGTTATTAGTGACCCAGGGTAATTTTTAGAATCAAAATTCATTCTCATTCATTCCCAATTTCATTGTTATAACACAATACACGGTTACTCTCATATGCTTTACCAGTCTCATAAATCAGCAGAATAAGTGACTCTACATTACATTTAACAACTTTTTTATGGTCTTAAATATAAATTAACGTATGCCCTTCTTAAATAAAAAATCTGGCTCGTAAGACACTTCTATTTTAATAGAGTTAATATTGTATGTCGATTATATAATCCAAAAAAGTTTTATTATTACTACTTTGTCACATCAATCCACTTTTTTGGAAAAGAAGCGGTTCGTGAAATTAAAGCAATCATGTATAAAATAGATTCTTCTCAGTCAATCATGTGTTATAAAAAGTACACATCTTTAAAGAAAATTGTCAGTTTATTAATTCTTTCGTTTATTATTAAACGGTTCCAGACAAGTAAGCCCAAAATATTAAATTATTTGAGAAAAATGGAATAATGAATGTAAGATGAGGCAGCTGTAGCCATCTTCAAATCACAGAATGCCAATTTAAATTTAACCCAAAATGATTGATGATAAATTAAATTTCCTCATAAAAATCCGCAAAAGAGAAAAGAGGATTTATTGGAGGAAAAGAGTAAAATACGAAAGGAAATACGTACCACATTTTGCAACATGCTTTCTTTTTCAGTACTATAAGTGGTATTCGTATAATCTTCCTATAAAAATGGAGATTTTTGAAAAATGTATGTCCCATTATTTTGGTTTATTAATCTTCTTGTATTTCCATATTATGTTTCCTTCGTTAGGAATACAGTCTTCAGAACCTCAGGAAATATGTTTTGCTACGCGCGTTTGATATCGTTTCTGCCCACTGTTTGCTGGCGCCGCACCCGCCGCGCCGCCACCTCGCTTCTCTCTCTTTCTCTTTCTCTCTCTGGCAGTGGCGTAACCTCTTGGTGGGTGGAGCACACCAGTGATGACACTTCGGATATTTTAGTTTCTAGCACGCAGCAGAAATGCCAATAGCGATTGATAATATTTTGACATCAGAGATATTGATACCAGCTTGTCTCGGAATATGAATTGTATTTCACATTAACTATAAAATTCATCATAATTATATATTAGTAATTCATTTTTTTGAAAGTATTTCATGACAACAGATCGCTTGTAATTGCTCAAAACGTGCAGGACAGTTTTAAAGTTCCAAAATTTGGCTTCATTGATATATTCAGCAAGGTTATTAGTTTGTAGGCAAATCAGAGTAGTAAAAACAGTATCTTTATCATGTGACCTGCTTTGTCAAATGTATCAGTAGCATTTAATTTGAGGCTGAAAATACTACGAAACGACACACTTCTTTGGGAGTTAGAAAGAATCACACTTTCGTATTCACAAATTCGTGAGAATTGCACGTTCTCACTCTTCATTTGAAAATATTATCGCAACAACTAACAAAAGGCGTCTGAGAGGTAGTAAGGTGTAATGCACTTAGCTATAAGTATAATTGAATGTAAAACATAAAAAGAATCAAGAAGGAACGAAATGATTTAGACACTTAGGAATTAGAAATAATTTATTTTTTTAATAATTTAATAATTTAATATACTTTGTGTATCTGATTTATACAATATTACCGCGA
This sequence comes from Gryllus longicercus, assembly GCA_038098605.1. Classification (NCBI taxonomy): domain Eukaryota; kingdom Metazoa; phylum Arthropoda; class Insecta; order Orthoptera; family Gryllidae; genus Gryllus; species Gryllus longicercus. The sequence continues at coordinate 969,621 of JAZDUA010000530.1, forward strand.
ATATATATACATTTATCATAAAGTTGCGCCACTGATCTGTCTCTGCAAAACAGATATTGTATCTTCCCGCTTTTTATCTTCACAGTGTACATAACACGTACATGCATGGCTTCTAGACAAGTTTATAAAAAGCAGATTGGTTGCCTACCTTCGTAAGCTTTCACCCAAAAAAGTTATAATTGGCGAAGAGAGTTCCATAATGATTATTAAGGGATTTTATACATCTAATATGGAATTTGTGTATTCTTTTAATTTTTTACAATTTGTATAGAAGCCTACTTCTTCTGACCACTTATAAAAAATCGAATGCCTCTTGCACTCCCCTATTATGCACATGATTCGATGTTGCTTTTTAAAATAAGTACAACTGCTTATATGTGTTAGTCGACTCATCTGTGTTGTATTCTTACTTTCCTCTTCCTATTCGCTTTTCGTGTTGTATAGCATGGATATATTGAAGATTTACAAAAATACTTGTATTATAATCCCAAAGTATTCAATTCGTTTCAGGAGTAATTCACATCATATGCCCCTTAGAATTTTAAATTGCAACAAGAAGTTTTTTATGTTAAATAAATATGTAATTATTACAATTTCGTAAATATTCAGAATTATTTGTTATTGAGATTACTTGATCTACAATAACTGATTATTCCACTATGAAGTTGGAGATGTCACTTACTTAATATTCCCTTTCTAATTGCACTTTGCACCTCAAAACACATATTTTTGTAGATACAGAAAATGATACTTTGAATAAGTAAAATCTAGTTTCAAAATCTTTCTCATCTCAACTTAGCTATCTTTACTTAATAATGCTTAATAACTTCTCTAAATGCAGATTATATATTTTAATGTCAAGTATAAAAAATATTATCTTGTAAAATACCCGGCGAGTATTCATCATAAACCTTTGTCATAAAAGTATATAATTGGGTGATTTTAAAATTCAGTGAAATGTATAATAAATATATTTTAAGTAAAATTCTAAATTGTTCTTAGAGAAGCATACTGTAACTTTATTTTCAACGTGCATAATGGCGTGCAAGATGGATTAACAAAAATATTAATGTAAATATTAGTAAAGGGAAATAACAATGTTATATTCTTCGTACTTGGCGTTTTGAAGGCTCCCCGAAGGTGTCTCTTCTTGAGAGAACGTAGTACTACGGAGAGCCGACGTCATTCAAATGCAGCAGCCAGACAAAACCATTGATGCCCGGTCCTACGAGCAAGAACATTTCCAAAACACATTCAATGATACAACGCATTGGCCATACGTTACTTTAACAATCTGAGTTTAATAAACAGCTTTTAAAAAATCCACAATAGTATTAAAGAAATCACATTGCAGTTATTGGTTGTCTTTGATAATATATGAAAAATATTATATTTTGTTCAAAATTAAACTCGTACAATTCATGTTCAAAATGAGCATTTGAATTAAAAAGATTTCCAGATAATAATTTAAGAATACAATAAGTAAAGACAGTTATATTTATAAAATTAAATTCAAGTTTTTACTTTCATTTTATTTTCCCATACAGTTGATCAATTATGGTCCATTAATCTATTGATAAACCTAACTCTGGTGTAGATTCGAATTCAAGGTGTTCACATGAGTGGAAACTCTTCTTAAGCTTTGTACACACAAATTTCTTCCACATCTTAATTCACTATTACTTGGAACTGTTCTTGCATTGGTTTCGGAACATCTTGCATGCAGAATGTCCGAGTGAAGCCTATTCAGTGCGACTTTCTTCATCAGCGATGAAATTCAACATATTCCTTCTTTTGAGAAGTATATATGTGTTTTGTTTACAATACAGGCAAAAGAAAAATATTCAATATTGATGTTTGAGAATAAAAAAAGATTTTAACGGAAATCTGTCCTTTAAAATATTTAATCATAATTTTACTTATAAAGAATTTACTAGCGTGCAGTTCCATTTCATATACTATTTATTTTATTATATGTCTTTGTCTTCGAACGACTTCAAAATAAAATACCGCAGATGAGTAAGTAAAGGGATATTTACGATTTTTATAAATCCTTTTGATCAAGAGAGCTCTGCATATGCGCTAGAATAGAGGTGATAGTACGATCTATTACAATAAATTATTATTTCTGTACTGGGAGAACTCTATAAGATTATTGAATTGCACAATATATCGATATAAAACATTAAGCATTCCAATAAACGCGTTAGTTAATGAATTAGAGTTATAATGAATCAAGAATGTGACTAAAAGTAGTGACCATATTTAAAAATCAATGGTTACGAAGAGCTCAGTGCTGTGTCAACAAAGCAATCGCCATCAACCCCAACAGTTCCCACCCACAACCTTAGAAAGCTAGAAGCCGTCGCTGATGAAGGAAGTGGCCGCGGGGCACTCTGCATGCGCCCTAGAAAGGGGAACGGAATGAGAAAGAAGTGGCCTGCGCCCCTCCCCCCGGCCCCTCTCTCCCCCCGCTTGCCGCTACATGGCGTGGTGTGTGTGATTTCTGCGTAGGGGCTCGAGCGGCGCTCTATTACCCCACAGAGTTCTTGTTGTGATGATGTCCGCCCCCGCCCGCCCCCGCGCCCGCGCCCCCTGTTGTCGAGCCCCCTGTTGCGCGCTTGCGCCACTGTCCGCTGTGTGCCCGCAGCCGCGCCGCTCACCGCCGTGGACGAGACCGCCAGCCCGCAGCACATCAAGGACACCTACGCGCAGTACGCCGCCAACTACACCCCCGACAACGTGGAGCTGGCGCGCCACCCGGTGCACGTGGGGTGAGTGCCGGTCGGCCTTCTTCAGGGCTGGAGTGCCACGGAAGCGGCTAACGTCACTTGCACGTTTATCGCAGTTTCGGCTGTCTACCGTGGCCTACTTCAAGGCTGAAAAACCCATCGTGTTGCATAGGACAATCGAATTACGTCGGCCACAGAGGCATCTAACTGCATTTGTACGTTTTCTCGAGTTTCTGCTACTGCATCTACCGTGACTTTCTTCAGGGTTTCTTCAGCAATCAAAGACGTCAGCCGTGGACGCTTCTAACTTGATTTGCGGCACGTTTTCAAAAAAGTACAGTTATGTATCCTGCTCATCTCCAGGGCTGAAGTGCCAATGGAATTTCGCCAGCCGCTGGAGCTTGTTACTTCACGTGCTGCGAACTTTTCCAATGGTTCAGCAATCTATCATGACCTTCCTCAGGACTGAATTGTCAATAGAATTACGGCGTCCGCGAAAGCTTTTAACTTCACTAGTTGCAGACTTTCCCAGTGAGACAGCTCTCTGCCCTGATCTTATTCAGGGCTGAAATGCCAATCGAATTACGTCTTCCGTGAAAGCTTTCTGCTTCACTTCAAATTTGTCCTACGGTTCAGCCATTACTCTAGCCTTCCTAAAGATAGAAATACCAGACAAATTACTCTCAACGAGGCAGTTTTAAACTCGCTTGTTGGCTCTCCTAGCAGCAGTACTTCCCGGTTGTTGCACGGTTACTCAATTTAGTGCTTAGTTAAGGGCTAGTGCGCAAAGAGCACAAGCTGCATACCTGCTTTAAGGCTTTTTCCTTATCAGAACTATTAATCCTTACATGCTGTTCTTGGTTATTCGGTGACGCAGCGAAGGCACACGGCAGCACATGGCAGCGAAGTGAAAGTGCAGTTTTCATGACACTGAGAATTTAAGAACTTCACTTTATTGTCGTGGTCCGCCCCTCTGTTTGAACTCCTTTGGTTTCGCGTCTATAGCTCCTAGAATTTTCTTGGAATTAAATATTCTGATAGTGGGATGACATGAGCAATTAATTTTTGTAAAAGGAGGTAAATTTAAATTGAACTAGTTGTACTAGTAGTTATTCTCCACACTATTATAGACTTCCCAATTAACTTTTTCATTCACTTCCATATGTGGTTTCAATTTTTGTCCTTGTAAAATATCGGTTATTCGAAGATTTTAATGTTGTTTTTGCACCTTCTCAGGGAAGGAATTTTCGTTCAGATTAATTAAATTGTTATTGCGATTCAGTATGTAATACTAGGCTAATATCTGAATATAATTATATGAGATGAAAAGGTTAATAAGTTCGTGGTATTATTCGCGAAAGTAATATATTGAATTTAGTTTGTGTTACTTGTAATATTGTGTTGTTTCTACATTCACTCTCCTTCATTGCTCATTTGTTTGTCTCTGCTTTTGTTGTGTCGTGTACGAGCGTCTGTATTCATTGTATTGCCTATGTTCACACGCTGCTCTCTTCAGGAAACTACATTGGAAGAAGTAAGTATTCATTTGACAGTTGCATGGGCGTACATGTTAAATCATTTTGTACTTGTAATGTATCCAAATGTTGGGGTGATGATTACAAATGTTCCAAATGGGTGACAAATATTTACAAATGAGATATAAATGATTAATTGGCATATTAATGAATTAATATCTCCAGTTGTCAAAGAGTAGGTAGAACTTGAAACACGGCAGCACGAGAATTCAATGTACAAAATGAAAACCCTTTTTCTAAGCGCCAAAATTTGAAAGGAGCGTTCTTTCTAGGCTTCATAATTGAGACCTAGTGCTAAAAATTTATAAGTTGAACTAATATATATATATATATATATATATATATATATATATATATATATATATATATATTGAATATTACAATTTTGTGGGGGTTTAAAGTAAAATTATTCGTTCCAAAATAAAAGTCTTATCGGAGGAAAACAAATAATATATCACCTGAGAAAATAAATCCGAACTTTACCTCTATAATTAGAATTAAAGCGCGTTGCTCAATTTGCAGTAGATCATTTATATCTTGTTTTCGTATGTTTCTTGGTTCAGTTAGTTGTTGTTTATAGATCTATTGAGAGTTTCAATTCAAGTATTATTATGTTATAAGGCTTTTCCTGGGATACGAAATGTTTACACAAAATCTAAATTCCTCAAATTTTTGTTTTCATTTCCTACATTTTACTCTAAAAATGAAGGTTTTAGACGTCATATGGTTATTGGTTTTCTCACACACGTACCAAAACACAAGCAGCGAATGTCGTTTATTACAATATCATAGTACAAGTATTTGATTTACCTAGTATGACACAGCTCTATAACATACTAATAGGAAACTTCGGTGTACCTGGATACTTGCCAATCCCTTAGCTGATTGTAGTATTGTCAGTCAAATGGTTGCATTGTATTGCTAAAGGTTTTAAAGAGTCTGATAAATGATGAATTATGCTGTCTTCTCTGGCTATTGAATTTAGTAGCTGTTGAATGATACTGGCGAATGTTGAGCGTAACAGTTCATCTTGGTCGCTGAATGTGTTTTATAGGTCGGGCTATAGGATTTATGTTGGATTTACTGTTTGATTTGTTGAATTTGTTTAATTTGCCCGTTGAACTTGTTGCCCGCTGAAGTTGAATGCGTCTGTTTAACACGACTGTTGGACTTGTTGAACAATTAGATACAACTGTTGGATGCATCTGTTGAATGGTATTATCGGATGCGACTGCCACATTCGCTCTTGAACTCGGACGTTGAATACGAATGTTGAATGCGACTGCTGAAAGTGACGTTGACTTTGAGTGTTGAACTATATAGTGCAAGTGTTGGATTCGACTGTTGATCGTGGATGATGAATGCGATGGTTGGACGCGACTGTTGGATGTGATTGTTGGACGCGACTGACGTATGCCATTGTTGGACGTGACTGTTGTATGCCATTGTTGTACGCGACTATTGTGTGCCATTGTTGTACGCGACTGTTGACTATTGCAAGTCGCGAGTCGTGTGAGAGTTGCGCGGCGCGGGCGAGCGGGTTTGGGGCGCGTGGTGAGCGCTGTGCTTGGCGGGCGCAGCTTCCTGGTGAGCTTCCTGGTGGACGCGCGCGGCGGCGCCATGCGCGGCTGCCGGCACTCGGGCGTGCGCGTGATCGTGCCGCCGCGCAAGGCGGCCATGCCGACGCGTGTCACGTGCCGCTACCTGAAGCGCGACAAGCTGGCACACCCGCCGCCGCTCATGGAGGGCGAGGCGCTGGCCAGCCGCATCCTGGAGCTGGGGCCCGTCGGCGCCAAGTTCTTAGGGTGAGTTGTTTTCTCGTAGTACTGTCCGGTTGTATCGACTTAATGCAACCAAACAGAGCAACGAAAAGCCACTTAACGGCCGGCGTGCATTAAGGATTTTACAGTCCGCCGTCCGTTAAGAACAAACGAAACCGAAGATCAGTACAAAGATGGCGGATGAGTATCCCACATCCAAAAAAAGTCTTTGTTATTTAAATGATATTTTCTTATAAGAAGATCGCATTACGAAAAGTACTTTATATACCTTCGATATCACAAATAACTGTCTTGGTTTTAAACCTCAGCTAATGCCTCGGTTTACGTACTTCCAACGCGTCAGATATTTCTCTACATCACTAATGATAACATAATGTCTGTACTGGTAAGTGATTGCGGAATATTATTTTTTTTAAATTGATAAATATTGCCGCTTTAATTAAACGGCACAGTTGCAACGTCACAAGTGCTCTGTTGAAGATTTGTTGGCCTTTTTCGGTTTCGTAAGTAATAGATACTTTTATACCCACTTAATTTGGAATTTTTTATTAATTTTAACTTTCAAACTTCATTAATTTTAGAACCTGAGCTTTATTGAGAATCTTCGACGCACTTACACCCTTAATTGCCTTACTCATAATATCTGGAATAAGTTACGCAATATTTGGTCCTGTATACTGTGTGAAAATAAATATTCATAAGCAAATAAGTAGAATCAACATTTGCCAGGAGGATTGTGACAAATTGATATCTCCTCTTCTAACTGCAAATCAATAATTTCATACCAGGTAGTCCTATTCTAACATATGGTTAAATCACAATAGCCCATGAAATGTAATGTATTACAAAACAGCTTCAATTAACGCTCCCAAATGATTATTGTATGCTTCGTGTGATAAACACGTATTTTTGCAGTAATGAACAAATTCTTTCGTACATCATTATTGATACAAATTTGCATATTTGGGCTTTCGCAAGGAGCTGTGTGACTCAGGCGTTTGTGTGTGCTCGCAGGCCGGTGATCATCGAGGTGCCGCACTTCGGGTCCCTGCGAGGCGCCGAGCGCGAGATCGTGGTGCTGCGCTCCGACAACGGGGAGACGTGGCGCGAGCACAGCGCCGAGGCCAGCGAGGACGCCGTGCGCGACGTGCTGCACGAGAGCTTCGAGGGCGAAGGTAGGACGCGCCCCTCCACCCACACCTCCACTCATTCCCCCTCACCACACACACACTCTCTGAGAGCTTCGAGGACAAAGGTAGGACGCGCCCCTCCACCCACACCTCCACTCATTCCCCCTCACCACACACGGTCTCTGAAAGCTTCGAGGGCGAAGGCAGGACGCGCCCCTCCACCCACACCTCCACTCATTCCCCCTCACCACACACGGTCTCTGAGAGCTTCGAGGGCGAAGGTAGGACGCGCCCCTCCATCCACACCTCCACTCATTCCCCCTCACCACACACGGTCTCTGAGAGCTTCGAGGGCGAAGGTAGGACGCGCCCCTCCACCCACACCTCCACTCATTCCCCCTCACCACACACGGTCTCTGAGAGCTTCGAGGGCGAAGGCAGGACGCGCCCCTCCACCCACACCTCCACTCATTCCCCCTCACCACACACGGTCTCTGAGAGCTTCGAGGGCGAAGGTAGGACGCGCCCCTCCATCCACACCTCCACTCATTCCCCCTCACCACACACGGTCTCTGAGAGCTTCGAGGGCGAAGGTAGGACGCGCCCCTCCACCCACACCTCCACTCATTCCCCCTCACCACACACGGTCTCTGAGAGCTTCGAGGGCGAAGGTAGGACGCGCCCCTCCACCCACACCTCCACTCATTCCCCCTCACCACACACGGTTTCTGAGAGCTTCGAGGGCGAAGGTAGGACGCGCCCCTTCACCCACACCTCCACTCATTCCCCCTCACCACACACGGTTTCTGAGAGCTTCGAGGGCGAAGGTAGGACGCGCCCCTCCATCCACACCTCCACTCATTCCCCCTCACCACACACGGTCTCTGAGAGCTTCGAGGGCGAAGGTAGGACGCGCCCCTCCATCCACACCTCCACTCATTCCCATCACCACACACGGTCTCTGAGAGCTTCGAGGGCGAAGGTAGGACGCGCCCCCGCCCACACCTCCACTCATTCTCCCTCACCACACACGGTGTCTGAGAGCTTCGAGGGCGAAGGTAGGACGCGCCCCTCCACCCACACCTCCACTCATTCCCCCTCACCACACACGGTCTCTGAGAGCTTCGAGGGCGAAGGTAGAACAACCCAACGCCTACTACTACATTCATTTTTCTTCACCACTCACACGGTCTCTGAGAGCTTCGAGGGCGAAGGTAGGACGCGCCCCTCCACCCACACCTCCACTCATTCCCCCTCACCACACACGGTCTCTGAGAGCTTCGAGGGCGAAGGTAGGACGCGCCCCTCCACCCACACCTCCACTCATTCCCCCTCACCACACACGGTTTCTGAGAGCTTCGAGGGCGAAGGTAGGACGCGCCCCTCCATCCACACCTCCACTCATTCCCCCTCACCACACACGGTCTCTGAGAGCTTCGAGGGCGAAGGTAGGACGCGCCCCTCCACCCACACCTCCACTCATTCCCCCTCACCACACACGGTTTCTGAGAGCTTCGAGGGCGAAGGTAGGACGCGCCCCTCCATCCACACCTCCACTCATTCCCCCTCACCACACACGGTCTCTGAGAGCTTCGAGGGCGAAGGTAGGATGCGCCCCCGCCCACACCTCCACTCATTCTCCCTCACCACACACGGTCTCTGAGAGCTTCGAGGGCGAAGGTAGAACAACCCAACGCCTACTACTACATTCATTCTTCTTCACCACTCACACGGTCTCTGAGAGCTTCGAGGGCGAAGGTAGGACGCGCCCCTCCACCCACACCTCCACTCATTCCCCCTCACCACACACGGTCTCTGAGAGCTTCGAGGGCGAAGGTAGGACGCGCCCCCGCCCACACCTCCACTCATTCTCCCTCACCACACACGGTCTCTGAGAGCTTCGAGGGCGAAGGTAGAACAACCCAACGCCTACTACTAAATTCATTCTTCTTCACCACACCCATGTTCTGTGAGAACGTCGATGGCGGAGGTTGAACTCACGCCTTCACCCCTCGATTCCCTGGCCCCAAAGCTTCACCCATGCCTCACAAACGGTCTATGGGATCTTCGAGGGGAAAGAAGACAAAAAGCAACGTACCTCTATCCCACGACCCCATTAATTCATTCTTCATCACGATCCCCTGACCCCTCCCACTCCACGGTGTTAGGGTTTCGTGACCCTACACCTTTTCTCAAACATTCCCCAGACATGCTCTGTGAAATATTTATGGGAGAAGGTAGGCCCATTCTCTCCGCGAAGTCCTTACCTCAAGTACTCATTCGTGTCCCACACATGCTCTGTGAGAGTTTCAAGGGCGAAAGTAGGTCACGCCCCTCCGCTCAAGACTCTTGACTCCGCGCACTCACCTGCGCTCCACACAATATCTGGGAGAGCTTCGAGGGGAAGGGAGGCAATGCCCCTCGAACCCACTCATTCACCCGTACCCTACACACGCTCCTTGAGAGCTCTCTGAGAGGTAGGCTCCACCTCACGAACTCACCCACGCCCCGCTCATTCTCCCTGTTCATTCACCCACGCCCCGCTCACTCCCGCTCATTCTCCCACAAATGCTCTGCTCTGTGACTGCTCTGGGAGCGTAGATAGGCCACGCCCCTCCTCCCATGACTCCTTGTCTTCACCTTTCCACGGCGCCAGGGTTTCGTGACCCCAGGCCTCCCATAACCTGCTCTTCGAGAGCCTCGAGGACAAATATTGACAAAACTCCTGCCTCAATGGAATATCTTCACCATCCCATGACCACTAAGTACCAGAAAATCACTGTTTCCAAACTCTGGAAAAAATTCCATGGATTGTCCCACACATGCTCTGTCATCAGACAGTTTGATGTCTTCTGCTTGAAAAGTATTAACCCTTGCCAAATTTACAATTAATCAACATAAGTTGCCTCGTTTATGATTTCCTCACCTTGAAATGAGCACATTTAGAAATAAAAATCAAGAAAATTGGGTAAGAAAACATTCAAAGATATATCTTATGATTCATTGAGACTGCGTTAAGGGATATTCTTCATATTACATGTAAAGTCTTCCGTCCTGGAGCTTTGAAAGTACCCCTCTGGAGATAATTTCCAAGTCAACCAATCCATATTTTCCAGCGAACTCGAGTCCTCATGACTCCAGTCAAATCACAATGCCCTCTATCCCACAACTCTACAACATCACGACCTCAACTGCATTCTCACCAGTCTCGGAAGGTGTAGAGAAATGTGGACATCCTCTGGGTATGGAATAGCTTTCCTCGGAATTCTTTACTTACAGCAGTTCAAATAACAAAGAAACGAATAAAAGTCAAATAAGATTCACGGTTACGAAGATTTCATAGGTAATCAAAATGTATTATTTCTTGGGAATAAATTTTCTTTCGAGCCTGCCATGAAATAACCAAAAGATAGTCTTTGAACTTTTCTTCTAACGTTTTTTCCGCGAAAGGGTTTTACGGCCTGCGTGTGGGTTCTCTGGAATGAAGACGCATTACGATTACGATAGGGAATCGCTTTCTATCGACCACGGGAACACGCAACGCCGTTTCCTCCGCAAGCAATCACTGGACCGGCTCACGCAATGGCGTTCTTTGACTTTCAAACCGTTAAATTACCATACTGGACGGAAAATCGGGCGGAGTGGAGAAAAATATGCTGAATGGCTTTCTAAGAAGCATTTATAGGCAAAACGTAGTTGTTTCAAGAAGGATATTTGAGCACAGAGTTTTTCATAATATATTTTAGTATATTTACTATTTGTAGAATAATGTCCGTTGTTTGAAAAAAGGCTAATGTAGATTGTTTCATGATATGTTTGAAATTATACAAAATTAATATCAAAAAATACTCGTAAATTATAACAAACTCATCAACCGTAGGAGTAAATTTCACTAATGATCACACGTAGGGAATTGTAGAGTACTCGCAAGGTATTTTGTTTGGAGCACTCGGAATGTTCAGAAAGCGAGAGATGCTTGGATGTAGTCCAACAAGCTGATGCAGGCAGAGTGGCGCATGTTTCAATTGTATTAGTGCCAAAGATTATTTCCCAACATTGGTTTGTGTGCCTTTACTTCAGGCTCTTATTGTATATTTCTCTCTCTTCCTTTCTTTCTTTCTTTCTTTCTTTCTTTCATTCTTTCTTTCTGTCTTTCTGTCTTTCTGTCTCTCTGTCTCTCTGTCTTTCTTTCTTTCATTCTTTCTTTCTGTCTTTCTGTCTCTCTGTCTTTCTTTCTTTCTGTCTTTCTGTCTTTCTGTCTCTCTGTCTTTCTTTCTTTCTTTCTTTCTGTCTTTCTTTCTGTCTTTCTTTCTTTCTTTCTGTCTTTCTTTCTTTTTTTCTTTCTTTCTGTCTTTCTTTCTGTCTTTCTTTCTGTCTTTCTTTCTTTCTTTCTTTCTGTCTTTCTTTCTGTCTTTCTTTCTGTCTTTCTTTCTTTTTGTCTTTCTTTCTTTCTGTCTTTCTTTCTTTCTGTCTGTCTTTCTTTCTTTCTTTCTGTCTTTCTGAGAGTTTTACTCACTCAGACTCCCAATTAATCGTAAATTGCATTCTCTTAAATATATTTTGCCTCCTGGAAGTAGTAACGCTCCGACACTCTGATTCTAACATTGACCCATACGAGGAAATTAATGTCGATGAAAGATCGACCTGCTTTGACCAAAAGTCTTCACGAGCACTACAAATTGAAAAACGCCATATTTCAATGTAGACTCTCTTCGATTTTGTTTAATAAAAAGAGTTCATTCGGAAGTGCTCACTGCCTTGGAGGAATTTTAAGACAAATCGTGGTCTGCCTATATCGTTTTATTTATTTCATTACAAACTGACCGTAACAACTCAGTTTTATCGGGATATGCCCCAAACAATGAAAAGGAGTTAGAGAAAAAACAACGCTCCATTTACACTCTCACAAATGAGGAATTTTACAACGAATCTGAACTAATGCAATTGATAAAATGAAAGTTACATAGAAACAAAGCTTCCCTTAACATAACCACAGACGAGTATTTTCGAATTGGGTTTTGACCCATTACTGTTGATAAGGTAAAAGTTCTTGAGGCACGAATTTTCCCTTAACACTGTATTCTGTACTCTGCAACACAAATTATACCTAAAGCTATTCATAATGGAAGAATTACTGCGAAACAACACTTCCCTTAACGTAACCACAAATTCCCAACAAACATTTGACCTAAAATTATTGATAAAAGAGGATTCCAAAATCCAAAGCTTTCCTTAACTCGTAATCACAAAGAAGTAATACATATCATAATTTAAATTATTGGTATTGATACTATTAAAGTTACCGAGGTACGAAGCTTCCCTTAATAATCACAAATGAGTATTATGTATCACACACTTGACCGAATGTTAATGATAATGTAAAGGTTTCTAAAAGTTTCCTTTTACAAATGAGCATTCTATAATATACATTTGACTCTAATGGTTTGATACTATTAACGTTACTGGGAATCGTTTCTTAATAATCTCAAACGTGTATTTTGTAACATGAATTTGACCTAATGGTATTGATACAATTAAAGTTACCGAGGTACGAAGCTTCCCTTAATAATCACAAATGAGTATTATGTATCACACACTTGACCGAATGTTAATGATAATGTAAAGGTTTCTAAAAGACGACGTTTTCCTTTACAAGTGATCAATCTATAACATAAATTTGACTCTAATGGTTTGATACTATTAACGTTACTGGGAATCGTTTCTTAATAATCACAAACGAGTATTCTATAACCTGAATGTTACCTAATGGTATTGATACTATTAAAGTTACTGAGACATGAAACCTCCCCTAGTAATCCCAAGTGGGGGTGACATGCGACCTAATGGCAGTGGCGGAGGAGCGCGTGCGGCGAGTGACGGAGCGCGGGTGTGGTGTGCGCAGAGCTGGCAGCGCTGGAGGAGGCGGCGCCGGGCCGCACCACGCGCATCCTCACCTCCGACTTCCCGCAGTACTTCGCCATCGTGTCGCGCGTGCGCCAGGAGGTGCACGCCATCGGGCCCGAGGGCGGCATGGTGTCGTCGAGCGTGGTGCCGCAGGTGCAGGCCGTCTTCCCGCAGGGCGCGCTCACCAAGAAGATCAAAGTGGGACTGCAGGTAAACTTGTTCAAGCCGCGCAAGGGCGCGCACGCCGGGATGCTGAAAAAGATCACGGTCAACCACGTGCCCAAGAAGAAGCGCTTCTCGCTCGTGTGGTGAGGCGGCCCAGGCCACGGCGGGGGCGGGGGCGGGGGCGGGGGCAGGTTGACACGCGGGGCTCTCGCGAGTCTGTCATCAACACTCGGTGCGGTTCAGGTCTTGCTATGTACGGGGTGTGGATGAAACTCAGGTACCGCCTTGAAACGATGAGTACAATCTTCAATGTTCTCTTTAGTTTTTGAACAAAAGTAGCGTTGCAAAAAATACACAACACAATAATTTTGTATTTAGTCTCACAGACGTGTCGTCAGTCTTGTTTGAATCATGTAAAGAGTGTCTTGATGTCGGTGTTAGATCTTCACAAACTTTATTTTTTCTAAAATGCACTTTGATGTTCTAGAAAATGCATCCCAAATTACGAATTGACGTAGCAAAAAACAACAAAAATGTTTCTATGGAGAATGGCATATACAGTCATCCCAAAAGAGTAAAGTGTTTTTGCACAACCGGCGCCAGAATTTACCTGACTGTATATACAGAGTTAGGTTAAACATGGCACGCATCCAAAATCGTTGAAACTGTAAACTTGAGAATACTTTTCTTGCGTAAGTTTCTCTCGATCCGTTCTTTCAAGGTGGTTTCACGACTTTCCCCCAAACACTCCGTATAGTTCTTCAGAGAAAACCACGAATAATACTGACCCTCCCGCCTGCCGCCCCCCCCCCGCCCCATCGCCCCGAGCCTCTGACGTCATCGCCCACCGCGAACTGGAAGTAACCACTGCGACGGACACAGGGATCCTCTGGGCTGAACGGAAGCAGCAGTGCGCACTGCATGCTGCAGTAGTTGCGCGGCCTCGGGGCAGTACATGGGGAAGGTGCAGAGGGACCGTGGGTGCGAGCATTGCCTTGATAATGGAAAGCCTTTCTTCGCAACACCTATCAAATCGTTTCTAGAAAGCAAAGAATTATAGAGGACGTGAAGAGTGTAACAGTTATAGATTTATGTCAAGTGGAAATCATTGGAAAAAGATAATTTCGTCAACTTTTATGTTTAAGACTTGAAAAAATTGTGCAGTAATGTCATACATGCAAAAATACAACACCGATAAATGTTTTTGCTCGAGATTTTTTCTGTTCAAATTAGTCATACATTTTTCTGAAATTATTTGACGCCTCATCCGTATAACAGTTATTTTGAGAAAAAGAACTGTAGAAAATATGTCGTTCTATGATTCCATGAAGAAATACATTTTTCTAATAAAAGCATTCACCAAATATTAGATCCCGTTCCATTGTTTTTCGTCGTGTCGTGTGTTTTTGGTCGTGACGAACTTGCAGAGAAATGAAAAGTATTTGGATTCTAGAGGAGGGTGAACGATTAAATTGATTGAATTACACATCGTTGATTACACATGATTGTACTGCTAAACAATCGAATCTTTAAAATATCAATCAAAATTATTTCAAAAATATAAAAACCTATTCAGTTAAGTCATGCGGCGGATTAATTCCAATTTTTTAGCATAAGTCAATGACTCCGTCAAAATGACATTCTAAGTTGCAAGCTTTAGTATGTTTTGCAACCTATAGTCAGTAAAATTTGCAAAAATATGGAAAAATGTTTGCAATGTATAGGCGACACTTAGTTAAGAACAAATGTTCGAATGAGTTCATTTCTGAATTTAATCGCAAAAACTATTTAGGTGGTGAAATGTTTTTAAAATTTAAGAACAATATTTCTCAGAATTTTAAAAATCTCCAGAGCCTTTCTTGATAAACTAACACACTTTGCTTAGACGCGAGACATAAGATTCATCATGTGCTTGAAAAAACGTATCTAAGATATACAATTTACTTTCAAAATTAATCTTTCTTACAGTTCAAAATACTTTGGTCTCACGAGAACTCATCACAAGTTGACGAAACGTTTTCAGTGGTAATGATCTCTTCAACTTTATTATTTGCTTTTCATAGTGCTGAGTATTACAAAAGAAAATCGAAAACGGAATATATTCTCCTTATGGCTGTTTAACACACATGTTTCAAAATAGTGTTGACCAAGGAATATTGCGTTTCCTCATGGTTAATCATAGTACTAACTATTCCAGTACGAGGAAGAAACGCCTTCCTAATTGAAATTGCATTCTCGTCACTCAGCACACTAATTTATTATGATCAAATAGAAATTAATAGTGTGAATTTCCATAGGCAGAAAGAAAACTCGGGCTGCCTATGAGTACGTCTCGTGGCTGAGCCATAAAAAGAATCGAGTAAATGTTTGCCTCGCACCCCGTTGCCCCTGCACCCCCGGCTCCAGGTCTAAGTCAATAGCGCCGTAGTGGAGGTCGGCCGCGCAGCCGTAGACCCTAGCCCGATAGTTTTGTACGCCTAGGCCGATGGTAGTCGCGGCCGGGGTAGACACCTGGCCGCTCCAAGAGCGGGCGAGCGCGCGAGCACGCAATCCGCGGCGCCATCTTGTAACGAGTGCCGAGGCGAGTACGCGAGAGCGAGTGGCGTACACACACACACACACACACACACACACACACACACACACACACACTAAGGGAACGAACGCGAATGTGTTCCGTGAAATGAGTTGGACAGAATTTTTCTCGGGGTTCCTTCAAACGTGCTCGTTGTTCACTGAGAATGATAGTTTTCGTAGTCGCTCGTTCGTATTACCACGTGCTGTGGTGTCACGTGATAAACACCGAAAACAAGCTAAATACGTTCGTTCCATGTTTGATCTACCTCGTTCCGAGAGAGCCAGCGAACACATTCGTTATTTCATATACAATGAGGGTACAGACATGAAGGTTTGCATCGTTCAGATCCCCTGCCGTTCCGATAGAGCTTATCGAACTAGTTAGACGTACAGTCCATCTCAAATTTAACACACCAGCGTGGAACGTTTGGTTCAGCAATGACTTGTTTCGTCATATTGAGCGTCAAGCAAGCACCGGCGAACATGCGACCAGACGACGAGCTCTCTGATGCACCGACGAACATCGTCTCGCTCTGAACTGTTCGCGCGTTCAGATCGCGAAGGACAGAACGAACAATGGAAAGAACCAGCGTCCGCAGGTCTTTGCACGTTCAGGGATGCCATTCTCGAATTCAACGGGAATGGGCAGATCCGTACCCATCCCGTTTACGTACTTCGACCGATCTTCCCATCGCGACTTGAACGCGTCAATACCGGATGCTAAGAACCAGAAAGTGTACAAGGTCTTCAAGAAGTCTAGTATTGCTAGGGAAGAGAAGAGTTGATGAAAAAGTGGTTATTAAAAAGCGAGTCAGATGAGAAAAACAGTGGGCGTGTTGTTAGAAAATTGTACAGTCTAAGTAGGATTTCTCCAAGGAAGTAATAGGATTTGGAATATCGTGGTACCATAAAGAAGTAAGGAGAAAACTACAAATAGGATTGCGGCATTTAGGGTTGGAAACGAGGTGAAAAGTTATCTCTACTGAGGGGAAGTGGAAGATGCGACAGGATTTGTGCAGAGTCATAGGAGGATGTGATAAAGGCGTGCCAACGGTGGTGAGGATAGTAGATTGTCATATGGATTAGATTAGAAAAAGGGGTGAACCGAAGACGATGCGACACACGGAAGGATAAAATGCAGGAGAGAAGTGCGAGAATAATGGTACGGCTGATGTTAGGGGAAGGACGTTTTGTAGACGGTGTACCTGGAGAGGGAGAATAGACGGAGAAGTAAGGAACGATGAGTAATAAATAGGAGGTGAGGAATTGGGCTACAGAAATTGTGTAAAAGATGGGAGTGTGACCGGGTAAATGTGAAAAAGAGAAAGAAAAGATTAGGAAACAAATGAGAGAAGAATTCTCAGGTAGTAATTGATGGCAAATTTTGGTCCTGTATATGAATATTTATCAGCAGTAATTGGAAAGTAAGTTGAATATTTTTATTCCGGTAAAAAATTACCGGTTGAACCATGAAGCTTGCCACACCAGCTTCACCCCACTTCTATTAGCATAATAAGACCGTCTAGAAATAGCCGTTACATGAACCGTACAGAGGAACAGGGAAGTGGGGAGTAACCGGAGAAGGCTAAATGAAAAGATTCCTAACATTATCTTAAACGCTACGCGGGTTAAACCTGCAGTGCTTTCAGTACAATGGTAAAAATCTCAATAAATGAATGATGTTGATGATAATGACGTTGATAATGACGACAATGATGATGATTACTAGCAGCAGTGTGTACCACCGTGTGCTAGCTTGACGCTCACATTGATCGAATTAATCAGTGGGTTCGCTTCGAATCGAATGATTGATGAACCGGGTAGAGACTCGCGATGAGGAGAAAAACCCAGATTACTGTGTCCGCCGCTGAGTTTTCGTGCTCGCCTCGGCTTCGCTAGCCGACACGGCCGCTTGCCTTACGCAAGCCGTGGCCCCGTGCCTCGCCGCGCCGCCTCGCGCTGTCAGTCCCACTCACGCGCCCTTTTATAGATGTCTCAGAATAAATGTCACAAACTTCTAGAACAAAAGAGGGATATAAAATGACTACTTTTGCCGATGAAGATGTAGTGGAAAACTTGATGTAACGGAGTTACACATGTCTCATTTTCTTCTAATTTTTATACATCTGTTTATGCACAGATTTTCGGCAGGTCACGTTCCGTCGCCATCAAGGAGATTTCATAAACCTGACGAACGTGTGTGCATACAAGATTACCTAACATTCTGGTGGGAGATAGCATGTATACAAAGCAATTTCCTGCTGTATGTTCATCGGCAAAATGTAATCATTTTTGACCCCTGTGCAAGTCCTAAAAGCTTGTAACATTTTTTCCGGGACAACTGTAGAACGGTCTCACCGACTCACCATCACCGCCACCACACGACCCACGCAGCGCTCGGTAGTGGTAGTTGCCGCACCCCCCACGCGGGCGCTGCAGGAGAAGGGGAACGAGGCTTACACCAGGGGCTGACGCAATGCAATGGGTGGTGCAGAATGCCAGGGCAATTCAGATCCCTTTCCTTGCATTGCCTGTGGCACGTGGGCAAGGTAGTCTCCGTCTGCAAGGTGTTCCCGTGCGAATGTGGGGTTCATTCGTACGGTATTTTTTTCTTGAACATTCCTCTCGCAGAATTGCTGTGTAGCAAATGCCGAACACTTACTTGAGTGTTCAATGTTTTTGCGAAAATTCAAAATAATTATTCTGTTTTTATTCTAGTTTTGTGGTTGGAAGCTCCTTGTTAATTGCAAATATTTACAGTACAGGTAAACCTTTACCAACCTTGAAAGTAAATACCCTAGTATATTTTAATATTTGAATATCAAAATGTTCGTAATCATTGTTCATACACTATGTCGAAGTCTTGAGTGTTGCAGTATCAACAACGATTATATCACATTAATGAGTAATCACTCAATGGATAGTAATACATATTTTGTTGAGAAGTTTAACCAAGAAATACTGGAAACATAGCTTAGTAACAAGTATACGTAGGGCTTATTTATACGCCTGGAAATTGGATGCCTCGTGCATGGCTTTTGCATGAAACCATTTTTCACTTAACAAGCGAAGTGTGCAACTTTTCGTTTTAAATGGACAATCATAAAAAAACTGCCCGATTGCGTCAGTCAAATTAATTTTACTAACCTAAGTGGTCTCGTCCCTCTGTGTCGCGAGAGCGCCATCTTGCGCCCACATGTTGTCTCCCGAGCCCTTCGGCGTCCCTGCCGCGTCCCTTCCGTGTGTGGAAGATCCCAACGCGCTGGACTCGAATCTTGCAGATGCGCATCTGTTGGGGTCTGTTGCAAACATTGCTCGGTGCAACGGCTCTCTATGGCTCTCATTGGAAAAGAAAACTGTGCCAAACTATCTTACGCGTTTAAATATAATGCTTTTTTTGCAAATATAACGATGTGCTTATGAATATATTTAAAGAATAGAATTGATATTTGCCCATTCATGCCATAAGTAAGATTAAATAATTTGCTCTTAGCTTTAAATGTAGCTCGGGAATATCCACTTTAAGCTTGATTGCATACTCAGTAGTAAATAATGATTGCCTTATGCTTGCTATAATACAATAATTACTCTCTTCACTCTAACGAGAGCAGAATAGCATTTAATGCTCTCGAGAATTTGATATCTTTTCCGCATGATCGGTCAGTCATATGATGCATTTGACACATTTTTGGAACAGAGCCCAACAGATGATCAGGAAAGATAAAGCTTGTATTGTGAGTGTGTTTCTTTCTTTCTCAGTCTGTAAGCTCATTGTTTTGCTTTATCTAATATCTAAAAAAACAGATGTCATTATTTATCATACATGCTTACAATGGGCTGTGAAACTTCGTACGTTGCTGTTGTTGTATATATGAGAAAAAATATTTTTGTAGTTTTTATAGAGGTATTTGGGAAAAGAACAAATGTTTTTATGTGTTTTGTAGCGATTTTATTGTGGCTTTTGTAACTTTTTTGAATTTTGTATTTTCCAACGTACTTGTAGACATTTTGAGTCCGCTCAAGGCGTATTGTTCAGAGGCGCTCTCGCGAATAGCCCCCCCCCCCCCTGCCTCGCCCCAGCCCCTCCCACCCGCTGTGATTGGGTGAGGAGGGGGAAAACGCGTGATGTAGAAAAACATCGTTCAAACGCCTTTGCGAGGTCTTCCCATCTCGCTTGCTCTCAAGCGTTGCCGTTACGTCTGTTTCTCTCTCTCTCGCTCTCTTTCGCCTCTTTTCTCTTTTAACCCTTTGAAGGGACCTCTCTATGTACTCCATTTTAATCTTTATCTCTACGTAGATTCAGAGCAAAGCGTTGTATTCATGAAAACGAGTGGGATTAGTTAGACGTGCATCCGCGTGAAGAGAGCCAGCTAAGACGTTCATGAGTTCTCCGTAAGTTTTAAAAAGCACGAGACGGTGCTGTATTATATCCTCATGCATTGTTTTCATTCAAGACTTTCTTTAGATTTTGATATTGAAATCTACTTTAAGTCGTTTGCGTTGGAAATGTTACTCTTTCTTTCGATGAAGGAGCGTTGTCACACTATACCCTCCGTTCAAACTAGCCCTATTTTTGGGAAGGCGTTAATATACGTAATATATTTTTTAGCCGTTTCTTAAAGATTAGTGGCTTTTGGGGGCTTTGCTGGTGAACTCCGTTGCCTTATGCTGCGCTCTAATATCATAGGATAAGGTCGTTCTAATGAAATTGTGTGTTTCTACTAATGGTACACAAAAGCATGAAGATAAATGTACTTCCTGTTGGGTAAGTACTTCTGTTTCTTTAATCTTAAAATTATAAGCCTAAGAGGCATTCTTTTTCATATTATCTTAATAAATAATATTAAACTAAGATGAGAGTTAATAAATGTTAAATATATAGGGAGCTTTAATACCGATCAGTATTATACTGCCATATCTGAAGTACAAATGAGTATTTGAGATAATTTATACGCTAATAATAAAGTTTAATATTTATATGAATCGTTGTATTTAAATGACATTTCGAGTAAGGGGGCCAACGGACGGTGATAGAGACTCCGCGCTGTTGTCAAATATCAAAATTATTTTAGAGGAACTGTTAGACTTATTTACATAATGATTCACCGTCCTTCCCTCATGACATTTTTCTAAATGACAAAGACATTGTAAGCTTACATGTTACCGCTGTGTTTATGCAGCGATAACCTCGCTCGCTACTTGATTTCTGGAAACAAGTTCTAAGGCTTATTGTATATGAGGTAAAGAATGGGTATAATAAAGAAGTGGTTCACTTCGAAATGAGGAATCTGGCACGAAGGGAAACAACAAAATACTTAATTCAGAATAACAATATGATTTTTTATATTGCATTATAGATAGCATTTTTTAAGTTAAATTTCCTTTATTTGCGTTGAAAGTATTGTTATATTTGGGAAAAACATTTAACGCATGTTCAAAAATGAGTGAAAAATCTATAATCAGAGATGGAGAAATAATTCGATTAAAATATGAGGAAATGAATCTATACTTTCTGTAAACCTGTGCCTCTTCGAAACATTAAATTTGGCAAAATCTTAATAAATAACGAATTTTTTAAAAATAATTTGCTTAATTTAATATAAAAACACGACCACTGCGAAATGAAAAACGCGACCACTGCGAAACATTTACACTTAATTTGCACTTTTCTCGAGAACGTAGGTTTTATTATTCTTTGTCTTCATAGCAAAATGCTTAATAAAATATCTTAAAGAAGCGTAAAAAAGTTAATTTAAGGTCGATGCTTTCGTGCGTTCATTGGAGAAACGTATAACGGAGTCTGATTGGAATCGTGTCTGCTGGGGGAGGGGTAGAGTTGGAAGTGCTGTCAAACCCACCGCGCCAGGAGCTAATGTGTTCGCGAGGAGGACCGCGAGCGAAAGAGAGGAAGGCAAAGCACGGCCGCAGTTCTAGAGAGCACCCCGCAAGGGACGCACGCGCCCAAAGAGGGGACATGGGAAGGCGTCGCATCGCATCGCATCGCACGCGCGCGCGCGCGTGCGCGTGCGCGTGGGCGCTCGTTTTAGCACGAGTCGCCTGATTGATTGGTTGATTGATTGTCTGCAGTCACTTTTGTTATGGAAACAGCGCACTGGTTTTCTTGCACGTCCCTCACTGACTGGCAGCTGTGTACAAGATTGAGAGCCCAATAAACTTAGTTAAACTGTTCTCTGCTGGTGTTGGTTCTTCCGGTGTCGCGCGTAAACCTTAACGCCGGCGCGCGTGCACGCACGCGAGCCTACGAGCCCGCGTGCGCGCACGCTCGCTCGCACGTCCGCCTGCCCGCCCGCCCGCCCGCTCGCACGGTTCGAATTCCTCACGCATACGCACGCGCCGAGTTTAACTAACTTTATTGGGCGGACAGGGCACGCGCCGCGGTGCCTGTGCATTGCCATTGCATGATGGCCGCTTGCTCTTCTGCTTGGAATGGCTGTGTGTGCGTTCGTTCGAACCCTGCTTGTGTGGCGTGACCCCGCTCTCTGTTTCTTTGTCTCTCTCTCTCTCCCCACGTCCCCACTTCACCCCTCTTCCCACTTGTTCTGTTGGTTCCATTGCGGCGACTCGTGGCCCCCGAGTTCGCTGCCACGTGGCTGCCAGCTGCCCCGGGACACTTGTCTATGTGCGATTCTCGTTGCTTGTGTTGTTCTCTATGAACAAACATAACCTGTTTTCCTGTTTATGGATATTTTTGTAGAGAATGGTAGTATATTTTGTGCTCTTTCACTGTCGGTAATGTCATAATTTTCTTCGTTTAAATATTAACAACTATTTCGGCATAAGATAAAGCTTGAAAAGTACACAAAAAGCAAATATTTATATTCTCTTTATTGACAAAAATTGATTTCATCGTGAGTTCAAATATTATTTCACGTAATATAGTAGGTTTGGGTATAGTATTAGTTTTCAATATCCATAAACAGTGATGTTGATTGTGATGGGATAACAAGCAATGGAACGTTCAAACAAGTTCCTAGTTGGCAACTGGTAGAGCCTGCAGGTAAGTATTTACACAAATTATGACGAAGTCAACCTGAGAGTTTGAATAATCTTTCTGTCGATAAATTGCATCAGTTGAAAAATGTCACATGAATACTAAGCCCTTCGTTTCATTATTCAATTAACAATTTTTAAACATACTACATTGCAATTATTACAAATAAATTATCAATTTTTGAATGCTGTAACAGTACATATTTGAAAAAAAGTAAGATATATAATAAGTTTAGTTTTAAATTATGTAAACTGAACATCTCAAATGACTTCGTCAGGGATTTTTTCGTCATAACACATGCATCTGCTCGCAGCTATCAGCATCTCATGACTCGTAAATCGCACAAATAGAATGCAATAAAGAGGTATTCGGTTAATTCATGCTCAAAATAACACAATAACACTTCGTAGTTACCCATCAATCACATAGACATGCATGAAATTTTCTGATTTTGGTAACTAGTCACTCCTGACGGTTTCTGGTTACAGTTTTCTTACTGCTTTTCATTAAGACATTACTAACATTAACAACTAACATTAGAAACAAATTCAATAGTTATTTATCTAAGCTTGATCGTTATGAGATCATCGTAATGGTTTGTAGCACTATGCCTTTTCACTTACTTTGAACATGCGTGTAGACAAATGCCACGTGCATGTGCATCTTTCTCTAAACAAGCACTTCTCAGTGATCTTATTAGTTAAAATTTGTCTTCATGGCAGAGCAAACAAAATCATTTGCAAATATTTCGAATAGCAAATCATGACTACTATCGAAATGCGATCATTTTCACAAAGAATACAATAATAAGATTTACGAAATTTTTCTAACGCAAAAAATTAAGAAGTGCTGCTTCATTGCTTACTTTTCCTCTGTTCTTAATTTTGTAACACGTAAGCAAAGCAATTAGTATAGAGATTAAGATGCATCTTTCATGCTTTCCTTTTGTAAAATAACACTTATTTGTAGTTCAATTAATGATATTGTATTATTGTGAATTTCAAAAGATACAGATTGCTATAATAATTCTAGCAAAAATTCTAATCGAAAATATTTCCTATTAATGTTGATATTCCATAAATCATGACTGACAAAATATTTGCTTTTTTTCAATACTTAAATATAATGTTGCCAGAAACGGTACTCACCATTCCTTGAGAGAATATGAGGACCCAACTCACATAACAGTATGGTAGACGTTTTCTTTCTGAAGGCGTCAATATTTTAATATATAATAAAACAGTGACACATTAGTAACACATTTGAACTGCAAATTGACTTTTGGCATTCAACATTTGCCTGTCTTCGAGAGGAATGTTTATCGCAATCGATTTGAATCAAGAGTAAAATGTTTCATTGTTTTGATCTAAACTATGGGAATAATGAGTGCCTCCAAAATATTTAATTGGAAACCTTTATATGATTTCAAAATCATATCTAAAACACGCATCTGAGATGTGAAAGCAAACACCATACAAATGTATTGCAACATTATTCATTACAATCGTTGATCCAAACTTGGCATTTATCGAGATCCATTTGAAACAGAATGTGGGAAACTGGACACTGCACATTTCTCGCAGGGTTGTAAGATTCCACTTCCCTGAAAGAACATATAAACGAACATTTAATGTAATATATTTGAGGAGGGAATACCATCTAAATTTTACAACCATTAACATAGATCTGTGGACATACTATTAAAAATTCACTACTTTGCAATTACGACATTTATTGACACATCAAAATAAAAAAAATAATTATATTACACAAGATGACATATGTAGTGGAATTGCAGAATTCAGTAAAACATGCTTATTTAAAGGAATATACAGGATGCAGACAAGAAAAAACACAGAGTAGGGTATCCTTTGTAGTAAAACAGCGCACAGACTCGTTGGAGGCACTCCCGTGGTCGGGGAGTCCGCCCGCCCAGAGGCCGGTGCAGGGGGTTCTGCAGGGGAGTGAGCGGAGGGGGCGGGGAGGCGGAGGCTGCAGCGGGCGGCGGCGCCGCCGCTGTGCGCAGGCGCAACCCATCCCGGCCGAGCTGACGGCCAAGCTGCTGGGCAACCGCGTGGCCGTGTCGCCCATCGTGACGGTGGAGCCGCGGCGCCGCAAGTTCCACAAGCCCATCACCTTGACCATCCCGGTGCCGCAGGCGGCCAACAAGGGCATGATCAACCAGTATTCGGGCGACGCGCCCACGCTGCGCCTGCTGTGCAGCATCACAGGTAAGCGCGGTCCCCGCCCCCCTCCCCGCCCGAACGCCCGCCCGCCCGCCCCCTCATCGCCCAGCCCGCCCGCTCGCCCGCCACCCGCCCGGCGCGCGCCGCCCGCCCCGCCCGGGGCGGCGGCGGCGGGCGCGAGCGACGGCGGGCGTCCGCCCGGCCCTTCCGCGCTGTCTGTCTGTCTGTCGTTCTGTCTAACTCTCGTCTCTCTGTGTTCTTGTACATACATATGCTACTCCATGTTACAACTACTACTACTGTACTACTGCTCCTTCCACTTCATTCACATGCCGCGCGCGCGCTGGCCTCGCGGTCTTGTTGCTGTCTGCCTGCCCGCCCGCGCCCCCTGCGCCCCCCTCCGCGACCCGCCATGCGTGTGCGCCGCTGCCACGCGCGTGCGGGCGAGCGCACGCCTCCCCCCCCCCCCCCCGGACGGACGGACGGACAGACGCGCTCGCGGCGCCCGGCGAGGCGCCCGCCGCGACAGTCGTAGAAGTCGGTTGCCTCTTCACCTAGAGACCGTAATGTCCCCCTTAGCTTGAGGAGCATGTCTAGTTGAGACATAGGTAAGGAATGACCGCCATGTCCCGGTACTGTTTGAGTTTGGTAACTCGTATGGTTTGACATGTTGAGAGAAGTACTTTTGTATCCCTAGAGGAGTCGTTTTCAGTAGAGTAGCTGGCTGCGGCGGGAGGGACCGGGCGGCACGGGGCCCGGCTCGACCGCGGCTCGGCCGCCCCCGCCGCCCCCGCGCCGCCCCGCGCCGCGCCCCGCCCCGCCCTGCCCCGCCCCGCGCCCGCCCGCGGGGCTGTGTGACTAATACTCGCTCCCTCACTCTGATGCATTGCTGCACGCTATGGCAGGGGTGTTTCGGAAAAGATCGCTTAAAGGTAATGGGCAACATGCTGTCTTGTATCTCAATCATTTCTATATTTTTTTAAATTTTTTTCTGTCTTGGTTTTTCTTTCAATTAAAAATCACCCATCTTTTTAAAAACCAATCAACACCACTACACTTGAGTCCGCCGTCGCGCCGCGTGTCGGCCGCCGCCGCCGCCACCGCCGCCCCTCCCACGCGCCCGCGCACGCCACGTTGCCGCCGCGCGCCGCCGCGGCGCGAGCGGCAACGTCGCACTGCATCATGGCGCCGGCCGCCTCCGATTGGAGCCGCTCTCGCCCCGTCGCTCGCCATTGGTTCGCACCGGGTTCGGCGACAGCGCGAAGTCGCCGAGCGACGCGGAGGCGGCGAGAGCGGCGGCGGTGCCGATCTGCGATCGATGCAGTCGGAGGCGGCCGAGACAACATGGCGCCGGCGGTGGCGGCACGGTGGGACGGCGGCGGCCCCCCTCCCGGCACCTGCTGTTGGGCCACGCCTCTAGTGTCCGGCACAAAACTTCTGCACTGACTCACTTCTGTATGATACGACCAGAGAGTCTCTCTGCTGCTGTGTCTGTCTTCCTAGGCTCGATTTCTGCATGCGACGCGGCCTCGCCGCCGCCGGTTCGCCGCGAGCCGGCCGGTGCTGTACATAGAGCGCGCCGGCGGCTCCCTGGAGGGCGGGCGGCCGGGGCGGCGGCGGGGGCGGGTCGCCAGCGGGCGGCGACCGGCGGGCGCGAGCCCTCGGCCCCCACGGCGCCCGTCCGCCTGCCCGCTGCCCGCCGCTCGCCGCCCGCTGCCCGCCCTCCGGCGCCGCCCCGCCCCCTGCCCGCCCGCCCGCCCGCCCGCGGCCCCGCTCCGCCCCGCCCGCCCGCCCGCCCGCCTCGCACGCCCCGCCGCGAGGGCCTGTTGCCCGGGGGTCTTTTCTGAAACGGTCCGCTGCCGCTCGCGGCCCCACCGCCCGGGGCGCCCCCGCCCCGCTCCGCCCCGCCTCACCTCGCCTCGCCCCGCCCCGCCCCGCCCCGCCCCGCCCAGCCCCGCCCGGCGCGCAGGAGCGAAGCCTCCGTCGCAGCCGAGCGTAGCTCAGAGCGTAGAGTAGCGAGCAGCCGCCCCCGCACGCACCCCGCCCCCCCGCCCCCGCGTCCAGCATGCCCCAGGCCCTCGCGCCGCCCCCGCACCGCCCCTCCGTCTCCCCGTCCGCCCACGCATGCACAGGCGGTCGTTCGACTGGCACGCTTCCGCTTCCGCCCATCTCCGACGTCCGATCTGAGGTGCCGCGATGTCCGTGGAATGAGCGCTTCGAAGAGTCGTCCCGACAAGGCACAGCGGCAATTCCCCGAGAGCAGAATCACGTAGAGTAAAGAGCTGGCTCGACAGTGCCCAAGCATCCTGGTCGCTAACTCAAACGAGGACTTGCTGTAAATACGTTTCCATGCGGCAATTCAATGACTAGCGTCTTCACTCTCTTTAAAAGTAACTGCGCTTTTTTATGCTTCAAAAAGATTTGTCTACTTTCTACATAACTTATTGGACGTTATTCCATCCGCAGTATTGCAAGTTTTCACTCTCCCGATTTCTTCACACGTCCTCTTTTTTAATTTTTCACACATAAATATCATATAAATCAATTAGATATCAATGTCACCATGTAGGTAAAATGCACCTATTGGTATGATCGGCCGCGACTGATTGGTGACAACGGTAGTAGAGTAAAGGATGGCGTTAGCCACAGTGGTAGCCAACACAACGTGCTGTTGTGCAAAGAACATGTGTGCCGCTGATGCGTGCAGAAATGAACGACCGTGCATGATGGTCGCGCCCCGCTGCCGCCGCCGCCGCCTTTCGATCACTGGCATGCACAAACCCCGAGCAGGGCGTCCGAAATGCATACACGTATAGAATCACGAGAAATTGTAGAATCAATTTCTCACTCTCAACACACCAACGTGAGTTTTCTAATAATTAGGCTTGCCTTTGATTAATGCCACTTTTGAAATTACTCCTGTGATACACTTGGAACGCATCTGCGACAGAGTACGTGTGATGCACTTTTTCTGTACACGTTGCATGAGTGAAATTCACAAGGTAGAAAAGATTCATTTGTAATGTGTTTGACGTGTGCATATATGCATGAGATACGGACAATGCATGCAAATGAATCTAGTGCTAGCACTATGACACATTTTCTTAATCATCCAATAAGACTTTTTAACATTCTGGACTTATTCACAAATGTACACGATAAAAAGTTTGCACGTAAAACGTTTGAAATGATAGGAATATTCATTCACTCGTGTTTGAAAACAAAACTGCATTATGGTTAACAAATACAAGTATAGCAACATAAGAATTTAATTTCGTTTTTCATTTCAAATATTCATGAAAATATGCTTTCTTAATTGATTTTGAAATATCAATGCTTTTCTTTAAAACAATCATGTCGTTGCGACCCATCACAAAATTTTCTAAAAGTTGAATGTTAATAAACCTGATTGATAAAGTACATATTTCCTAGACTTCTCGCGGCTGATTTTTTTGAAAGTTAATTTTTATGATTGATTGGAGATCACTACCAATTTCTAGAAGAAAACAAAATACCGTGAGTAGTAAAAAATGATAACACCCTTGCCTAGACAAAGTTACAATCAATATCTAGTGAAACTGAAAGCCTGATCCAAATTAGTTAGAGATCATTTTTTTTCTGCTCAATCACAAGAAAGCATGCCGTAGTGTTTCCAGTACAGTACAATATTCTAGTATTCGATGCTTGTTTACTACCGTATGCATTTTGGAGACGGCCTGCGTTAGTTGCCTAGTCCTAGTTGAGCAGTACCACTGGAGAAGTCTCCCTCTAGTTGTGGTCGTAGCGTTGGTCCACAGTACTAGCAGTAGCAGTAGGCACGGCAGCGGCGGCGCCCATGCCACCCCCCTCCCGCACCGCCCTCGGCCACTACGCCGCTCTCCGTCGGCCACGCTTCTCCCCACTACTACTACTTACTACTACCAACTACTTAACTACTTACTACTTACTGTAACTACTACTTCTTTACCGCTTTTTCTACTGGCCCTGCTCATGATTTCGTTTTACTCTGTTGTACTCTCCTGTTACTTCTCATTATTTCTTCTCTGTGTTGGTACTCTCTAGTGAGTTGAGTTCTCTAGTGAGTAGCGGTAGAAGGCGGGACGCGCGTCGGGTCGCGGCGGCGGAGGCTCGGCCTGCGCTGGTCTCCGCGGCGCATGCGCGACCCGGCCGCGCCCGCCGCGCCCCCTCGCCCCGGCGCTCCGACGCCCTCGGCGCCCGCCACGCCCCGCCCCGCCCACGCCCCGCTCCGCCCCGCCGCGACGCGCCCCGCCGCGCCCCGCCCGCGCCCCGCGCAAGGAGGAAGAACGGCGGTTTTTCGCAGCCGCGACGCACGACCGACCACGCACCGAGCGAGCGGGACTGTGGTTGCAGTAGAGGGTACGGGAACGGGAATTGATTAGCGGAACGTACAGCTGCCTTTGCGACGTTACTCGGATTTGGGTTTGTCCGTTGTAAAACGAACCATCACGATTTTTTTTTATTTCGTTGCAACTGATGGACTGTTGTTTGGGAATGATAAATTGATAATTAGACTGAAATTTTACTACCAATTTCCAAACACAGTCAGTCCCAAGTTGTAAATGCATTTATTTAAAAAAACCCTTCAAGTATTATTATTCTGTTCAAATAAGTTGTGAATATTTTCAAAAATAAGTTTGAAATATTTTCAAGAGCTCTATGAGGGGTGATTTTTCCAATGCAAAATGAGTGAATAGACAAAAAGAAGAAATTTTTAATTAAAGGCCAATGAGAAACATTCGTAACATCGTAGTTATTGTTCTTTCTTTATTATAAATTTCTATTGGCTCTTTTCTACCGCAAGGCATAATATATCGCAAGCCCATACACGCATCCTATGCTGTTCTCTATACGAGTACACCAGTGCAATGTAAGTCATGAATGAATTCAACTAAAATATTGGAGAGGATTAATTTACGAAATATGGCCATTACATCACGGCAGAGAGTCAACTCACGTTCGTGATAATATACCTTAACTCTCCCTTCAAATATTGGCTTTTGAATATATAAATTAAAATGTGAAGTATATTTTCGTAAAGAATCGAAAAAGTCATTTATTTAGAGTTACCACTGAAATGTGAGAGTTAACTGCAGATTTTGACGGTCACCGTTTTAGTTAAGCCATCCCCACGCTCGAAGTGACGTGGCGCTCGGTGTGTGCTCGGGTGTGGCTCGAGTGGGTGCTCCAGTGTGGCTCGAGTGTGGCTCGAGTGTTGGTTGCGAGAAACTCAACGCCCCCGCTCGCGCGCTCGTCGCTGCCCCCTCCCCCCCCACACACTCTCATCCGTTCACCTGTCGCATTTTCTGCTATAGTTGTGTGATCGCCAAGGGAAGACATCGACGGAGTAGTATGATGGAGTCGATTTTAAACAAAATGAGCACTTTGAGAAACTAATGACCAAGTTTCTATACCTTTTGTATTTTACGCATTATTCATTATTTGTTGTTTCTTGGAACGGTGTTTGGAATATTTCGTCACTTGATAACTCGTATGAAGCTAGCCTGATTTGAAAACAAATCTGAAAAATTAATTCAACTCGAGGTTTGTAGAAACGTAAATAGAAATAAGTTGCGTAAATGATAAGCTTTCTTGAAAGTAACCTATTACTTCTTATATATTACAATAATACATTTTGTTACTTATATTAGGTGAAATGGATCACAACAAATTAAGTATTCAAAGTATAAAAATACCGAAGTCGTATGCTTTAACTCTATTTACCAAGATTCGTGGATAGTTTATTTATTACAATGCACTGGCGATATGAGCGCACACTCTTACACTCAATAAAAAATGCAGCAAAATGTGACAGACGTTCTGGATGAATACCACCATCAACGTTCATTTCATGAGACTTTTCACCGGAGGAAAAAGTCTGCCTAGGTTCGGTTTTTCGTGTTCGGTTCTGTAGCTCCACTGCGACCAAAACAATCAGCGCTGTACCTCCTCTCTCATTCTACACATCTTTTTCTCAATGCACGGTAATGTACACAAACACTGTGTTGCTTTTTTCCTAAAAGGACAGTGTCAATGGTTGTTTCGATCGCGACTGAGCTGTTTAATGAAACACTTAATCTGTGTTTCTCTTTAGATCTTGACAATTGGTGAACTGGGCTCAAGGTATCTCTAGGATTTCTTATTCAGCATACTCAAAGCAACGGACAGGACCCAGAAAGTGTGTTGAAAGGTTAGATGACAACACGTATCTCCATGATATACACGTTTCCCAAAGTTAGATTATTTTGATATTGTAACAGGCGTTTGTAAATTTGAGATATTTAAGTTAAATTAATACTTGCTTTAAGATCCTGAGAAAATTGGGAATTATTGTGTCCTTTGGCTTGAAAGAATGGAAATTTACTTCTTAACTATCCTAAAAAACACCAGATTTATATCATTAGCTTTTTTATTAGTATCCTTTCTTTTGAGTTCACCTCTAGGTATATAATGGAGGAACTATAGTTGTCATCTGTAAAAACATGATTTGAGAGATGGTTTGAGTACAGCTCACTGATGACTCATCGATTTATACGAGAACCAGGCGACGCGTTTTTCGCAAAGCTTTTTTCGGGCAATGAAATGCCCGAATTGCTAATCTGTTTTGCCACACTCAATTTCACTGTTTCTAACGTAATTTGTAGAAAAAATAGTGAATTTCCTGTTAAAAGAACACTAGCTGGCGTATATTAAAAAAGTTATCTGGAGATAAAGTGTTTGTAATGCTCTTCTTGATGGAATCAATA
The DNA here is from genome assembly GCA_038098605.1 of Gryllus longicercus. Lineage (NCBI taxonomy): Eukaryota > Metazoa > Arthropoda > Insecta > Orthoptera > Gryllidae > Gryllus > Gryllus longicercus. Next base: position 1,001,407 of record JAZDUA010000530.1, read on the forward strand.
CAAGAAGCATACGAGAGCTTTCCTTATTTTTCTTGTGTTGTTGTATTATTAGTATTTCTTGTATATTTCTTGTGTTACGTTCTATTCTAAGAAATGAAGTACGTAAAATTATGAAATTGAAATTGGTCTATGTACCAAAGCACGGGTCTCTGAATTGAGTTACAGTCTAAATTTTTCAAATTGTATCTTTATTTCAAAATTATAAAATTACCTTACGGTTTCCTGATGTTAATGAACATATTGATTCCCATCCCTCTTAATACACGCCTACAAAGCTTTTTAAGATACAGTGCTCTCGATACAGTGATGGAACAGAAATCATATTGTATTTTAAAGAAAATACAGTTTTGTAATTTTTATCTGTAAGAGATCCTTGCGCCTTTTAATAATTATATTTACTACAATTCCTATTTAACTCATTAAATAACGATTTGTTAAAACTTGTATAGATTCAGTGCCTTCAATATTGCTCAGAATAAACCATAAACCATGATTCTTATTTATTGGGTTCAGTAATTACTCTTGTTTGCACTGAAAACTATCTTCATAATATGATTTTATTGAAAAGAGTGGCAGAACAGATATCGATTCTACCTTAAAGTGATTAATGAAATTCTTTATGCGATGCGAAGTTACGGGTGAAAAAATGAAGGCGAAAATTGTGAGATATTTTATTTCAGTTCCTTTTATTGGTAAGTTGGAATAGTCAAAATATTTTATAATATTTAATTTAATACATTTTGCAAGAACATATCTAAGGAAACTTATCTTAAATGTTTCTACAAGTAAAACATATATCAGTCACCATTCATAAGTTGTGTTTATGAAACACTAATTGATAAAAAATACTAATATTCTACAACCAGCCACTTTGCACAAGTCATAAAATTAGTACTTAGTGCTATTTCGGTAAAAACAACAACATAATTTTCAACTACATATGTGAAGTATACTTGGTCAAAGGAGAAAATAATTAGTTGAAACCATTTCTACTTCTCAATGCGAATGAAACGACTTATTTAAAGAGCCTTTTTCCGGACAGAGATTAAAACCTTTGCTTTAAATTATGTGAATGGTTTCTTAACGTATGCATTTATAATATTTGTTCGTAATAGCAATTAGTTTATCAGTTAAACCATCGCTTGTGTTATTGTAATTGTATGCTGTCAAATGTTTTTTGAAAAAGATAAAAATTCATATGTTTTACGGATGAGAGCTGGATTACTTTAGTGTTTCAAAATTTTTGTCTCATCCACTTTTATTTATATTATTCATTTACGAATTTGAATAATTTAATACTGAAATGAAAATAAGTCATTGTTAGATTATTTCAAAATGTTACAATTTGATCACATCATATTAAATTTTGAGCCTGGAATATTTCACTTCTTCAGTTCAATTTACCCGTTGCTTCGCTTCGTTTTAATTTTTTGTTTTTGTTTTCGTCGACCCAACATTCCAAAGTCCTTGAAATTTCTCGTACTGTACGTAAATATGTGCACGTGGATTGCTGGTGCTGAGTAGAGATTTTCGCTTCAAATCTTAAGATTGTGATATTTTGTGCTACCACAGTCTGAGAGGTCGTCAAATCAATATCTCGATTGGAATAAACACATTATAAGCGAAAACAATGATATTGAATTGTTGATATCGTAATGGAGTGTTATGTATAACGTTCAGTACGATTTTAAAATCCTTGTGATCAATATTTGTTCTTATGTGATGCTGCATTTATTATTAAATATATTTGATTATACTTTTACATTTAAATGAAAAAAACTTAATGTATTAATAAGATAGCAAAAATATTAAATCACCGCTCCGTTAGATGGCTGATTTCCTCCAGTCATCATGATCAATTGTCGATATAACAATATTTAAAAATTTTATAGAAATGCTAAATTCTATTCAATATAATGTACTGGGTCTTTGATTCCGCATAATACTTGAACATTAGGAGAAAATTACATGCACGCCACAATTTTTCTATAAACATAAAAAGCAAAAACATCAACTTGCTTGGATAATAATTTTAGACAACTTTCTAAAATGTTTATGAAATCCAAGAAAGTTTTATTTTCGAAATGTATTTGGTTAATAAATACATACAATTTTAATTAAAAAAACATTATTTTAAAAAGTTTCAGCATCATTTATTAGATATGATCCGAAATTTCACAGAAAGTGAAAATAATATTATTTTAGGTCTTGAAAAAGGTAATAATAATAATAATAATAACAATAACAATAATAATAATAATAATAATAATAATAATAATAAACTGACCTAAGTGGTTTAGTGCGTAGCGCGCTGATTTCCCAATCGGGAGGCCCCGGTTCGATTTCCGGGCCGTCCATCCTGACCGGACTTCACGTGATCAGTTTCGTAGCCCCTCCGTCATATGGGCGAATGCTGAGATGGTTAAAAAAGTCCACAATCACCTCTCAACATCATTTTATCACCTCATAATTCAAAATTCAATACGTAACAACCTAGTCTGACCAAGGGATACAGCCGAAAAAAGCTGATTCCCATAATGGCTCACGTCTCACGGCGCACGTCTCTCCGGATAGACTATGATTGCACCTCGGAAGAGAAAGTGTAGCGTGGTCGTAAATGGCCGATAATAATAATAATAATAATAATAATAATAATAATAATAATAATAATAATAATAATAATAATAATAGTGTTTGTTGTTGACGAGGCGAATCTCGACGTCAGCACCAGCGTGGGCCCGCGTGCACCCGATCACCTGCCGCGTGCGCGTGCGCGTGAGCGAGCGGGGGCCGCGGGGGCAGCGGGGGCAGCGGGGAGCAGGGCGTGGGTGGGGGTGGTGCGTGGGCCCCGTGCCCCGCTGCGGGGGGCGTCTGCAGCGCGCTGTGTCCGCAGGCGGCACGACGCGCGCCCAGTGGGAGGACGTGACCGGCTCCACGCCGCTCACCTTCGTCAACGACTGCGTCTCCTTCACGACGACGGTGTCGGCGCGCTTCTGGCTCATGGACTGCCGCAACATCGCCGAGGCCACCAAGATGGCCACCGAACTCTATAAGGAAGCGATTCATGTGCCCTTCATGGCCAAGTAGGTACTCCGCGCCCGCCGCCGTCCCTCCCCCACCACCTCCTCCCCACCCCTCCTCCAGGAACGTACCCGTGCATTCAACCTGACGTCATCTGTCGCCAAAAGGCAGTGGCTGGCATACCACAGGAATTTCACGAGTGGAAACAAATTTTGAGTTCGTCTCAAACCCACGAATACAATAATGTTTGTAAGATAAATCAATTTTGCTCAAATGCCTTAACATCAACTACTACTTCTGGGTACGTGCCTACACTTTCCGATCCTTTATCCTCAAAAAAAAAAAAAAAAAAAAAAAATCTCTGGTATTGTCACCCGTTCCCACCGATGGACACTGTCCACCACCGATATTTACATGTTCGATTCCTTCGTTCGAAAAAAAAGCAAATTTCTACCAACAATGAATAATGGTGCTCCGGAAAATTATCACGGTTTTCGCGTATTTTTTGGAGAATTTAACATTTAATAATATTAATTCTATGTATACGATTCTAAATTATATATTTACCAACAATAAAATTACAAATACTTGAAACACCAAATTTTGGAATTTTTAACTAATTCAAATACATTATTATTTGATCTTTTCTTCGCACACATTGCTGTTGAAATGTTTCACAAATTTTAAATGCCGATTCTGTCGGTTTTTTTAGAAAGTTATTATCGAAGTAGTTATATTAGATAAGAGTTGCATGACGGTTTTAGATATTAAATTTTTAAGATATATGCCTGTTATTTATTATTAAAGATTTTAGTAAGAATTTAAAAATTCTAGCTTTGAAATTGTATAACCAATAAGCTGAAGCAAATCTATTAGATATTTCAACGGTATCATTAGAAGCCATTCCATCATACATAGTTTTCAGCAATAATATTTTCTGTATTTTTGCTAGTATGCAGATGTTAGTGATTAATACTTTTAGAAATGAAGACAACTTATTGTATAGTATTTTGCCCTCATAGATTAATTATATACAATTTATAAACATTCGTATTAAGAGAGCCACGAGATATTTCTACGAAAGGTCTCGGTGTATTTTATAAAACCACTGTAGACAAATGAATCGCAGTTTAACGTGCAACCCATATTATTCGATTTAACGGATTATAACAACGAACTCTTTCTGAGAACGAGAAAATTATACTATATGTCAATTACAACAATATGAAATTGCATAATTTCAAACAATAAACGCTCGTATTTGCAACGCTTTTTTCAATTCGTAGAGAACATTGAAACAAAAATACTGAAATATTTCCATTCTGTTTAGATCGTAATTTTCACTCAAAAATACTTTTCACGAACGCAGATAAATAGAAACATTTATGAAGTTTATTGACAAGCATATTTTAAATTGTCTTTTCGAAAATTTTCATACGCCAATGTAGAAATAATCTGCCACGTCTATTAAGACGAAATTGCGGAAGTTTCCCACATTTTCATTGTAGCGAGCTAGGTAGTGTCTTCCTGTCGTGCCTTGCCCTCCCCGGCCTCTCCCCGTAGCGACTGGCGCCCCCGCGCCCTGCGCCCTGCGCCCGTCGGCGGCGGCGGATCGCAACGGCGCGATTTTTCAGAGAATCGATTCTTCTCAACGAGATCGATCTCTCGATTGGATCTCTCGATTTTGTAGAGACGTTCTTAACCACAGAGATCTTCTGGATTGTCCACACGGAGCGGTTATGAGACTGGCAACCCTCTTGTTACCCGTTTCCGTAACCGCTCTCGCTTTTGATACCATGTTTCTGCAGACTCCCTTTGAATGCAGGGAGCGAATCACGGTTCCCCTCGTGCTATGAGCTTAGTGCCTCGCTTTGCTACGGAAGCAGCTAGCACACGCTTCGCGCCCGGCCGCCTCATGCCCCTGCGCCGCGGAGGCCGAGAACGCACAGCCCCGTCCGAGGACCCGGAACGAACGAACCGGTTCGTTCGGTCAGTCGATTTCAAACGATTCATTCGCGGACAAATTGTTACGGAATGGTTTTCGACAGTACAAAATTCAATATCTTCTATGTCTATTCGGCTAATTGGAGAGATCGATCTTTAGTAATATTCAAAACAAAAAAGAATCGAATTTCTAAAATAATCGCCCTGCGGATAATCGATTCGAAATCGAGACACGAGCTCGCCCGGGTGCGCGCCGCGGCGGAGCCGCCGGCAGCGGTGGCCAGCGGTGGCGGCGGCGGCGGCGGCGGCGGAGGCGGCGGTGCGGGGCACGCCCCCGCCCCCGGCGCCCGCCCAACCGCCCGCCCGCTCGCCCGCCCGCCCGCCCGCCGCGGCCCGTCCCCGGCGCGGCCGCCCGGTCGCGGCCCTCTTCTGACCAGCCATCGGAGCGGGAGGCGGCCGGCCACTAAGCCCGAATCCGAAAGAACCGCTAGGTCGGTCGGTCCTCCTCCGGTCCGTCCGTGCGAGCGAGCGAGTAGGGCAGAGGACCGTAGCGGGTAGGAGGACGCGCCGCGCGCCGCGGTGCCGGAGGCGGCGGAGGCGGCGGCGAGGGCGGCGGCGGCGGCGCCCCCGCCCCTCCGCTCGCACGCCCGGGTAAGTGCGGCCGCTTCCACGAGCCCAAGCCCAGCTCCGCCCAGTGGCGTAACACCGCGGTCCTCGCACGGCGGCCTCGCCCACTCGCCATTCGCCCGCCATTCGCCCCAGTGGCCGCCACTCGTCGCATACGGAACACCACTAAGTGGCCGGAACGCCTTCATCCCACTGGAAGGAGTCTGATGAATCAGAGAAACCGGCTACTTGTCAAAAGAATTTCGATACTTTACTGAAAGTTCCCTTCCGGAATGGAAATCCATTAAAACTATTCAAGGAATTTTCAGTCCTAGAAAATTGAAATGCTTTCAATGAGATCGAATGATACAGAGATCACTTGGCACTAGACGATTTTTATCTCGTGTTTTCTTAGTTTGAATCTTTTTTTAATTCAATTTTCTTGGGAAATATCAAAAATAATTTTAAACTATGAAAAAAATTCATTATAGGAATTTAAATTGCAAGTCAAGAAAAATAAACAAATTGCTTTTTTTAACAAAAGAGCTAATGCCCCTAAATTTACACAAAGCATTCCAAATAAAATGAGTGGAAATTTAGTAATCCGTTAGATAGCGTGAAAATCCCAAAATCACACTACGAATGGCGAAATTTATAGTTAAAAGCTTGGCTAGCCGCTAACGTGCGAGGACCTTCTTATAGGGATGTAAATATCATCAAGGATCACGTACCTTTTACGAAGTTATCGGTTCATCTGCAAATTATATATGGGCATCACTTTTAATTAACATATACATACGGCGTCCTCCTTTCAGGATGTGAGGTTCCCCTTAGAATCACTTCAGAGCGCACAATGTGTGAGCATCTCACAGCACGAGCACAGTAGTCCATTAATGTCATATTTCGAGTAGAATCACTAACTAGCGGCCTCAGTGGCGTACCTATTCCAGTTTTACAAGTAAATTCATTACTTTCTTCATAGGGATACGAATTATGAATATACTATAATTCTAATTCAGTTAATTTAACTAAAATGTCGAACTTAAATTTTATGTTGATCTTGTTAATAAAATGAATATTTTAATCATTCTTCAGCAATCACTTTTTCTAAAAGCAAATATTATTTTTCATTACACGGACGTAAGCAACTTGTTCAAACCCGATATTCCGAATCTACTATATTCATTTTCAGTAAAGGCGACACAGAAGTTTCTTTCTAACCCTTACGGTGGGACATCGCAAATACAAACATCGAAATGAATTTTTGTTCAATATATGCTCGATAATATTTTGCAATAAATTCCAACTGTTTAAACGAATTTATTTATGGGATTATTTCAGGTAGCTTCGGAATCATGACAGGGTGGGCACCCAATATATTTCCCTTGGAATTGAAAGCCCTCATCCCAGCAAATGAGCAACGCTGGATGTCCATAGATTGGTCCTTCCGATCCGGATACGCCACTGCAGTGCCACGTGTCCCAAGGCTGCATGAGCACTTCCTCGGGGAAGCCCCGGCGCCGCCCGGCCCGGCCCGGCCCCGCCCACCCGCGCGTTCGCTCTGCGTTACGCCACTGGCGCATCCCCCCCCCCCGCATGGGCCCGTAGTGCCTCATGGCGTAGTGCGCTTCCCCGCCCCGCTCGTAGCCCCGCCCGCCGCCATGAGGCTCGCTATTGCATCGGGGACGTTCGATCTCGCACCGGAGGGCCACCTGCGACGGATCGCGTGCGGGAACCAGAGCCGTTTCAGAGCCACCGCCCCCCGCCGCCATAGTGCTGGGAATACAGAAGATGAAGAATTCCTCAGGGCGCATATTTCAACAGCTAAATCGCTACATGGAAGTTCAGAATAAAATTTACTAACTTCTAGGGATATAAGGAGTTAAAATGATCCTTTTTGCACTACAGGATAGTTCGAAATAAATGTTATAAACTTCTAGAACATGTAAGGGTAAAAAATGATCACTTTTTGCACCATATGATAGCACACATTAAATGTTACAAACTTCTAGGGCGTGAAGTGGGTCAAACGTCACTTTTACAATAGAGGGTAGCTCAGAATAAATGTTGCCAACTTCTGGAGCTTATTCCTTTTCGCCAATGAACATGTGAGGAAATTTCGCATATAATGAAGTAACACGTGTGCCATTTCCGACATGGCGATATCGATTGGTAGGCTGCTCATCTCGCAGTGGTGTTTGACAGGTACACGAACACTCAGGGAACGACCTCCTCACTGCGAATGGCAGTAGTGACGTTTTTGACTTAATTGTTCTGTTTGACTACAAACATTTGTGGAAGGGACGGCCATAAGGTTATCTTGAGTGCGTCATTTCAAAACTACCAAAAGGTGGCGGTAATGCATTGCTTCACGCAACTGTATGAGTTAATTATGGCGAGGCTCCAGCCTTCAATCTCCTTGATTAATATAGTACGACAACCTTACGGATTAAACGCTTCATACATATGATTGTAAATAACACAGCGCTCCGTGACTAATATGTTAACTCCTTTCTAATCTAGGTGTTGTGGTGTGTTATCGTTGGCATTTTTCATGAAATAACTATAGACGTTGTCATTGCCAACATCCTTTCTAATCGCCGACATTTGTACACGTGCCATCTATAACAGAGGGTAGCTTAAATTCAGGACAGCCTTTGAGTGCTTAAGACGTATCAAAAACAACTTCTCATTAAATGTGAACATATTTGTCTACATATAAATTTCTTTTTATATAGATTTTTATCTACCTAATCCACAGGACCGACATCCAACGGTGTACTACTTGACAGTTGATACCACTGCCTATAAACGTGAGATCGGTGCGTGTGCTGCTGAAAATCTGTTTCATTTTTATTAGCGGAGGCCGTAATTAAAAGAAACGCAACGAAAATAACTTAAGTTAGTATAACAAATATTTAATTTACGTCTCACTTCGGAGGTAAATGGTATCGTTAGCTTTTTAAACTCAAGATTTCAGACGCTGTTCTTCATCTTCTGTATTTCTGCCTTAGGACCCAAGCGCAAATTCACGTGGGCGATAAGGGAAGCAGAGGGCTAGCATTTGGGTCCAATGACGAATTTAACGGTGAGATCACACGACATGCCGTTCCGTATCTTTGTTCGAGGAGACGCGTTTGAGGCGGCAACTCTGAATGGCTCTGTTGCTGGGGACCGATGCGAATCGAAAAGAACGGACTAGTCGCGTTAATTGCATTTCGACCGTAGCCTTAGAATGTTTGCAGAATTTATTTCGTACGCAATAGCATTTTCATTTCTTGATTTTCTCTGTAAACTTAGTGCCAATCATAGCTTTCTGTCTCCCATTTTCGTAATAATTACTCACCTAGCACAAATTTTACCAAAGTATTCATAATTTCACATCCCTCCGTAGAATATAAATGTTTCATTAATCTTTACAGATTAGTTATTAGTCATGTACCAGCATCGTAATTAGATTTAGAAAGGCAAGTAGCGCCCAAAAGTAGATTCTCTTAGGTGGAATTTTCTTTCAGAGGTAAAGGACCAAATCAGAGGAAGCGACCTCGACGAAACTGTTGGTTACAATTCACCAAATCGAGAGATCTATCGACGGAATCGATTCTCTCGGGAGAAGTCACTACGAGAATCGATTCGTTATCTCGATCCAGATCGAACATCCCTTGCGTGCATGCGCATTTTCTTTTTAACGACTCTTTTTTTTCTTGCACTCTTCTCGCGCGGTCGTCGGTGGCTGGACTGCCTCAACGCCCTCGTCCTCGCCCTCAATGGCCCTTACCGTCCCCGCTGTTTTGTTCTTGCCGCCCTCAGATGTGAGGCGAATCGGCTACAGAACAGAAATGAGAGGGAGTGCTCTTCACAATTCGCGAATCTTTCAAGATCACTGAAATGCTTAAACTTAACTTAGCGTAAACCAATTTGCTTTATTTAATCAAATTTATTCAAGGTAAATAAATATATTGTTTCTTAGTCATTTAGCATTATCAACATATTTAATCAATCTTCAAAACTGCCATTACAAATATCAGTGATATTTTTATCTAGAAAAAATTTATTAGGTTAAAAATATAGAACTGTTCAGATATAAAATAAGTTCATAAAAAAATCGTAAGCGTGTTAAATGTAGTAATTGAAGTGTATGTAATGTATTTCAAAGAAAGTTTAAACTAACAATACGTGAACTAAGTGTTCTCATAAAAATACACAAATGTAATAATAAAAATTATTACAAAAAGGCTTTCAAAATTTTAGAAACAGAAATGGTCAATGATCTACATGGACAATGTAGTATCACCAGAATATCCCTGGTGAATTGAAGCCCTGACACATACATTTTACACCGAAGTAGTTTGAAAGAAGCAAAGAGTTCAAATAGAAATAATATTTTTTTCACACTTCATTAGAAAGTGTTAAAATATATTTCAACGAATGCAATATTCTCAATAATGTGCACGTAATATGTCTCTTGACTGAAATCTACTTCGGTGAAAGTCTCAGGCATGACTTCCCAAAGCGTAGCACAAAGAAAGCGGCGCAGGGCATATAGCGTGGGGAGCACTCTCTCCGGGGGGCGGGGGGGCGCGAGGCGCGGGGGCGTGGCCGGCGCCGCCCGCCCGCCCGCGGCGCGCGCTGACCGCCCCCGCCGCCGCCGCTGCCCCGCAGGTTCGTGGTGTTTGCGAAACGCGTGGACGCCCTCGAGGCGCGGCTGCGCGTCTTCTGCATGACGGACGACAAGGAGGACAAGACCCTGGAGCAGCAGGAGCACTTCACGGAAGTGGCCAAGAGCCGCGACGTCGAGGTAACGCAGCGCTTTCCCTTCGCTGTTCATTCGCTTCATTCAGGGAGATAAGGATTTCTTTACATTCCAGCATTATAAAGGACAAATTTTGTTACAAGAAATCGTTCATAAAGTGACATCTTATGGCACGGATGAAGGCGTCTTGCCGTTTATGGCACGGATAATTGCGTCATCACGCATTCACCCAATCGCTGCGTGAGAACCGTTTGCACGTACCGGTAACCGGAACAGCAGACCACCTTTCTTTTCGCGCAGTTATCAAATACCATGACCCAAAAAACCCGTGCCAATAAATTTGTTTCTCAAAATTAATTTTTATTCTTTTATAAATGTATAATGCTGTTGTATAAAAAATACTGTACGAGTATAAGAATCGTTTATAATGCTGCTTTATTTATTCGTACAAACATGAAAACTCACTCCCATCGTCACTCGTTTCAAATCCTGTACCCTTGCAGTAAAGCTTAACATTATAAACTAATTGCATAAACTACTAATTACTGGTTAATTTTTGTACTATTTTTACTTTGTGCGGGTTTAACTGTGTGTAATATTTTCAGTTTAATTTATTATGCGATGGTAAGTGAATTTAAGTTTAACAGATTACATTTTTTGGGTGATGAACATTATACAAATGTTCCTATACAGATGTTGGTAATATCTGAAGTTGGTGAATCAAGAGTGAGTGTAATATTAAACACTCCTCATACAGTTTGTTTCTCTGTGTGTGTGTGTGTGTGTGTGTGTGTTAGCTTTGGCAGTTAGATTATTGGTGGTTGAATAAGTTTTAAATTGTCAATAGTAAACTATAACACTGGAATCTGTATTGACGAATTTAAATCTATTTCTAAGAATATATTTTGCCGTTTGCGATTCGCTTACGGCAAAATATATTCGTTGAAGATAGTAAGAGGCCATGCCCACGTAAAACAACTGAGTAGTGAAAAGTAAACGAAAACACTGGGGTGACTTGAACAACATGGCTGCCTCCTCGCTTAATGAGAATGATCCTATCAGATAATTTGTGTAAGTTTCCCCAAATTTGTACTACAAAATTATATTTACAAACTGTACTGAAAATTTATTTGTGAAATATTTCAATGTGTTTGGAACTTGTCGAAAGGAAATGTTCTAGCAGAGGTATGGGTAATAACTTTGTGAAATATCTCAAAACATGGAGTTTTGAACTAATTTGGGTCTTGTAAGAAAGCCCTCAATTATTTATTTAAACCACTTTAGGGTGTGTAACATCACTCAACTAGTCAAAATACGAGGGCTGTCGTCTGTCTTGGTGACGCTGCGACGCGAGCGTGGCCTTCTTCAGGGCCGGAGTGGCGTTAGTTGAGCGCTGGGCGTGCGGTTGCAGGTGCTCGAAGGCAAGCCCCAGTACATCGAATTCGCGGGCAACCTGGTGCCCGTCACCAAATCAGGGGACCAGCTGCAGCTGGGCTTCCGCGCCTTCCGGGAGAACCGGCTGCCCTTCACCGCGCGCGTCAAGGACCCGCACGCCGACACCGTGGGCCGCGTGCTCTTCATGCGCGAACCCAAGGTACGCACGCGCACGCGCATCGACGCTCGAAATTAAAACATCGATGTCAAAAATTAAAACATCCATGTTCAAAGTACATCGTCTAAAAACCATCGATGTCTTTCAACGTTAGTAACCTCTAACATTAAATTCGTGTGCGTTAAATTTTAATTTGACAATGTTCGTACGTCTCAATTAAGGGTACGAGGAGTAGACCTACGCGCCCAGCTTATTTGTTGGCCATCTCTCAATGTGCGAAATGAACATGAAGAAAGAGGAAATGCAAGGCCATTGAGGTCATCTCGGGCGGGAGAGTTTGGTCGATGAAGATAGTGCAAACAGCGTACCTTTGGTTCTAAAACGTGAATAACAGTGTTACTATCAGTTACTATGATGGCCATGATATGTACTGTACTGTAGTACATGGTACAGTTTCATATCTTAACTTTTACAGTGTTGTCATCATAGAACTTTTCATTCTGAAACAAAACATCGGAAAAGAAAAAAAAAACATTGATCACAAAATATAGATGTCAAAACACTCGGTGTTAATACATCGATGTTTTCAAAATAACGACATCGATTCCTAGTGCACAGCGGTATCTTTTTCGACAACTCTATTGGAGTTGAATTAATTGAGATCCTCAACCACAATAATATAGTATTTACGATACCAGTCGAAAAAGAGGCATTTTATTTTTCGGATGGGAAAGATGGTGACACAATGCCGTGGTGCAAAATAAAATAACTTATCACGTATGTCATGCACTATTTTTAGTCAGCTTTACTGACTCCTTTTATTTCAATTCGAGTATACAAATTTCTTAATTCTGTATTGTTATGTTAAGGTCATTATTTTCTGATGCGGTCACACGAAAGTATTCTGTTACCTTTGTTTCAGACACACTGTTTTCTTTGAATATTTGAGCATCGACTCACTTTTAGCACGCCCTAAAAGTGAACTTTTAGTAATGGCTGTCTAAAATCATCTTTTATCTTATTCGATCGTCTTTGTATGCTGCTCATTTACATCATACTCTCATTACACCATAGAAAATAAGCCGTTCTTTTTTTTCACTTTCAACCAGCTGTAGTTGTCCGTTATTTCAATTGTAAAGTAGAATTTTCAAATTATTGTATACAATCAATATAAATTATGAAAATATCAGATGATTGATAAGCTTTTCTTTATTAATGCACAAAATGTTAGTTTTACTAATACATATGCTATATTAAACTGAAGAAATATTCACAGGAGGATGAGGAAATATAAGTTCATGAAACGTGAAATGGTAATTCTTCAAGCAAATATTCAAATAAATAGATATCTTTCATAATTTACAATGATTATTCTAAATAGTTGAAACTCCCAACTTATAACTGTTTACTTAAATGTTCGAAGTATATTACACGGCTCATTCCTTTAGTCAACATAGTAAAGCTCCCTGAAGAAGAGATAATGGCTTTGTTATGTCTGAGCTAAAAATGGATACTGCCAATCTCAACCAATGCCATTTAGCCATTATTGGCAATCAGATAGAAAAATGGTTAAAAAAGTGATCGGATAAGATTAATCATCGTTTATTACCTGTCGCTAAAAGAATATTATATACTCGTTAATAATCACACAGTTAGTAAAACCCCTTAATAATCACATTTCATACATCATTCTGTTTCCATACTATATTTCTGAATAATGTGAAGGAAATGAACCCACCGAACGTATGAAGAAATAGAGGTAATCACAGGCAAAAAATAAAATGTTCCTGCAACTCCCTACCTGCGTAATTGAAGTACCAAGGAAAAATGTATATTACTGATGATTGTCTATTCTGAATAAGTGTTTTAAAAGGCTAGTATCCAAAAATGCAAGTGACAATATACGCATTAATTAATATTTAAATGGATACAAATAAATCACATACTTTAGCTCTTCCTTTTCATGTGTATTTATATACAACATATTATAAATGTTTCATCAACACAATTATTTTTTTCTTAAAGGGTGAATTCATGATAAAATTCATTCTTTAATTTATTTGTTCTTTGTCTGAGATTCTTGAAATAAGTTGAGGAATCTGTCGCAGGTACCAAAAGGAGAACCACCCCAACAACCGGTATGCATCCTCAACATTGTCCTACCGGAGACCATTGTGCCAGAAGCCGGCGTTTCGGAACCCGACCTCCTGGCGTTACAAAGCAAATACAGATTCCTCAGGGATGGCGTCGGTAAGCACACCTCAATGTTTCATTTTTTGTTTAACTTCTTCACATTAAATCCCTTTCTCACTTCACACCACCAGCGTCGCTCTAGCAAGCTCCCTTTCAATGTTTATGACCACAAAATCAGTTTATGGGATTTCATTAGACAAGATGGATTAAGAGAAGGTTTCGGATATGACTAAGAAGAAAAATTCTAGATGAATTCACAATAAATGAAAATAAAATGAGGCACGTTTTTGATTATTTCGATTCTAGAGAGAGATTTCTAATTTTAGCCAAGAATATTTATCTCATCATTAGTTATCCTATCACTAAAATAAGGTGTATGTAATATACATTACTAAACTAGCGATGATAATTATATTTAAAGTGCCAATATCATGATAAAATTAAAACATTGTTAACGCAATGAAATAGATTTTTAGGTTAAGAGACTCGAGAAATTGTTTAATTAAGGGAAAAAGAAAATAATTAATAAAAGGAGTCGTGAGTATTGCGATATTATTCACTTTCTTGCAACCATAATTTGAATATTGAAAAAACAAATTTTGATGTTGGTTTTGTTAGTAAATGTTTGGATAAGTAAGCATTTCAAATAACAGGATTACAGAGACAGGATAGCCAGTATTATCCTAGAAATATCACAGGATTAGAGAGCACATTTCGGAGCGATTCTATCTTCGTAATAAAAGGATTAGAGAGCCTAGGCTTAGCTATATTAACAATAATACATTATAGAGAGTTTATCCCCAAACGTTGTTTGCCTAGCAAACAAAAATCATCCGCTCTGAGAGCAGAGGTCCAGTTAATGCTCATAGTGTTTGAGAGCGTAGACCGATCCAAAGTTATTCTAACAAAAAAACAACAGAGTTTGTGGTTGAACACCCAGCTGATGTTATCCTAGCAATTCATACGATTAAAGTTGATGCAATCCTAATCAAAAGCACGAGATTAAAGATGTTCGGACCGCCAATGTTATCCTAACAATAATTAAAAGAGTATATAATGTGAGCCCAGGCGATGCAACATTAGCAAAAAATACAGGATTAGAGAGCACAGAACAAAGAAACACGCGATTAGAGAGCGTAGACAAGTCGATGCAATACTAACAAAAACACAGGGATTAGAAAGCTTAGGCCAAGTTAAAGCTATACGAACAAAAAAGTAACAGAATTGGAAAGCGTTGGTCAATATGTTACTGTCCTAACAAAAAAAAATCATAGGATTAGAGAGCACGGACCAAGCTGGTGCTATCCTGACAAAAGACGACGCTCTCGCGCCAATTAGAGAGCGAGCGACGAGCGGGCGGGACGGCGCGTGTTGGCGCGTGCGCAGGGCGGCCCGAGGCGTTCTCGCGCGCCAGCCTGCGCCTCGCCGACATCAGCAACCTGCTGGGCGACGACTGGGTGGCGCTGGCGCTGCAGCTGGGCCTCACCACGTCCGACGTCAACGTCATCAAGTCGCAGCAGCCCGGCGGCGGCGCGCACCAGGCCATGGCCATGCTGCGCCTCTGGCTGCGCACCGCCGGCAACAAGGCCACCAGTGAGTCCCCTCGACACCACGCCTTAGCCCTTGCCCTTGCCGACTATACAGCTTATGGTATCTAGTATACAAAATTGTGGGAATTCTAATGGGGAATTAAGTTGACGGAGATGACTTCCATTATTTCTTCATAATACATAAAAATCACAGGGTTAAAGATCGTAGTCCAAGTTGATACTATCATAACAAAACTCACAGGAATAATAGAGCGTATGCCAATCCTTGCTTATCCTAAGAGAAAGATGGTTTAAGAGTTTGGGCCCAGTTGATATGATAAAAAATATAGAATTGGAGAATTATGTCAAGTTGATGTTACCCTGACATAAGTCACAGAATTAGAAGGCGTGGGAAAATTTGGTGCAATTCTAAGAAAACATTCAGAATTATTTCTTCGTGATATACAAAAATCAACTCTTTTTGGTTCTTGTTTAATACGCTGCCGTACCGTTCGTCGGATTATGATGAAACTGTGGTGTTTCTGTGGTGGTTTGGGTAATTTTAAACAATTGCTGAACAAACAATAGTAGATTGAGATCTATTTTATTTCCATTAATTTAATATGAACTGTTTTCTGAATTGTTTTATTTCCTCGTTCCACTACGGCGAGAGTGTAGGCCCAAATGGAAATTGAGTAGATTCGAAAAATGACCGAGCAAATTATAGATTATATTTTGCATTAACGAGTGATCTCATTTCCAATCACTTTCCTGGTAATTCTAATAGTTGAAGTTATTGTGTTTCCTGCTATTATCTTCTTTTGCATTAGTATTAGCATTATTAACCTTTTTCATCTTTAGGCAAACTGCTCCCTGCACAGAAGAATGTTAATGAAATACTGATTTAACAGTACATAATGGAGTTTCCCTTACATTTACTGATAATTCTAGTAGTATTTACTGATAATCTTGATTACTTCCTGTATTATGAAATTATAACTCAATCTGACTATTCTATTCTTGCATTACGACTCAGCAAGATGTTACAGTCCGATGTTTACCATTGATTTCTCTGGTTCATAACCACATCGACACGGGGTTGCCATTGACACATAAAGTATACATTTTTACTGTAATAATCTTTTGGGGGCTCTGAATATATCCTTATCATTTGGAAAACGAATGAACATTTGATCAGAAATACCAGAAACGTCGGATGCATTCAGTAAAAACAGAATATTTTGTGTTATACCACAAATAACTGAATTCGACAACTCGCCTTTGCTGCAAAACAGAAAAGAAGCTGTGACTCCAACGTATTCAATTCTCAATCTCATGCAGTTATTTCATTATATTTGATGTACGAGTATCTTTGTATTTCCCACGGCTTTAAATTAGAAACCTTTTGCATTTGTAAGTAAAAAGTGAAAGCGTAATTTGCGAACGAAAGAAAAATTATTTTTTATTTATTTACACATCTTAGGATTCATCGGTGCTATCTCTTTAAGTCTCTAGGTCAACAACTCCCGAAGTTGATTAAGGTATTAATGAACAGGGAGCTCGTGACAGTTCCCTTACGTTGGGGAGGCTGTTATATGGAGCGTGAAAGTAGCTGAAGCGTATCTCTATATTAACTCGAGTTCACACTTTCTCTCACTTGATAGTCAGAGTTGTGAGTGTACATAACTCACCTCCGAAACCCAGTTTACGATAGAAATAATTTTTTTAATTTCGTTATCAAAGAGTTTTCTAGAGGTCTAGATCTTTTAGTTACTATTTTGTGAACCAACTTTAAGGGTGCGATCTACCATTTTCTCCCAGAACTTTTCTTTTCGAGAGACACGTGGTGAAGCAGACAGTGTGCTCCCCTTCTACCACTGGGAATGTGGTTCAAACAACGGTCGATTCATGTGCAATTCGTGGTTGCTCCCCGTTTCCTGTGCT
Source organism: Gryllus longicercus (assembly GCA_038098605.1). Classification (NCBI taxonomy): domain Eukaryota; kingdom Metazoa; phylum Arthropoda; class Insecta; order Orthoptera; family Gryllidae; genus Gryllus; species Gryllus longicercus. The sequence continues at coordinate 1,018,949 of JAZDUA010000530.1, forward strand.
TTTGTTTGATGTTTCCGGCCACGTTAGCTGCTAGGTCACTAGGCTCTTGGGTGTAGTGAATGTTTTATTCCGGGAAGTGATAGTGTTTTCCTCCCCGACGGTTGCTGAGATTCGACGCCGACCTGCCCTGAATGCTTGCGAGGGGTTTCCCTCTCCAGGAATCTCCGCCAGCGGGGGCAGTCGGGACATGCTCTCAGCTTCCTATTGCTGTCCAGACATGTGTTTGAGTGTGAAAGGCGAAAGGTTAGAACAAGGAAGAGGGTAGGAAAGATTGCGTACGGTCTGTGGTATGTTTGTAAGAGTACGGGGCCGGCATTCGCCTTGTTCTGATAAGAAAAACGACGGGAAACTACGGAACAGAGCAGCCAGCCGTTAAAATTGTCCTCCAGCAATTAAATTCTATGTTATTATGAGACCAGTGGCGAAAATGCGGCACCTTCAGGACTCGAACTCTATTTACTCTCCCAGTCGGATTCGCTACAGAGATAACGTCAATGCTCTATCCATTCATGCCAAGTACCTTCTGACAGAGAGTTCCTAGGTTCGAGTCTGGACGGTGACAGGATTTTCGACACTAGCTAGACAGCCAGGTCGGATTCAGCCGCTGACTGGAGGAGAATTCTAGCGGCCGACTGCTCTGATCGGTAGTTTTCCGTGGTTTCTCCGACCAACACCTGGCGATTGCCGGAGCAGAACCCTATCAAACGGCCCACGGACCGCATGCGATCTTTCCTTTCTCTTCCTTGACCTATCCTCACTCCCTACATTAACATCCACTTCGCAACCACGCAACCGGGAGAGCGGTCGGGAGCTTAGAGCTTGTCCCGCCTGGGACGATTCCCCGCTGGTGGAGATACGTGGTTGGCAAAACCGATACACGGATGAAGCTCGGAGACATCCAGAGGGGGAAGACTGCGCCACCTTCCGAGGAAAAACATGCATTACACTTACGGGACTAATTACCTTAGCAGTTGACGCGCCCGTAATCACTATCAATCAATGAATCAATGAATCTGAGCAGAAAATCGTCCACTCGGGCGCGGCGCTGGTCCCGCCAGGGGCGAGAGCGTGACGTGTGTGTTGGTCGCGCAGGCAACACGCTGGAGGTGGCGCTGCGCAAGGTGGGGCGCGACGACATCGTGCAGCAGTGCATCTTCAACACGGAGGAGGTGGAGCGGGCGGTGGCGCGGGTGCGCGCCGACCAGGCCGGCTTCGACGCCCTCAAGGAGGAGATCGGGCCGTCGCGCGACGCCTCGCTGCGCCGCGACGCCGCGCTCGACGCCGCCTTCGAGGAGCAGGACATCATGAAGGTGCGCGCGCGCGCCCGCCCAGGGCTGCCAACGCCCCAACGCAAACGGGGACGTATTCGTATCTAAACACACACACACACACACCAAACAACAATATTTTAGAACCAGACAATGATGCATGAGTAATGAATACATCATAACGCTGGGCCGCCAGTGTTGCCAATACCTGAATGAAAATCGAACCAGATTCGTCCGAAATAAAATCTACAAAAACACCTACCAACAATATCTTAGCACCTGTCAAAGACGTATGATTACGAAGCCTGGCGTGTTGACAACTTATTTGAAATGGAACCAGACTTTCAAAAACACTATTGAAAATAACCATATTTTATACTAAATATTTCACTACCTGGTCACAGTTGAAAATATACGTTTTCTTTTTCACAATCGTCAATCACCATTGCGCCTTCACAGTAATTTAGCATGATGTAATGGTTATAAATATTTTGACTCTTCAGAAAATTGACTGTCCTAACCGGGAATCGATCCCAGATCTCCCGGTACACGCTTAGTTGCTCTGTCTACTTCATCTAACTCTCCGAGCTGCTTTTAAGGGATAAGAGTCCCATTGATGATTATTCAATTTACCACCTGGGCACAGTTTTAACTAGACTGTTCGAAGAATTGGCTGTATGGGTAGCTCAAGAGTTTAGAGTATCTGTGCGAATACCAGGGGGAGCCGACTCGATTCCTCGATGAGTCGCTCTATTCTTTGAAGAGTTAAAACAGTTATTCCAACGCCAGACAATGCCTTATTATTACATTACCTTATCCTAAATATCATATTTCTTCTCCATGACTATATTGTTAGAAAATGTCACAACGTAATTCAAGACTTACGTAGCACTACATTTACAGCACTAACGCTCATTTGAAGTTTGTTTACATTTTATCATAAGCACTTTCCTGAATACTCATTAGACTCCGATGTTTCACTGGGGAAAGTACGAATTCAGAACAGCACGTAGAGATCTCAGGGAACATCTGGAAGGGATCGCAAGTCCAGTACTCCGAGACTACTTATTAAATACATACTATTTAAAACATATTTTCGTTTTTCTGAAAATATAATCTAATTAGCATCTCGCTTTTTAAAGAAGAAATATATATATATATATATATATATATATATATATATATATATATGTAAAACTACATTTATATTAATCTCTAATTATTTTTCAGGAGTCCGAATCGGTAGAAGAACTCGTCCAGGCTGAGAAGAAAGAACCAAGAAAAGGTAAAATTCTAATCTCAGGGTTTCTTTCAATTCTCAGGGCAATTTAGGCCGCAGTTTAACGGTTAAGTTAGATTTGAATTTGTATTAGCTCTTCCATGATAATTTTAACAGTATCAAGAAAGTGTGTCAAAATATATCTAAGAGGTATATTTTAGGTATACTTAAGTTTTCTTAGGAAACGTGTCATGCATATTTGATGCAAGTGCCACAAAACAAAATTGAAAAGCCTAACATAAATTCACTCTGCCAATTATTGAATTATAATTCATATTTTCCTGTAGACATTTACCCGTAAACAGTTTTTTGTATGCATTCGGTGAAGTACAGCGCATAGTAGTTTTCTTACTATACCATTCATCCTCATTATTTAATAATAATAATAATAATAATAATAATAATAATAATAATAATAATAATAATAATAATAATAATAATAATAATAATAATAATAATAATAATAATACCGTTTCTTCAATATCGTGCATGTATTTTAAAATTACATTAAAGGCTTGCAATAGAAACATTGAAAATTGTTTCTAAAGAAAAACATATTAGAAAATGCCGCTCGTAAGAATCTCCAAGGTTATCCGCAACTCTCGCAATTAACCAACAAGCCAGCTATCCAGCCATCCCCATGTGAGATTAAAAGGCTCTTGTGATTTCCCTTACTGCACCAACGCGTTTCAAATACTCCTTTAAAGCGGACACACCTGTAGAGAAAGGCATCTTGGTGGATGCCATCGCCCGCACGACCCTCTAGGGAGCGCGCCCGGCGGCGCGGCTCACCGCGCGTGAGACGAGCGAGATGAGCTTCGACCGCGCGCGGCGGCGAGGCTGAGCGGGGGGCGGGGCCGGGGCGTGCGCAGAGGACAAGCTGGGCGGCGCGGCGCCGGCGCTGGCGGCACGCGCCGCGCTCGAGGCCCTCGTCGCCGACAAGCTGCCGCCCGACGCGGACGAGCGCGAGCGGGACGAGACCAAGTACATCGGCGAGGAGAAGACCGTCGTGGAAGAGGAGCGACGCACCGTCGCGCAGCTCAAGGAGATTTTCGCACAGGTACGCACGCACGCGCACAGGTGCCAGCCGCGTGCGCGGGCGCGCCGCCGCGCCGACGGCGGCGTGGCCGGGGGACCACCTGTCGCATGCGGGAGGGGGGGGTGTGCCGCAAGCATGAAACGAATTATTTTCTTCTTTTTTATATTCCGGTATGTCACGTAACTTTCGTATCTTCGTCATTCTTGAACGGTGAGAGCCCATTCACAAACATAAACATAAGCAAGGCGTTAACATAAAAGTTAGAACTACGTCCGTAAGCGGGCTCATTCACAATGCGTTCGCATTAGCAAAACACGTAGGACGTTAACTTAAAAGCTTGCAAGCTTCAAGCTTCTGTGCTTATGCTTACGTAAGACGTAAGAAATGAACCAATCACAGAACGGTAACTCAAAATCGAGAATCGAAATTGGAGTGAAGTCGATAGAACTAACGCCATATGAGACATAGACACAGTCGATATCTTGAAATCGATACTCTCATCCAACCAGAAAGTCTCACAACCAATAGAACTAATTTTTCTTACGTTTATGTTAGGCATTGTGAATACTTCAATCCATCGCTTATGTTAATGTTTATGTCTATGCGCTATGCTTACGTTTACATTTGCATTGAGAATGGACCTTTAAAGATTTTACAGATTTTGCCTTCAAAAATTTTGCGCAGAATTATGAGGGATTGGAGTATATGCAAGTTTTCTTATTGAAACTATACTAGGTGCGTTTGGAGCAGGAGCGCAATGTTCTAGTTTGAAATCAAGATCTTGCTCCTTTTCATATATGGTTTGTAGCATATAACTTTCGTTCCTCTCATCATTAGTTTAATGATTTGGCAATAAAGTTTGCCGAGATTTATGAGGGATTGAGGTAAGTGTTTTAAATGGAACTATGCTTATTAAATGCGAACAGTTCGAACATTTTAAAGAATCGTTTCAAAGGTCATTCTTGAACCCAACCTCCACCGCTGCAAACAATCCGGCTATGGAGTAATGGCACCATCCTAAATATGAAATCGAACGTCCAAACAGGTTTCATTTTGAAGTTTACGACATAAGAAACATACCTTGTGACCCTCAGAAACACGTCAACTTAGTTTTGAAGAGCTCAGAAGCCATCGTTTTTGATTTATGCTCATGGCAACGTGTGATTATGTGTATTGCGTATTGCATGCACATCTGCTATTTCCCTCACATAGTCTCGGCGCTTATATTTTTCTTCATAAATATGTTTGATGCTGGCCTGGGGAGGCAGGTAAATTTCTACCCGCCAGTAGCTGACTTACTGATCTTGAGCTAATGATTTCTTGGAAATGGTACAAAACCATCATCGTTTGATAGAATACAGTGAGAGGGAATACTTCAAATCAATGTTCATATTTGTAGGAATTACAAGAGAAAAAGTAAATGATTTAACCCCCAAACGATTTATTATCTCTTGCGGTTATGCGCAAACTAAAATTCAATGTTTGTAAAATTCAATGTTGATAACTTTTTGTCAATGATGAGTGAGGAAATTTCATAAAACAAAGTTACACATGTAACATATTTGTCATGGTATCCCTCATTGATGTGCAACTCATTAAACACTGATGTTTGACACAGAACGTGCATCGCTATTGCCATGCAAACACAAAATTTCATGGCTTTCAAATTCAGAAAATTTTGTAGTGAAGGATGAACACAAACTCGATATTGCTTTTGACTGTGATCAGTCTGTTCCCTGAGAAATCGTGTACTTACCAAACACCAGTGTAGGATGTGTTGCTCATCAATAAAGAGCGCCATCTCCAAAATAATACATGCATAACTTTATTATATGATTTTTCTCACTACATGTTTATTGGCAGAAAGATATCTGCTACTCCCATCCATGCTCTAGAGGTTTGAAACATTTATTTTGAACTATCCTGCATTTTGAACACGATTTATTCTATTGTTAAAATTCAACAAACTGATTTCCCTTATTGATCGCATTTATTCAATACAAAGATTTCCATTTTTGTTAATTTATTTTTTAAAATTTATGTAATCTTAACGTAGATTGCGCCAGTTTTTCTTTTCTTTGTCACAAAATATATTTTGTATAATTTTCCACATACATGGAAGGTTACTATTTTGTAAACTTTTTAATTACTTATACTTATGTTACCAATTGTAACATTTTGAATCTTTGGCTTTACTTACAAACTCAATTAAATTGTACCCGAACACAGGCATTTGCTCATTCGGGTGCATCTACTGTATTTGTTAACATACATGAAAACGATTGATAAATGTCGTTGATATATTAGAAAATCTATGTGAAAAAAAGTAAATTTTACAGGAGGAAGAAAAAACACTTTTTGATGTTAATAATGTACAGTGTGCTAAGTTTCAGCACTCTATACTTTCTATATAATAGTATTAAATAATATGTTTGTAATATTTTTTTCCTGAAAGCACCTCTCATATGGCTCTTACCACTTACGAGATATTCTATCATCAATAAATTCTAAAGGTCACATAGGAGGCTTTTATTTTCTATTTTAAGACCACAAATCCTAGTTTATTTCGTAAATTTTCTCATCAAATTAAAGAATAAGCAAATGCCGAATCATTGATACTAAAATGTAAAATGTGGCAATTCTTTCACAAAGGAGGTTGTCCATCATCAACCACAATACGTTGCATCTGCTTGCACAACGTGTGCCGTGGTAATTGCAAAGGTTGGCCTGGCCGTGTGCGGTGACGTGTCTCCTCCACTGCCCGCAGGACAAACGGGACCGGCAGTACGAGCGGCAGCCGAGGCAGGTGGCGGCGGGACTCGCGTCGGACGAGGCCGACTCGCCGCGCCCGCCCTCCACCGCCGAGGACGCGTCCTCGCGCCTCTCGTCCTCCACGCTGGAGGACAGCACGGCGGACGAGGACACGGCGCGCCCGCGGCCCGCCCCCGCACCCGCCGCCCCCGCCCCCGGCGCCGCCGCCGCCGCCATCGCCACGGAGGCCGAACGCCGCGACTCGGCGCTGTTCGAGGGCGTCAGCCAGGAGCTGGCGCGCCTCGACACCACCTACAAAGTCACACCCGCCCCGGAGAGTGAGTATGCCAGGCGAGACACACCGTGTGCCCGGCAACGAAACGTGCTTCTCGCAGCGCTGACCAACTTGTTGACGCTGGTGGTGATTATATTAACGGTAGCTTTGTCGTATATTTTATATACAGCGGTTCGCAACCATTAGAAATGCTACCGTTGCACAACGGGGAGGGAGTAGAAGAGTAAGACACATTCAGATTCCATTCACCCATCGCGTCGGTTAGCTAAATATTAGTAAAATCATTATAGAGTTTGGAGAATTTATATTTTTAGCACGAATAGTAGCAGGTGATGGGAAACTTGCTGACTACCTACAAAGTCACACCCGCCCCGGAGAGTGAGTATGCCAGGCAAGGCACACCGTGTGTCCAGCAACGAAACGTACGGTTCGCAGCATTGACCAACTTGTTGACGCTGGTGGTGATTATATTAACAGTAGCTTTGTCGTATATTTTATACATAGCGGTTCGCAACTATTAGCCTTGCCTAGTGGTGAGGGGTGAATCGGAACGCTTTCAGATTCCATTCACTTATCTCGCCCAGGGATTAAATATTAGTGCAATCGTTAAAGCGATAAGACTTTTTAATAAGGTAGTAAATTAAATATGAGTGAAATCGTTAAAGCGATAATAAGCAAGTGGTGGAAAACTGTGATTTTTTCTCTCAACTTGAGGATTCCCTTAACCACTGCTGACTGTAATTATAATGGAATTGAACTGTACATCGCTACTCCTTGCTAATGCCTACGTTATTATAATTTCTCCCAAAGAAAACCAATCTCTATTGATATATCAAAAAGAACTCACGGTCTCCAAATAAATGATACAATACTGAAGGCATTATGAAGATAATTTGAAAATAGCTACATTGTAGAAATTTAAGGCATTCTGAAGAATTGCTTAACCTCATATCAAATAACAAATGGAAGTAACATTGGTGCCAAGGATTCTACACCGACTACTTGGTAATTAATAATAAATCCTACAACTTAAATAGGTACTTCAGATTTTTGTCTCACAAAATGGCATCGTATTAGTGTAAACTATCGCAGAAAACAAATTAAATTTTGATAGAAAGAAAAATATAAAGACGCATTTGAATATATTCGTGCGTCTTTAAAAAACGCATTCTTCACAAGTTGTTTTTGACGGGAAAAAGATATCGGAAGGTGTATTCACTCCAGAGCGGCAATATGTGCTGTGTAGTGGCCGTGAGGTCTTGTAACATTTTCGACATAAACTCAAACGACGGGCGATGGAAATCATGTGGCAGAGTAGTATGCCTACTGCGAGTTCACTGCCTGGCAGTGGTATTTCTATGCACTAAGGCTTCGCAAAAACTCTAGACTTTTGCATAGTGTCCTACTAGCGTTGTTTGTCCTGAAGATAAACGATAAAAGCGAAAAAGCTAATCAGATGTATCATTATTGGAAACAAATTTTTCTCAAAGGCTTCCGAGTGAATTAATATTTTCTTCAAACGTATTTAATTAGAATTTTGCGTCAGATAAGAGTGCTAGACCAGAACATTTATTCCTCTCCTTTTGAGGAGCAATATATTTTTCATAACATACACGAAATATTTATGAGAAATATTAGAAATGTAATGATGAGCAATGAATAGTTTATCGAATAAATTTCTACATTACTTCTGTTTCCTTTACGATTAAACGATGATCGTAGGGTATTTTTTTATTTATCACCGTAAAAAAGTTAAGAATTGAAATGCTGATACATTTTCATGCAAAATGCAACATAATACAGGGTCGTGTGGGTGATCTGGGCTGTCCGGGTGACGCCGCGTCGAAGGCATGGCTGGTATGCACACCAGCCCTGAGGAAGACCACGACAGGATGGTCGAAACGTCGGCAACTCAGCCTTCGACGCGGCGTCACCCGGACAGCCCAGATCACCCACATGACTCTGGCCGCGGAAGCCTACGACTTCATAATACAGGGTCCCTGCAATGTCACATTTATGAGCTCCAACTCTTATTAAGAATTTCCCCCTCTATAATGGGGAAGGAATCATTAGCACCATGTTGTTTGGAAATCAAGAGAGGACTGTTCTAAAATGTAATAAAAACATGCAAAACTTAAAATCATTAGGAAAAACACATTGCTTTCACAAGGATACTTGATTTAGATAATTCACAGTTCTGTAAAGGATAAGGAATGTAAAGGGGCATGATTTCTCACCGTATGCAACTGAAATTATTTTAAATAGAATTCTTTGTGAGCTAAATGGGCATTTTTACATGTTGGCATTTTTCTCGTAGTTCAATCCGTTTCCGGTTTTTATTTGGTGATCCGTACGGTGATTCTTATGATGATTTCATACTGTGCATCACTGCATTCAGTAATGAAGAGTCACTATAGAAGTAGAATTTCATTATTTATCACCGTATTTGGCATCTTAACCAAGGAAAAAAATATAAGATGTATAAGCGGTGAGAAGAGGCACAACATTTACACATTTGTGAACTCCTTTCGTGAAAGAATCGAAGTAACTCTTATAGTTCGCGAACATCTCATTCTTCATTTAACTTTTTCATCAAAAATATAATTAGCAATTTTTCGATTATTAAATTAGGAACTCAATTTGTTTTTTCTACCATGCATTCCATTACAATAGGTCCGCTACCTCCGAATTACCATGGGTACACGAGTGCTTTGGAAATTGTTGTAAAGTTTCTGTCAATTTGTCTGAGAATTTCCAAGATACGATGGGAATTTAACAGGACTATTTCATGGATGAAATTTGAATTTAATATTACAGTTAATGCCAATTTATCATACACCTTTAAAGCTAATCTTATATCTTTACGATTTTTCAAAAAGTTCAGAGAAAACATGAATCAATCTCTGGTCTTCATGGCCGCCTGCAACAATCAAACAATCGAAAGCGCCATCTATCGACGTACTTGTTTAGTGAGGATGAGACGATTTTTTTTTTCGAGGAGGAGGTTTTAACGAAAAGCGATAAATGTTTTGAGAATGACTATTCTGATTGGCTTTCATCAGCTGAATTCTTGAACGCTGTAGATCTCTATTTCATAAATGGAATAGTCACTATACTCCACATTAGGTTGGAGCAAATGAGATCTGTCATTGACGTTTCTTTTTAGAAATTATTTCAGATAAGTAGTATCTTTATTTCTTCTTCAAAACCGAAACAAACTTTCCTGTCTTATCTTCTTTTTTAAAAACTGATATTATTATTATTATTATTATTATTATTATTATTATTATTATTATTATTATTATTATTATTATTATTATTATAGCCCGTTACAATCCCGTACAGGGCGAGGGCCTCCGATTGTCGGGTGGGTTACATAATGGTAGAATTTCCGAGCACTCAATTCGGGAACTTCCTCCTTCATACGCTTTTTACATACAAAAATGAGGAAATGTAATCACTATTTACACACACAATAAGGAACACTTCACTTTGTCACTGCAATTTTCACTTTGATTTCACTACTTAAATTTAATTAGACAACACTTCATCTTACTACTGTAATAAACAGGTATATGGCATTTTAATTAGAACATATATAAAGTATTTTAATTAAGAAATTGTAATAATATTAATTACTGTGAATATGAATTGAAACATTGAATATGTCTTGAAAGGAACAAATACAAATAATATATTCGGTACAGGTCAGAAGACAATATTTTATGACAGATTCTAAAACAGTTAAGCATCGTTGGAAAAAACATAGCTCCATAAAATATATTCTCCCGCCATAGATGAGCGGTAGCGCCAGATGATAAGAACTTCTTAGTGTCCGTTTATAAATGTATTAATTGTTTATATTCTGGTGAATGGAGTTACAAGGTTAGGGATAGTTTTCACCATTGATTTATATCGTTTTGAAATTGTCACAAAGAAGAATATTGAAAGAATTTATACAAATCACGTCGAACGAATGTGATAATATTAAAATGAATGAGACCTATCTGATTCAGAAATTAAGTTTGGCAATGCACGCCGAAGGGAAAAAGGTCACAATTACTGAATACCAATGTGTATTCTCTGTTCACTTTCATCACAGATTCAAACCAATTCGCAATATCAATTTGATTCAAAGAATAATCCATGTAAATGGTGTTTCATTAAATAGAAGTATTGAGTGGCAATTGTCGTAAATTGTAGAAACAAATTGTTTTCATACAAACATTCACCAGTTGGGGGTACTACAAAATAATATGTAACACCAAAGCTCACACTACTTTCGTGAAATTAATGCGAATAATTTATACATGTTTTTCAAAAACCACGCCCTCGAATTTTAGATTAGCACGAACGAGTGTCAAAATCATTGATTACATGACTGGACTAACTATAATATGAGTTGCTAAGACAACGTCCTCCAAACCTCCTTGTCTTTTCTTTCAAACCATATCTCCAATATGTTAGGAGGCCATGTTGGTGTTTGGTAGTTCTTAAGTGCTTCAGATACATTTTGTAATGATAACATTTATTTTCATTTTCCTCGTTTCTTGCCATTAGGTCATTTTTCACTCAATACATAATTTTATATTCATTCCGTGTTTCAAAAGTATAGGAATACAGATACTGTCACAATTAAATAAAATTATGAATAATCACACATGGCATAAATAAACGAGATAATCTATTTTCATGCAGTTAGCCATCTCAATTTTTTATAACTCATAACTTTTTGTGGAAGTGTTATTTGGTTATTAACAATTTAATATTATTATCGAAAGTGTAAAACGCAAGATCAATGATCAGCATCATTGCGTTTTCTAGAAAATAAAATTCAAGCAACCTATTTTTTGCCAATATGACACAAAAGACGAGTGGGATTCATTTACGAAGTAAAAAGGTCAATTTGAGTAAGATTTGGTTGCAATGATTACAATCACTTGCTCCTAAAGTAATTCTCACAAACCAGGAACACAGATAAAAAAGAATGTGGTAGCGATATCACGTGCATCATGTTTGACTAGTATCTGGTAATTAACAGCACCAAAATTTTTAAGTAATACTCAAATCCACCAATTAATAGCTAGGGCATTATTGTGAACTTCGCAATTAATACTTTTTCGTTTATTAAAATAGTACTATCATTATGTTTTATGATTTGTATTATGTCTGCAAACTCGCTTTTTTCTTTATTCAAAATTAAATAATTTGTCTAAAATCCATGCCCATGGAAATCACTAAGGAAATGTTTCAATTCATATTAATAGTAATCTATAAAGCGAAATTCTGCTTTTAATTCAGATTATGGGCTGTACATTAAAGATATTACAAATTATTATTAGGAAGAGGTTTAGGACAACTACTATCTATTATGCAACTACAATGATCATCGATTTAATGTAAGACATTAAGAGTTCTTATTCCAAATTAAATAATAAACTATCCATTGGGGCACATTCAATGATTAATCCTTCTAATTTAAATAAATGTATTGCCACACGTCGTTATATTAAAGAAATTTAATGCAAAAACTCGCTTTGCATAAGCGATAAACGAATGGCATGGAACATGGAATGTTCACCTTTTTAATTATTGATATACTTATCACAAAACTTTGTCTCAATGGGCACAGAAGAATAAATGTCAAAATGTTTTTATATTACGGGATCAGAAGCCAGGAGTTGGCTATCCAAACGAATGGAAAAGTCTCACACTCTCTGACTGGCTAATAGACAGTCAACAAATCTGCATGTTGTTCTTTTCTTATGATTATAGTAAATAAGTTAATTGTGACGATATATGATAATAAATAAAGCATTATTCAACGTGTGGTTGAAATCCACGTGTTCATTATGTGGAAGATTACTTAATGCGAGTGTGACTTTTAGTTCAGTAGATTTAATTATATGAAAATGGGAAATCTTTATTCTTTTCTACGAGTATTTTACAGAAACATGTTTAGGTATATTTATATATTTCTCAATTTTAGATTATACTACCATTAAGATTGTATATTTAGGAATCCAAGAAAGTAGATTGTCATGTTTCATTTTACTATGACAGTAGTTTTAAAAAAACATTAATCGCGGGGCCCCACTTACATTACCATTGACCATGGTGAAGCCACTTGAAACATTCGTACTTCGATTAATTTATTTTAAAGTACACTAGCGTCAATTGTTATCTTCACAGTTGCTAGGAATTAATTACAAATTATATTTTGTATAAAACAGTTTTTATTTGTGAAAAATTTTAATGGATACGATAAACCAAAAAAATACAAATAGAGAATGTTACTCATTTTGCACTGTTAGTTATTTAATTGGATTTGAATGATGTTTGGAACGACCGACACATCCAAGTAGGAGGAAAGGAAACTCATTTTTAGTTCATAATTTTTCACTAACGGTAAAAATGTATCCCAGTATATTACACCACCTAGCAACCGTACTGTGATGTAGACACCACAGGTAGACTACCGTATCTGAACTCCCTGCGTCAAGGAACAATTCCAAAATGGTTTTGTTTCTCTCTGTACTTGGAAGACTGACGTGCGTTGTTCCTCTGTTTCAGCCGTTCTTTCGCCGAAGGTTTCCAAGACGCCACCACCTAGCCCAGCCGAATTCAAAGACACAGCAGGTGAGCTGCCTGGCCCCACCTCCCCGCCACGGCTCGCCCCGCCACGGGGGCGAACGGGTGCTTGAGGGGCTTGCCCGCCCGCCCGCCCGCCCGCCGACCCCCTTTGTGTGACGTTCGGCGACAGCCGGCTGGCTATTAGGGGACCTCGCAGCACTTCCTTGGCTGCTTTTATCGCTTCCTCCCCCGAAGTGCGACTTTTATTAGGGCAAGAGGTCATCGTATATCGATTGCTTTTCATGTGGTCTCTTTTCATCAGATGGCAAGCTTTCAATTATCTCAAGACCGCTCTTTCACAAAACAGCTTCGTAACCAACGATGATGCTAATAAGACGCAGCATTATTTTGACTTGATTTGATGATCATTTTTGAGTCGTGTTCCCATACTATACTGTAGCTGAAAAACATATCTGACGACATATGGTTAAATTTGAACCACGCAGAATCCATACATTCATTCTTCACAAATGTTTGAAGCAATTGATTTTATAACAATTGTGTTGACAATGTTGTTAAACTCATTCATACGACTTTTACGACAGTAGCTGACTAGGTACTTTGAATGATAGATAAGGATTTCTAAGGGTTGACTACTATTTACAATGGAGAACAAGAAAATGATATCGGTGTAGTCATAACATTTTAGCCATTTAGCCTTCAATAGTGCTCCTAAAGTACGAACTAATCCAAATTGGGCTCCAAAAGAAAATTGTGCCAACATAATTATAATGATTATACATTTATAAGCTAACGTATTCAATTATTGCATATTTAATTTTTCTCAGAAGTGTATTTTGTTGATTTTAATATTCACAAATCACAAGCCTGGTACGTTGGGTTTGTTGTTCTGATCTATGGGTGATATTGATATTGTTGGTGGTAATTTCAGGCTTATTTCCTTTCAAAATAGACTTATGGAATAATTAAAAAAAAAACTTAAGTAATCTAACTTATTGGGCTAAAATGTCAAATTCACATAACCCAACAATTCTAAAAATGTAACTGAATTATTCCTAGATTGATTGATTTAAGTGAATTCGTTTGATTTCACAAGTTTTTCAAGACAAGTTACTAATATTTTCTTGCAACCTTTAATATTAACGAATGTGTATAATTATAGAGAGACTTCGCCAATTCAGTTCCTGTGTCTGCTAAGGGGATTAAAGTGACTCGATTAAAGGTCTCATCGATGAGAGAAGAAACCCTTCATGACCTCGTGTTCTGTTGAACTCATTCATTGGCGGATTGTAGGTAGGCGGAACTAGCCTCCATCGATCATGACGTTCACCATTAGATTCTTCATTGTTTTCACCATAAAAAATTAAAAGTTATGATATATTATTAAAATCGTATTATTTCAACTAAGTAATTAAGATAAGCTCTTAACTTTTTAAATATAGATTCTTTTTGTGAAACAATTCTCTTATTTCTGTATTTGTTTATATAACTGCTTTTAGTGCATAATTTTGATTTTTGAAAAGCTTTTAGAAATGTCACGTAAGCATTAGACATAATGGGAGAAATGAGTTTACTTAGTATCGTCGTTTTCTATTCATCTTCATTTGCCAACATTTTAACCACTGTCTCTTGATGTTATTGCTGACACGATGGTTATCATCTAAGAAAAAATGTCATAAAAAGAACACGAATTAAGAGAAGGGAAGTGAAGGTCAAGTGGATTACAAATAAAGCTACGATTTGTGAGGTAACCAGACTAAGGAGATGACTGCTCATTATTCAATGTTGTATCATTAAATAAGTTTCATTTACAACACTGGACATGATAATTCTAATCATGTGACTACATTCCTTCATTATCAGGTGAAATCATTACTGTTTTCTGAAAACAGTTCTTTCCTGAAAATATTTACTCATCAGCGACCAGCTTACAGTTATTTACCATCAACATTAATATTGTTCCTGAACATTAGGAAGCAGATGGAGGAGCCACCTAACTCACTATTTTCAGATCTGCATCATATGTGTAAATCTATGTGGGAATCTGCCATAATACTGTTCAAGTATCAATGTGTTCTTCCTTGTTAATTACACCAACCTCATTTTCATTACACAATGTTGAATAGTGATTATCATTAACGTATACAACGTCCATTCATTACATCAGCATACCAAAAAGATGCTTCATACCTTCACGTGGACAAACAGGACTCATTTCGCAGCCGTTTGGCACTTCGCACCCTTTCAACAGCGAGAAGCTACAGTTGTGAAGAGTGGAAGGGGCGATACGTAAGTAGCTGTACATGGCTCCCTCGCTGTACATTGCTGCTCCTTCAGCTGAAAGGCGGCTTCGCCCACGCACTTCGGAAGGGGACTTCGCTTTCCGCAACGCCACGTCGAACGCCCCCCCCCCCCCCCGAGTCGGCACCCGCTCGCCCCCCGGAACCCCGCGCAACGCGCCCCTCCGAATCGCCGCTCGCGGTTCTAGCACCGGTCGCGACGGACGAAGAAGACGGCGGCTTTTATTGTCTTTGTTGACGACATCGTGCGCATTCATTCCACAAAGGCAAAGATGTTGAGCACTTCTCAAACATGTTTATAATCTAAATCCATTGCTAAATTCTGTTGTTGCAATTTAGCCAACAAATGTTTTTGGTGCTGAAACAATGTCAATGTTCTAAAAAGTCATTTTCAATTGAGAAACACGACATTAGTTTTCAATGTTTCTAGACGTAATTCTATCTTATGTGAATGTCGAGTTACTTTCAAATAATAATCCTGATTCAGATTAGATTTTCCAAACAATATATTACATTGACCCATATTATTTATTTATATTTTTTTGGTTACATACATCATTTTCTAAAATAATTTCATAACATCTAAAAGGCTCTATAAATGAGGACATGTGCTCTTGATGAGAATTGCTCTGAATGTGCCAAAACCTAAATTAATACTTTTGTTTATTTTCACCCATTACAAAAAATGAACTATTTGGATAAAAGATAACGCATCAGTGGTGGAAACAGGAGGTAAAGAGGGCAAATAAATCTTTGCAATTGAAAGCTACAGTGTATATATATATATATATATATATATATATATATATATATATATATATA
The DNA here is from genome assembly GCA_038098605.1 of Gryllus longicercus. Taxonomy (NCBI): domain Eukaryota; kingdom Metazoa; phylum Arthropoda; class Insecta; order Orthoptera; family Gryllidae; genus Gryllus; species Gryllus longicercus. Next base: position 1,035,297 of record JAZDUA010000530.1, read on the forward strand.
TATATTATCGCTGATGAATCAATATATTCCAGCAACAAAATATTTTAATCTTGTTATTTTATTTTAATATACCAAAGGGAAGTAACATCGAGCATGGAACAAAATTATAATTGTAATCGATGAAATCGTACCGTCTCGCTTCAATTGCACAAAGAGCCGCTCCCTCTGGCTTCGCCGCCGCCGAGTGACGTTCGCGCGGTGCTAGAATCTCGGCCGCCCCCGCGCCCTTCCCCTGCGGTCGCCCGCCAACAGCAGCGCGTGTTGCAGGAGCCCCGGCGTGGCAGCCGGGCGCGGTCCCTGCCCCCGGCCCCGATGCGCCGCCGCCAGGTAGGCCCCCGCGCGGCCGCCCCCGCCGCCGCCCCCGCCGTAGGCGCCCGGCACGTCCCCCGGCACGCCCCCTCCCCCCAACACGACCGCGACCAGGCCCGTGGTTCAGGCCAGCTGCCCGCTCTACGCCCGGTGTCGTCTCCCTGCCTGGTTGAGATTTTTCCTTATACTGGACTTCAATTCAGTTCAGTTGACACAACGGAGGATCGAAAGCCGTTAAATAGATTAACCGTTCGCCGTCCGTTAACAACGATCGAAAAAAATACGTTGCAGTTAAATGTCATGTGAGTGAAACAATTCAAAGGAAGGATATTTCTTATTTTTATGAATTATTACTCCAACAAACTGGTATAACGAAAGTTATTGAAAGAAATACGGCCGATATCGCAAATACCGGAAATGGTTGGTTACAAACTTCTTCCATTATTTGCTCTATATCGACCGTATAGCGTTAATAATAATCAGACCAAATCGCGGATTCTCTAATTCAATGTCAGAAGGACGGAAGGACTTGACGTACTTTATAATCCAACACGAATAAAAGTTCAAACTTACTGCTTCTAGGGTAAAATCAATGTAAATATTTCAAAACATACTTATACACTGAATTTTGTATATAGTTTACTTTGTTTATTTCAACGGTTTGCTCTTCACCAAGCTAGTCGTCAATGATTAACTTGGAAGTTGTCCAAAGCAATTAAACATATTTAAACAGAAATATTCATACCCGTAGACATGATTGGGTGAAGTCGATAAACAATAAAACTTTCTGGGTTTTATTAATAGCTTCACACGCAGAGAGGAATTTCAAGATGCAAGAACAATTATAAGTCCTCCGGGTTTGCAGAGGGATAGGAATAAGGGGCGTCCAAATTCTCCAGATGCGGCAGTTGGCCTCCATCTCTGCTACCGGGCGCACGGTCGCCGCGTAGGGACCCGCGGGCGCTCCGGCGTCGCGCGCAGCCGCACGCGTGTTCCGACACGTGATCGCGAGGTGCGCGCGACGGCGAGGTCAGGTCGCGCCCGGCGCGCACGCACCCGGCGAAACCTCGCGACGCCGCCTCGGCCCCCGCCTCCACCGCCGCCCTCGCCCACGGCGGCGTAGGCGGGCGGCGCGCCCGCGGCGTAAGGTTTCGCGCGCTAACCGGATAAAGCCCCCCTCGCCCGGAGGAGGCAGGGGGACGCGGCGCGGCGAAGCGGTGCGTGGGCGGGGCAGCGGCGGGCGCACTGTCAGTCGTCGCCCAGCCGCTGCCGCCGCCGCCGCCTCCGCCTTCGCCGCCGGTGAGTGCCCGCGCCCCTTCGGCCAGGCCCGGTCGCGAGTCCCACACCCCTCCAAGAAGAAAGAGACGTGCCTGCTCTATGATCTCGCTCGCCCGGGGACGTGCCTGCGTGTACAGACCGTGTGTGGTAGCGTTGCGTTTGTAGTTAGTAGTGTAGATAAATAGATCGCACCTTCTGTCGGACAGCTCTCTTTCATTCTTTCTATCTTTTCTTTCTGCCTCTCCTTGTCTAAATACTTATTCTCTCCCCTTTTCAAGGCTCTCGGCCTCTCTTTCTGTCTCTCTTTCTCTTCGAGCTGTCTCTGTCTTTCTCTCTTCTTTCACCCACTGCTTCTGGTCCAAGGACCCACCCTGAGAGTAGCCCCAATCCTTTCTCCCGCTTCTGTGAGCATTGCCTGGGATCGGAATGTCTGGCCGCCGGCCGCCACAACGCATGGCACCGCTTCGAACCCCGCCTACGCCTCCCCTCACCCACCCACTGTGTGGCTTCGGGGCGACGCGGGCGGACGGTGAGAACGGCGACGGCGGGCCCCACCGCCGTCGCCTAGCTGCCCGTCGGCGCCTCCGCCGCCCTCGCCCCCGCATGCTCCCTTATTCCTCGTTCATGTGGCCACCGTGCCCCCGCATGCCGCTGTTCCTCTCCCGCTGCCGCGCTCCCACTGCTGTGGCACCGTTTCCGGCCCCGCCCCCCTCGGCAACGCGGCCTAATCCGATTGTGCGCATGCCGGCGCGCTCAGAGCGTGCGGCTTCGCACCTGTCGGTCTTCCCCGCCCCTCCGCCGCGTCCTCGTTTTCCCCGCCTCCGCCCCCGCCCTGTCCCTTCCCGCGGGGAGGGGCCGGACCAAGGGCCGCGGGTAACCTCGTTACCTCACGCCTCCGCCGGTTCGGCCCCACCCCTCCCCGGCCGCGCTCCGCTGTCACAACACGCCACAACACGACACCTCACACCCGCCGGAGAGAGGCTCGCATGGCTTAGCGATGTGTGGACCCCGACGCGCGCCCGCAGCGGGAGGCGGCGGCGGCGGCGCGGGGGCGGCGGGGCGCGTGGCCTCGTAAGGCCCGCCCCCGGCCGGCCGCCCTCGGTGCCGCCATGGGGCGGCACGCCGCGCCCGCCGCCCCCGCCGCCGCCGCCCGCGGCCCCGGCCCCGGCGGACGCGCGCTGCTCACCCTGCTCCTGGTCGCTTTGTGTGTCGCCCACGACCGCTGTAAGTAGCCCACACTCGCCCTGTGGCGCTTCCCGGTTCTTGGTTCTTTTTTTTCTGTTTTCTTTTGATTTTCCATTATTCAACCGCCGCGCTTGTAAATAGGCGGCCGAGCGCGCGGCCGTTGCCGCCGCCGCCGCCGCCGCCGCCGCCGCCGCCCTCGCCCCCGGGCCCGCGCAGGGGTCGTGGGCGAGGGCACCGCGATACAGACGCCAGCGCGCGCGCCCCATCGCCCCCGAGTGGGGGGCAGATGCGGGGCGTTACCGTCCCGTCGCCAGGGGCCGGGCTACCCCCTGCACGCGCGTGCACCCCGTCATACTTCCATGCCGCTTGGCAGGCCGCAAGGCCTCGAAAGCGCAGATGAAGCCAGCACGTGGAGCTGTCGCTCTCACCACCAGGGGCAGATCTACTAAGTTTTGCGGGGAGGGCGCAACTTCGGTTTCTTATATTGAAATTTTGAAAATATATATATTTATACAGATATTTTCGGAAGAGAATTATTCTTTCGATGTGCTTTGCACGTGATGGGATCATAACATAGTAATTGTTAAGAATGAATCCAGTAAAATTACGAAAAATGTTGGCTCTAGGGGGGGTGACATGGTCCCCCTGTGATCAGTCACTGCTCATCTCATTGACACGTGGCCCCATCAAGAATATCCATCACTGTACAGAATATTGTGCACTGCTTTTTATTATTATTGGGTGCAAAATGGTCAATAAAGCTAATGTATAATTTTTGAAGACAAATGTTCTACCTGTAGATACATATGTCATAAAAATCATATTTGAAGGCCATGAACGAAATAGATATTTAATGGTCATGGACGTAATGGCTTCATTTGTGACCAAAAACAAGCGGCATAGAGGTATAGCAGGGCATGCTCCCAGCTCGCGTCCTTCCATCAAACCGTTTGATGTTAATTTTTGTTGGTTTTTTTTACTCCACGACCGCCACATGGTGACATTTGTACTTGTTTGTAACTGTGCTCTAACTGGATGTCGTCTACTTTTGCCGCCGGCGGTGTGTCAGTTGAGAACGAGTGCGTGTGTGTCGTGTGTGGAGCGTGTATGTGTGTGTTCCGATTGACTGACTTGCCTGCTAAGCTGCGAGCGAGCAGGGCTCCCGCACGGCCCGCCTTAATGTCGCTGTCTGTCTGTCTGTCTGTGTGTGCCACCCATCGCGACGCGGCAAGCGCCGGCGTGGCCGGCTGGCGAGCGAGCGTGCGTTTGTGCGAGCGTTGCACTTTTGTGAGAGCGTGCGAGAAGCGTGCGTGTTACGCTCACGCCGCGGCCGCCACCGCCGCCCCCCGCCCCTCTTGGGCTCTGGCGGGGGCGGTGGCGCGCGCGCGGGCACTCCCTCCTCCCCCCCGCCCCGACCTTTAACCTTTGTCCCGTCCAGGTGAGTACATAGAGCAGGCTTCTCGACCTTCGTCTCTGTGCTGTCATTTCCGGACTAATCACCGTTTAATTTTTGATTGGTTCTGTAACACTGTAGTGTGTTGGCATGTTCTTCTAAGGGTTTCACCGGGGTAATGCTCAATCATGACTCCTATTCTGTCTTAATTCTTACCTCAAGGAGAACATGAAATCCAAACTGTTTTCTTACTCTCAAATTATTGCTTAATATACTATTATTGAACATTCCCTTCTGTGAAACCTCTAGAAAGCAACTAAAAAAAGCTTTGGCTTCAGCATTTTGGAATGCCGTGACGATTTCAATGTTGTAACTTGCTTTGGTCTTGTCTTTGTGTTTATTGATTTTCTGATGTTGGTACTTGTCCATCGGACACATCATGCGGGGTGGCCACGCGTTCAGGTTGCTAGGGTTTGCAGACCTGTAAGGGCGTGGCAAGTAGCGCTCCACGCGGCCACTCGCAGAATTCCGTGCAGGTTTCATGTGTTCACGCCCGCGAAGAGTCGGGTCAATAATCAGTGTGAAGTGCTCGTCGTCTAAAACAATGAATTCTTTACTTTCTGTGTCAACGTGAGTATATTATTCTGTTTTTATGACAACATATGTATAGTTACGAAAAAAATCAGTACTGTTTTATTCATAGTAAATATTGATAACATTCTTTGAGGTTATAAACTAAGTGGGTGTCAATATTGCAATTTTTATTTCACAATAATGATTTAACTTTGATGGATAGCTTTCTATGTTTATAAACATTTTACATTGTTGTCGTATTCGTAGTACTGTCATATTCGTAATACTTTCAACATATGTTTATAATTACTTTAAAATAGACGATGTCAATGTCGATTTTACATGTAATACGATAACGTGATATGCTCACATTTTGTACAAATTTTAAATAACGGACAACCTAATTTTATAATTGTAATTATACATCGTATGTAACTATTGGTAGAGTAATAATTACGCATTAGCGTTAATTAACAATAATATATAAAATATTTCAAGACAATGTGAATGAACAGGTTTTACCTTAACTGAAACGATAGATCATTCCGTTGGCGTTGAGATAAGTGATAAAATGTGGCGCGGTTAGGGTGTCGACGCGCTGTAGCTATGAGAGGTTATCGGGAGTGGGGCGAGAGAGGTCGCCCTGACGCGTGGCCTACCCCTTCACCTGGCGCCCCCGGCCTGGGCGGCGGCGATCGAGGCGGCGACGGCGGCGGTGGCCTCAACCACGTCTACCAACCACCACCGACACACATCGCCGACCAGCACACAGCAAGTGGCGCGCGTTCAAACGGGTGGTAATACGAATTATTCGCCGTCTTTGAATGGCAAAGCAACCTAGAACATTGTGTACGTAATCAGTCACACGAGAGTTGGGGTGTCATTCAATGTCATGCTACTTCAGATCACATTAAACCTATATCGGAAAACAATTCACGGTGTATTTAATATTGAAAAACAATGTGCTTAAAACAATTTCGGGGAAATGGGAAATATTGAAGGCCCCATAATATTCATTTATTTGCTGCTTATAATCTGCTTACTATCATGCTAAAGGCAAATATTTCATTAAACGTTGTCTAAAAAAATTGTTTGTGACCCAATTAGCTATTAGCTATACGAATTACTCATTCAATGATCACATGTTCATGTGATAAAAATAACACACGCTTCAAGCAAAGTGTTCTCTCAGTCAATATATTCATTCGGAATGTTAAATTATTACCTTTTCAACAATGGAATAATGTAATATTCTGTCATTTAACTGAATATGATTGTTTCATATCATGTTTATGTCAACACTTGACAATACATTGATAGATTTTTACAATTCATGTCACCTTACAATTATTGTCACGTATATTTAAAACATATTATTTAAATAATGCATCACACAGAATAATTCAGTTTCAAAATTGAACACAATTCTTTATGAAGTTTAAGTCCGAGTATAAATCTGATTCTCATTCTTTGAAATATCATTTTTGTAGTAATTACCGAACATTTAAATAACAACTGTAACTAAAATAACGAAATAAGAGGTTTACATCTACACATTACGGTATCGATTAGCTGTCATTTCCACAACGGCATTACATTCGGAATCGACAGATGACGTCATCGCTGCCAGGTACTCGTCGTGCACCTCGCCATCACGCACACAAACACGCGCACGGTCCAGGGGGCGTCGAGCCGTCACGCGAGCACTCGCCCCCGCCCCCACCCCCGGCCACGCCGCCGCCGTCGCCCCCGCGCGCCGCCGCCGCCGCCACCGCCGGGGGCGTGCCCCGCCGGCCGCTCTGACGCCGCGGCCCACCGCAAGGTAAGTGCTCCAGAGCCAAAGAGCCAGTCAGGAAGCAGAGGGGAACCTGAGGACAATAGCGCGCGCAGCTGTAGGAGGTTGAGATTGAGGCAGTCGGCGCCCGGGCGCCGCTCGCCCAGCGGGGCTTTCTTTAGGGATCGCGTCGCTTGATTGCATTTCTTAGAGACGCCGCGGGTCGGCCGGCGCCGGCGCTCGGCCCGGCCCGCGGCACCGCGAAGCCCCACGACGCTTCTGGCAGTGCAGCGCAGCCACCACACGCAAACAGCTCAAACGCACGTTTTATTAGGAATGTCAGTAAGGCGCAGTGCTCCTTCCAAAATTTATATTTGGTGAGTCGCGACTACATACGTTGCATTTTGTCACGATGATTTCTTAGTAAATTGCACAATGCCTCATGCATATTGGCTTATGCAGTACACGTCATATTGCAAATGACACCTGAAATGGCAAATAACGAAATTACAATGCTACTAAAAAACTTTTTCCAAAAAAGAAATCTCATAAAGTGACTTGAGCAAATAGTAATTTTCATAATTAACGAAACTGTTTATCCCTAACATTAGGGATTTCCTGAAAGTGGAAATTAAATTTGTAGACCCCCAGTGTGTTCAATATAATATTTACTGAGAAAGACGTGAACTAGAACTTCTTACGTAAATTCCTACGTGACTTATAGGTGCAATTTAGTGAAAAACTATTCATTAAATGCAATGCTCCAGTACGAGCAACCTAAACCGAGCGTCCGTGTAGAATGCTCTGTAAGCAAACGGCAAATGTGGTTGGCAATGAACACTGTCAGCAGCGGGCGAGGGCTTGTCTGAGAGCCGCGAGCGCCACGCGCCCCCAGCGCCCTACCCCACGAGCACGCCCCCGCCCACGCCCCGCCCCGCCCCGCCCCGCCCCGCCCCGCACCCGCTGGCTGCCTGCGGCCACGCCCGGCCCGGACCTCCGCCGCGGGCTGGCGCGGCGCGGGCCGGGCGGCGGCTGCGGAGGAGGAGGCGGCGGCGGAGTCGGCGGCGAGGGAGGCGCGGCGGCGCGGGCTGGCGGGGGCAGGCGGGGGCCGCGTGGCGCGCCCCGTAGTCCGCGGGGGCGTCGGCGGCGGCGGTCCCGCCGCGCCGCGCCCCGCTCCGCCGCCCACGCTCTGTTATTACTTGCTTCTTCTGGAATGGTTGATATACTTGCTGGCTTAGAACTTTTTATGATTTCTGCTGCTCTGTCACCGCCTCTCCGCCCCCTCCGCCACTCGGCCTCCCGCCCAGCGGGCGCGCCGGCGAGCGCACGCACGCACGAACCATGAACGAACGAGAGCGAACGCATGAACGTGAGAGAACGAGAGTGAGTCGAAAGAACGATGGCACGAATCTGTGGCTGAGCGGCGCGCAAGAGACAGACGACATCCCGCGCACGGGCGCGTCGGCCCGCCCCTGACGCCCGCGCGCGCGCCCGTCGCCCGCGACTCCCGCAGTCGCGTCGTCGTCGCCGCAAGATGACGACGACTCGCTGGACACGGACGGCTTCGAGGAGCCCTTCCTCCTGGAAACGCCGCCGCCGGGCGCGCACCCGTCCGCCGGCGCGGGCCTCGGCCTCGCCCGCCGCGACCTCCCCGCCGCGCCCCGCCGCGCCAGCGCGCTCGCCGCCGCCGAGGACTCGCAGCTCGACACCACCGACACCGACTGGAGCGCCGCCGACTCGGACGCGTCGGCGCCCGGCACGGCCCGCTCGGGCCCCTCGCCCGCCCCGCCCCCCGCCGCGCACCTGCGCCCCGGCGCGCTGCGCCTGCGGCCCGGCCAGGCGCGCGCCGCCTCGCCCGCCGAGGAGAAGGGCGTGCGCGACTCGAAACGCACGGAGCGCGCCAAGGCCGCCCACCAGGGCTTCCGGCCCGTGGAGCGGCTGTCGGGCGGCATCGCCGAGCCCCGCGACGCGCCCAGCGACGACGGCGACGAGCGCGCCTCGCCGCCCGGCGACGCCGCCGACGAGCCCTCCGCGGCCGACGGCGGCGCCGGCAGCAGCAGCGGCGACGAAGCCACGCGCACCGACCGCGGCACCAGCCCGCTCGAGGGCAAGGCCCTCGCCAGCCCCAGCCCCGTGCGCCCGCCCGACGGCGGGGGCGGGGGGCCTCCCGGAGGGCCCCCTGCCGGCGGCCCCCCCGGCCCGCCCGGCCCGCCCGGCGGCCTGCCGCCCGGCCGCGCGCCCGTCTACCCGCCGCCCACGCTCGAACTCGTCATCGGCCGCAAGGAGGTGCGCACGCGCGAGGCGAGCGCCAGCGCAGAGAGCCGCCTCACGCTGTACGGCGCGCGGGACGTGGAAATCTCGATCCGATCGCAGTCGCACATCAGCGTGACGACGACGCGCCGGGAGGCCGGCGGGAGAGAGACGTCGCAACGCGTCGACGTGGGCATGACGGCGTCGGCCGGCACCGGCGCCGCGCGCACGCCGGCCCCCGCGCCGCCCGCGCCCACCGCCCCCGCCGCGCCGCCCGCGGCCCCGTGCCCCGAGATCACGCCCGAAGAGATCACGCCCACGGCGCAACGGCCCGCGCCGCCGGCCGACGCCTACATCATCCCCCCAGAAACGGCCGTCACCGCCAAACAGCGCCGCGAGGAGACGGTCATTTTCAGCGGCAAGAAGAGCGTGTACAGATACGAATCGCTCGAAGCGACGGGGTCGCCCGCCTTCGAGAGCCCCACGACCGAGGACAGCGTTTCGCACCATATCACAGACACCGGCATCTCCCTGACGCGAGGCACCACCACCGACACGTTAACGAGCCCTGCGGGCGCGCCGCCGGCGAGACTGCTCCCTGACGACTCGGGCCGTCTCCTGTCCGACACGGCGGTGGACGTGGGCATCGAGGAGACAGAACTCACCGACGCGGGGTTGAGCCCGATCGCCCCCGACGACGTGGGCATCGGCCTCCTGCCTGCCGCAGACATGCTCTTCCTCGAAGAAGAACTAGTACTTGCTCAATACTGCGACGCGGCCTCGAGTCCGGTCGAATTCCGCACAGAATCCACATCCGTCGCCCTCTCGCCTTTGCAAGTGGAGACGTCCGAGGCGAGCGTTTCGACAGACCGCATCGATACCAAGGACGCGAGCGTCAGCCCCATACGGGACGACTCGTCGTCTGAAGCACTGGAAGAACGAAGAGGGTCCGGAGACGTCCGCGCGATGGTCCGCCTCCTCGAAGAAGGCGAGAAACTGCGCGCGCTCGAAAAGATGCAACGCCCGCCCACGCCCGGTCGCGTGGTGGCGCCCGCAGAGGCCGCGCCCGTACTCGCGGTCCCCGCCCCCGTTCCCGCTCCCGCTCCCGCCGCCGCCCCCGCCCCCGCCCCCGCGCCCATCCCCACTCCCGCACCCGTTGCGCCCGTCGAAGCGGCGCCCGTCCCGCGTCGCGAAGAGCACCGACCGCCGCCCTTAGCGGAGCCCGCGGAATTCGAACCGGAGGCCAAGCACAAGCATGTCTCCGTTCCCACTACGCCCAAACACATCGGACCGAAGATCCGAGAGCTGTCGCGAATTTTCACGCAATCCCTCGACGCCGAGCCCGCGCCGCCGGAAGCGGCCGCCACGGCCGCCGAGGCCCGCGAGCGCGAAGAGGCGCTGGCGCGCGCCGAGCGCAAGATCCCTGCGGACAAGGCGCGAGAGATAGAGGAGAGCATCCGGCGCTACCACGACCTCCGCATGCAACACGAGGAGGCAGCGGCCGCGGCGGAGGCGGCCCGCAGAGCCAGCGAACGGCCCTCGCCGCCGGCCGAGGAGTTCCCGCACCCGTCCAAAGTGATCGCGTCGATCGAGAAACGCATCGCCCGCGGCGGGGCGGCGGCGCCGCGCCCTCCCGCCCCCGCGGCCACGCCCACCGCAGCCGCACCCGCACCCGCGCCCCCGCCCGCCACCACGCCCCTCGACGAGAAGCCGTCGCTCGTGGAGGAGAAGTTGACGCAGCTGGTCAAGGCGGAGGAGCAGGTGCTAAAGAAGATCGAAGAGGTCATCCTCTTCGTCGAAGAGACGTCGAAAAGGGCGGACATGCGGGCGGACAGAGACGCGGCGGAGGAGAGGCCGGAAAAAGATGAAATCTATTCGGCGGCTCCCAAAGATGAGCCCGACGCCATTGCAACGCGTGCCAGGGAAATTGAAGATATAATTTCTCAAATAGCAGAAACAACAGACGCAGACGTGCCGCACGCTCGATATGTAGAAGCGGTAAAAACTATAGAATATGCATCACCAACGGAAAGAGAATGGAAAGAATTCTTACCAATTGAAGAAAAAGAAACAACATTAACTGTACAAGAATTAAAAGAAGTTTACACAGAAAGACTGAAAAAAGAAATAAGACTTAAAGATATTGAAATTTTAGAGTCACAAATACTAGATTACGCAACTGAAACAGGCGACAAGACAATCATGCACAAAGAAATGCCCCATGTTCAAACTCTCAAACAAGAAATAGAAAAAGAAATAAAATTAAAAAGAGATGACACATTAACACCAGAAAAAGAAAAAGATATAGAAATTTTAGAAAAATCCATCATGCATGAAGAAATTGAACATGTGCCACAAAAAGGATATTTGACCGAGGTAAGAGAAATAACATTTACTAAAAAAATAACCACGGAACCTACTCTTCTCACTATAACAAAACAAGAACTTGAGAAAGAAATTAAATTAGAACAACAATCAGAGATACAACCACAAAAACCACTCACCAAAAAAATTATAACAGCACCAGAAGTTGAGTCAAAGCAAGTTTTCACCGAGATATCCGAGACGATATCACCTGAAACGAAAGCCGCCGTGGTGTCAGAAAAAGCGACTCCCGTAAAGGAGGAGGAGAAAGAGGTTACGGCCAAGGTGGAAGCGGTTGAAGTAGTTGAGGTTGTGGAGAAGGTCGTAAAGGAGGCCGAAACATTTGTGACCGCCGAGAAAGTAGAAGAACGCGAAGAGGCAGTTGAGGAAGTGGAGGTGGAGGAACGGGAAGAAATAGTGACGGCGGTGGAGGAAGAAGTAGTAGAACCAAAAGAGGTGGTCGAGAAACGTTTGCCGTCGCCGGCTGTGGAGGAGGTAGTAGAGGAGAAAAAGATCGAGAAGGTAGAAATAACCAAGGAAGTGGAAAAATTAGAGAAGGCCGAAATCGTGGAAGAAGTGAAAGAGGAGGCTGTAGTAAAGGAGGCGGTGCCTAAGGCGGAGAGGACGCCCAGCCCGGTCGAGAAGGTTCCGTCGCCGGCGGAACTCGCCGCGGAACCCGTGCCCGAGGCCGTGGTAGTACCTGAACGTGAGCCCGAGCTTGAACCTGAAGTCAAACTTGAACCGGAGCGGGAGGAAGAACGCGCTCCATCGCCCGTTCCCGCGCCCTTGGTCGAACCAGCCGCCGTTAAGGAGGAGGCTGTGTCACCTGCGCCTTCGGAAGAGATGGTGGAAGCGAAGGAGCGCGAGCGCGTGTCGCCTGTGCCGATCGAGGAGGCGGAGAAAGAGGCGGTGCGACCGGAGAAGGCGCCGTCGCCACGTGTGGAAAAAGCCGAGAGCCCGACCATTGAGGCAGTTGCTGTAGAGGGCGAACCCGAATTGAAAGCCGAACCCGAACGCGAGCGATCCCCCGAAGAGAAAGTGAAAGCCGTGCCTGAACTCGAAACAGAACCCGAAGCCGAAGCCGAAGCCGTAGCCATAGCCGAACTTGAAACCGTGACCGTACCAGTAGACACTGTAGAGGCGGAAGTAGTGTCGCCGGTGGTTGCCAAAGAGGTCGCGGAGAGGGTGTCTCCTGAGCGTGAGGTAGCGGTGGTGTCTGAGAGGGCGTCTCCCGTGGAGGAGGAGGAGAAAGTGGTTACGGCCAAGGTGGAAGCGGTTGAAGTAGTTGAGGTTGTGGAAAAGGTCGTAAAGGAGGCCGAAACATTTGTGACCGCCGAGAAAGTAGAAGAACGCGAAGAGGCAGTTGAGGAAGTGGAGGTGGAGGAACGGGAAGAAATAGTGACGGCGGTGGAGGAAGAAGTAGTAGAACCAAAAAAGGTGGTCGAGAAACGTTTGCCGTCGCCGGCTGTGGAGGAGGTAGTAGAGGAGAAAAAGATCGAGAAGGTAGAAATAACCAAGGAAGTGGAAAAATTAGAGAAGGCCGAAATCGTGGAAGAAGTGAAAGAGGAGGCTGTAGTAAAGGAGGCGGTGCCTAAGGCGGAGAAGACGCCCAGCCCGGTCGAGAAGGTTCCGTCGCCGGCGGAAACCGCCGCGGAACCCGTGCCCGAGGCCGTGGTAGTACCTGAACGTGAGCCCGAGCTTGAACCTGAAGTCAAACGTGAACCGGAGCGGGAGGAAGAACGCGCTCCATCGCCCGTTCCCGCGCCCTTGGTCGAACCAGCCGCCGTTAAGGAGGAGGCTGTGTCACCTGCGCCTTCGGAAGAGATGGTGGAAGCGAAGGAGCGCGAGCGCGTGTCGCCTGTGCCGATCGAGGAGGCGGAGAAAGAGGCGGTGCGACCGGAGAAGGCGCCGTCGCCACGTGTGGAAAAGGCCGAGAGCCCGACCATTGAGGCAGTTGCTGTAGAGGGCGAACCCGAATTGGAAGCCGAACCCGAACGCGAGCCATCCCCCGAAGAGAAAGTGAAAGCCGTGCCTGAACTCGAAGCAGAACCCGAACCGGAAGCCGAAGCCGAAGCCATAGCCGAACTTGAAACCGTGACCGTACCAGTAGACACTGTAGAGGCGGAAGTAGTGTCGCCGGTGGTTGCCAAAGAGGTCGCGGAGAGGGTGTCTCCTGAGCGGGAGGTAGCGGTTGTGTCTGAGAGGGCGTCTCCCGTGGAGGAGGAGGAGAAAGAGGTTACGGCCAAGGTGGAAGCGGTTAAAGTAGTTGAGGTTGTGGAGAAGGTCGTAAAGGAGGCCGAAACATTTGTGACCGCCGAGAAAGAAGAACGCGAAGAGGCAGTTGAGGAAGTGGAGGTGGAGGAACGGGAAGAAATAGTGGCGGCAGTAGAGGAAGAAGTAGTAGAACCAAAAGAGGTGGTCGAGAAACGTTTGCCGTCGCCGGCTGTGGAGGAAGTAGTAGAGGAGAAAAAAATCGAGAAGGTAGAAATAACCAAGGAAGTGGAAAAATTAGAGAAGGCCGAAATCGTGGAAGAAGTGAAAGAGGAGGCTGTAGTAAAGGAGGCGGTGCCTAAGGCGGAGAGGACGCCCAGCCCGGTCGAGAAGGTTCCGTCGCCGGCGGTACTCGCCGCGGAACCCGTGCCCGAGGCCGTGGTAGTACCTGAACGTGAGCTCAAGCTTGAACCTGAAGTCAAACGTGAACCGGAGCGGGAGGAAGAACGCGCTCCATCGCCCGTTCCCGCGCCCTTGGTCGAACCAGCCGCCGTTAAGGAGGAGGCTGTGTCACCTGCGCCTTCGGAAGAGATGGTGGAAGCGAAGGAGCGCGAGCGCGTGTCGCCTGTGCCGATCGAGGAGGCGGAGAAAGAGGCGGTGCGACCGGAGAAGGCGCCGTCGCCACGTGTGGAAAAAGCCGAGAGCCCGACCATTGAGGCAGTTGCTGTAGAGGGCGAACCCGAATTGGAAGCCGAACCCGAACGCGAGCCATCCCCCGAAGAGAAAGTGAAAGCCGTGCCTGAACTCGAAGCAGAACCCGAACCCGAAGCCGAAGCCTTAGCCATAGCCGAACTTGAAACCGTGACCGTACCAGTAGACACTGTAGAGGCGGAAGTAGTGTCGCCGGTGGTTGCCAAAGAGGTCGCGGAGAGGGTGTCTCCTGAGCGGGAGGTAGCGGTTGTGTCTGAGAGGGCGTCTCCCGTGGAGGAGGAGGAGAAAGAGGTTACGGCCAAGGTGGAAGCGGTTAAAGTAGTTGAGGTTGTGGAGAAGGTCGTAAAGGAGGCCGAAACATTTGTGACCGCCGAGAAAGAAGAACGCGAAGAGGCAGTTGAGGAAGTGGAGGTGGAGGAACGGGAAGAAATAGTGGCGGCAGTAGAGGAAGAAGTAGTAGAACCAAAAGAGGTGGTCGAGAAACGTTTGCCGTCGCCGGCTGTGGAGGAAGTAGTAGAGGAGAAAAAAATCGAGAAGGTAGAAATAATCAAGGAAGTGGAAAAATTAGAGAAGGCCGAAATCGTGGAAGAAGTGAAAGAGGAGGCTGTAGTAAAGGAGGCGGTGCCTAAGGCGGAGAGGACGCCCAGCCCGGTCGAGAAGGTTCCGTCGCCGGCGGTACTCGCCGCGGAACCCGTGCCCGAGGCCGTGGTAGTACCTGAACGTGAGCTCAAGCTTGAACCTGAAGTCAAACGTGAACCGGAGCGGGAGGAAGAACGCGCTCCATCGCCCGTTCCCGCGCCCTTGGTCGAACCAGCCGCCGTTAAGGAGGAGGCTGTGTCACCTGCGCCTTCGGAAGAGATGGTGGAAGCGAAGGAGCGCGAGCGCGTGTCGCCTGTGCCGATCGAGGAGGCGGAGAAAGAGGCGGTGCGACCGGAGAAGGCGCCGTCGCCACGTGTGGAAAAAGCCGAGAGCCCGACCATTGAGGCAGTTGCTGTAGAGGGCGAACCCGAATTGGAAGCCGAACCCGAACGCGAGCCATCCCCCGAAGAGAAAGTGAAAGCCGTGCCTGAACTCGAAGCAGAACCCGAACCCGAAGCCGAAGCCTTAGCCATAGCCGAACTTGAAACCGTGACCGTACCAGTAGACACTGTAGAGGCGGAAGTAGTGTCGCCGGTGGTTGCCAAAGAGGTCGCGGAGAGGGTGTCTCCTGAGCGGGAGGTAGCGGTGGTGTCTGAGAGGGTGTCTCCCGTGGAGAAGGAGGAGAAAGGGGTTACGGCCAAGGTGGAAGCGGTTGAAGTAGTTGAGGTTGTGGAGAAGGTTGTAAAGGAGGCCGAAACATTTGTGACCGCCGAGAAAGTAGAAGAACGCGAAGAGGCAGTTGAGGAAGTGGAGGTGGAGGAACGGGAAGAAATAGTGACGGCGGTGGAGGAAGAAGTAGTTGAACCAAAAGAGATGGTCGAGAAACGTTTGCCGTCGCCGGCTGTGGAGGAAGTAGTAGAGGAGAAAAAAATCGAGAAGTTAGAAATAACCAAGGAAGTGGAAAAATTAGAGAAGGCCGAAATCGTGGAAGAAGTGAAAGAGGAGGCTGTAGTAAAGGAGGCGGTGCCTAAGGCGGAGAGGACGCCCAGCCCGGTCGAGAAGGTTCCGTCGCCGGCGGAACTCGCCGCGGAACCCGTGCCCGAGGTCGTGGTAGTACCTGAACGTGAGCCCGAGCTTGAACCTGAAGTCAAACGTGAACCGGAGCGGGAGGAAGAACGCGCTCCATCGCCCGTTCCCGCGCCCTTGGTCGAACCAGCCGCCGTTAAGGAGGAGGCTGTGTCACCTGCGCCTTCGGAAGAGATGGTGGAAGCGAAGGAGCGCGAGCGCGTGTCGCCTGTGCCGATCGAGGAGGCGGAGAAAGAGGCGGTGCGACCGGAGAAGGCGCCGTCGCCACGTGTGGAAAAAGCCGAGAGCCCGACCATTGAGGCAGTTGCTGTAGAGGGCGAACCCGAATTGGAAGCCGAACCCGAACGCGAGCCATCCCCCGAAGAGAAAGTGAAAGCCGTGCCTGAACTCGAAGCAGAACCCGAACCCGAAGCCGAAGCCGTAGCCATAGCCGAACTTGAAACCGTGACCGTACCAGTAGACACTGTAGAGGCGGAAGTAGTGTCGCCGGTGGTTGCCAAAGAGGTCGCGGAGAGCGTGTCTCCTGAGCGGGAGGTAGCGGTGGTGTCTGAGAGGGCGTCTCCCGTGGAGGAGGAGGAGAAAGAGGTTACGGCCAAGGTGGAAGCGGTTGAAGTAGTTGAGGTTGTGGAGAAGGTCGTAAAGGAGGCCGAAACATTTGTGACCGCCGAGAAAGTAGAAGAACGCGAAGAGGCAGTTGAGGAAGTGGAGGTGGAGGAATGGGAAGAAATAGTGACGGCGGTGGAGGAAGAAGTAGTAGAACCAAAAGAGGTGGTCGAGAAACGTTTGCCGTCGCCGGCTGTGGAGGAGGTAGTAGAGGAGAAAAAGATCGAGAAGGTAGAAATAACCAAGGAAGTGGAAAAATTAGAGAAGGCCGAAATCGTGGAAGAAGTGAAAGAGGAGGCTGTAGTAAAGGAGGCGGTGCCTAAGGCGGAGAGGACGCCCAGCCCGGTCGAGAAGGTTCCGTCGCCGGCGGAACTCGCCGCGGAACCCGTGCCCGAGGCCGTGGTAGTACCTGAACGTGAGCCCGAGCTAGAACCTGAAGTCAAACGTGAACCGGAGCGGGAAGAAGAACGCGCTCCATCGCCCGTTCCCGCGCCCTTGGTCGAACCAGCCGCCGTTAAGGAGGAGGCTGTGTCACCTGCGCCTTCGGAAGAGATGGTGGAAGCGAAGGAGCGCGAGCGCGTGTCGCCTGTGCCGATCGAGGAGGCGGAGAAAGAGGCGGTGCGACCGGAGAAGGCGCCGTCGCCACGTGTGGAAAAAGCCGAGAGCCCGACCATTGAGGCAGTTGCTGTAGAGGGCGAACCCGAATTGGAAGCCGAACCCGAACGCGAGCCATCCCCCGAAGAGAAAGTGAAAGCCGTGCCTGAACTCGAAGCAGAACCCGAACCCGAAGCCGAAGCCATAGCCGAACTTGAAACCGTGACCGTACCAGTAGACACTGTAGAGGCGGAAGTAGTGTCGCCGGTGGTTGCCAAAGAGGTCGCGGAGAGGGTGTCTCCTGAGCGGGAGGTAGCGGTTGTGTCTGAGAGGGCGTCTCCCGTGGAGGAGGAGGAGAAAGAGGTTACGGCCAAGGTGGAAGCGGTTAAAGTAGTTGAGGTTGTGGAGAAGGTCGTAAAGGAGGCCGAAACATTTGTGACCGCCGAGAAAGTAGAAGAACGCGAAGAGGCAGTTGAGGAAGTGGAGGTGGAGGAACGGGAAGAAATAGTGGCGGCAGTGGAGGAAGAAGTAGTAGAACCAAAAGAGGTGGTCGAGAAACGTTTGCCGTCGCCGGCTGTGGAGGAAGTAGTAGAGGAGAAAAAAATCGAGAAGGTAGAAATAACCAAGGAAGTGGAAAAATTAGAGAAGGCCGAAATCGTGGAAGAAGTGAAAGAGGAGGCTGTAGTAAAGGAGGCGGTGCCTAAGGCGGAGAGGACGTCCAGCCCGGTCGAGAAGGTTCCGTCGCCGGCGGTACTCGCCGCGGAACCCGTGCCCGAGGCCGTGGTAGTACCTGAACGTGAGCTCAAGCTTGAACCTGAAGTCAAATGTGAACCGGAGCGGGAGGAAGAACGCGCTCCATCGCCCGTTCCCGCGCCCTTGGTCGAACCAGCCGCCGTTAAGGAGGAGGCTGTGTCACCTGCGCCTTCGGAAGAGATGGTGGAAGCGAAGGAGCGCGAGCGCGTGTCGCCTGTGCCGATCGAGGAGGCGGAGAAAGAGGCGGTGCGACCGGAGAAGGCGCCGTCGCCACGTGTGGAAAAAGCCGAGAGCCCGACCATTGAGGCAGTTGCTGTAGAGGGCGAACCCGAATTGGAAGCCGAACCCGAACGCGAGCCATCCCCCGAAGAGAAAGTGAAAGCCGTGCCTGAACTCGAAGCAGAACCCGAACCCGAAGCCGAAGCCTTAGCCATAGCCGAACTTGAAACCGTGACCGTACCAGTAGACACTGTAGAGGCGGAAGTAGTGTCGCCGGTGGTTGCCAAAGAGGTCGCGGAGAGGGTGTCTCCTGAGCGGGAGGTAGCGGTGGTGTCTGAGAGGGTGTCTCCCGTGGAGAAGGAGGAGAAAGGGGTTACGGCCAAGGTGGAAGCGGTTGAAGTAGTTGAGGTTGTGGAGAAGGTTGTAAAGGAGGCCGAAACATTTGTGACCGCCGAGAAAGTAGAAGAACGCGAAGAGGCAGTTGAGGAAGTGGAGGTGGAGGAACGGGAAGAAATAGTGACGGCGGTGGAGGAAGAAGTAGTAGAACCAAAAGAGGTGGTCGAGAAACGTTTGCCGTCGCCGGCTGTGGAGGAGGTAGTAGAGGAGAAAAAGATCGAGAAGGTAGAAATAACCAAGGAAGTGGAAAAATTAGAGAAGGCCGAAATCGTGGAAGAAGTGAATGAGGAGGCTGTAGTAAAGGAGGCGGTGCCTAAGGCGGAGAGGACGCCCAGCCCGGTCGAGAAGGTGCCGTCGCCGGCGGAACTCGCCGCGGAACCCGTGCCAGAGGCCGTGGTAGTACCTGAACGTGAGCCCGAGCTTGAACCTGAAGTCAAACGTGAACCGGAGCGGGAGGAAGAACGCGCTCCATCGCCCGTTCCCGCGCCCTTGGTCGAACCAGCCGCCGTTAAGGAGGAGGCTGTGTCACCTGCGCCTTCGGAAGAGATGGTGGAAGCGAAGGAGCGCGAGCGCGTGTCGCCTGTGCCGATCGAGGAGGCGGAGAAAGAGGCGGTGCGACCGGAGAAGGCGCCGTCGCCACGTGTGGAAAAGGCCGAGAGCCCGACCATTGAGGCAGTTGCTGTAGAGGGCGAACCCGAATTGGAAGCCGAACCCGAACGCGAGCCATCCCCCGAAGAGAAAGTGAAAGCCGTGCCTGAACTCGAAGCAGAACCCGAACCCGAAGCCGAAGCCGAAGCCATAGCCGAACTTGAAACTGTGACCGTACCAGTAGACACTGTAGAGGCGGAAGTAGTGTCGCCGGTGTTTGCCAAAGAGGTCGCGGAGAGGGTGTCTCCTGAGCGTGAGGTAGCGGTGGTGTCTGAGAGGGCGTCTCCCGTGGAGGAGGAGGAGAAAGTGGTTACGGCCAAGGTGGAAGCGGTTGAAGTAGTTGAGGTTGTGGAAAAGGTCGTAAAGGAGGCCGAAACATTTGTGACCGCCGAGAAAGTAGAAGAACGCGAAGAGGCAGTTGAGAAAGTGGAGGTGGAGGAACGGGAAGAAATAGTGACGGCGGTGGAGGAAGAAGTAGTAGAACCAAAAGAGGTGGTCGAGAAACGTTTGCCGTCGCCGGCTGTGGAGGAGGTAGTAGAGGAGAAAAAGATCGAGAAGGTAGAAATAACCAAGGAAGTGGAAAAATTAGAGAAGGCCGAAATCGTGGAAGAAGTGAAAGAGGAGGCTGTAGTAAAGGAGGCGGTGCCTAAGGCGGAGAGGACGCCCAGCCCGGTCGAGAAGGTTCCGTCGCCGGCGGAACTCGCCGCGGAACCCGTGCCCGAGGCCGTGGTAGTACCTGAACGTGAGCCCGAGCTTGAACCTGAAGTCAAACTTCAACCGGTGCGGGAGGAAGAACGCGCTCCATCGCCCGTTCCCGCGCCCTTGGTCAAACCAGCCGCCGTTAAGGAGGAGGCTGTGTCACCTGCGCCTTCGGAAGAGATGGTGGAAGCGAAGGAGCGCGAGCGCGTGTCGCCTGTGCCGATCGAGGAGGCGGAGAAAGAGGCGGTGCGACCGGAGAAGGCGCCGTCGCCACGTGTGGAAAAAGCCGAGAGCCCGACCATTGAGGCAGTTGCTGTAGAGGGCGAACCCGAATTGAAAGCCGAACCCGAACGCGAGCCATCCCCCGAAGAGAAAGTGAAAGCCGTGCCTGAACTCGAAGCAAAACCCGAACCCGAATCCGAAGCCATAGCCGAACTTGAAACTGTGACCGTACCAGTAGACACTGTAGAGGCGGAAGTAGTGTCGCCGGTGGTTGCCAAAGAGGTCGCGGAGAGGGTGTCTCCTGAGCGGGAGGTAGCGGTTGTGTCTGAGAGGGCGTCTCCCGTGGAGGAGGAGGAGAAAGAGGTTACGGCCAAGGTGGAAGCGGTTAAAGTAGTTGAGGTTGTGGAGAAGGTCGTAAAGGAGGCCGAAACATTTGTGACCGCCGAGAAAGTAGAAGAACGCGAAGAGGCAGTTGAGGAAGTGGAGGTGGAGGAACGGGAAGAAATAGTGGCGGCAGTGGAGGAAGAAGTAGTAGAACCAAAAGAGGTGGTCGAGAAACGTTTGCCGTCGCCGGCTGTGGAGGAAGTAGTAGAGGAGAAAAAAATCGAGAAGGTAGAAATAACCAAGGAAGTGGAAAAATTAGAGAAGGCCGAAATCGTGGAAGAAGTGAAAGAGGAGGCTGTAGTAAAGGAGGCGGTGCCTAAGGCGGAGAGGACGCCCAGCCCGGTCGAGAAGGTTCCGTCGCCGGCGGAACTCGCTGCGGAACCCGTGCCCGAGGCCGTGGTAGTACCTGAACGTGAGCCCGAGCTTGAACCTGAAGTCAAACTTCAACCGGTGCGGGAGGAAGAACGCGCTCCACCGCCCGTTCCCGCGCCCTTGGTCGAACCAGCCGCCGTTAAGGAGGAGGCTGTGTCACCTGCGCCTTCGGAGGAGATGGTGGAAGCGAAGGAGCGCGAGCGCGTGTCGCCTGTGCCGATCGAAGAGGCGGAGAAAGAGGCGGTGCGACCGGAGAAGGCGCCGTCGCCACGTGTGGAAAAAGCCGAGAGCCCGACCATTGAGGCAGTTGCTGTAGAGGGCGAACCCGAATTGGAAGCCGAACCCGAACGCGAGCCATCCCCCGAAGAGAAAGTGAAAGCCGTGCCTGAACTCGAAGCAGAACCCGAACCCGAAGCCGAAGCCATAGCCGAACTTGAAACTGTGACCGTACCAGTAGACACTGTAGAGGCGGAAGTAGTGTCGCCGGTGGTTGCCAAAGAGGTCGCGGAGAGGGTGTCTCCTGAGCGGGAGGTAGCGGTTGTGTCTGAGAGGGCGTCTCCCGTGGAGGAGGAGGAGAAAGAGGTTACGGCCAAGGTGGAAGCGGTTAAAGTAGTTGAGGTTGTGGAGAAGGTCGTAAAGGAGGCCGAAACATTTGTGACCGCCGAGAAAGAAGAACGCGAAGAGGCAGTTGAGGAAGTGGAGGTGGAGGAACGGGAAGAAATAGTGGCGGCAGTGGAGGAAGAAGTAGTAGAACCAAAAGAGGTGGTCGAGAAACGTTTGCCGTCGCCGGCTGTGGAGGAAGTAGTAGAGGAGAAAAAAATCGAGAAGGTAGAAATAACCAAGGAAGTGGAAAAATTAGAGAAGGCCGAAATCGTGGAAGAAGTGAAAGAGGAGGCTGTAGTAAAGGAGGCCGGTCCTAAGGCGGAGAGGACGCCCAGCCCGGTCGAGAAGGTTCCGTCGCCGGCGGTACTCGCCGCGGAACCCGTGCCCGAGGCCGTGGTAGTACCTGAACGTGATCTCAAGCTTGAACCTGAAGTCAAACGTGAACCGGAGCGGGAGGAAGAACGCGCTCCATCGCCTGTTCCCGCGCCCTTGGTCGAACCAGCCGCCGTTAAGGAGGAGGCTGTGTCACCTGCGCCTTCGGAAGAGATGGTGGAAGCGAAGGAGCGCGAGCGCGTGTCGCCTGTGCCGATCGAGGAGGCGGAGAAAGAGGCGGTGCGACCGGAGAAGGCGCCGTCGCCACGTGTGGAAAAAGCCGAGAGCCCGACCATTGAGGCAGTTGCTGTAGAGGGCGAACCCGAACTGGAAGCCGAACCCGAACGCGAGCCATCCCCCGAAGAGAAAGTGAAAGCCGTGCCTGAACTCGAAGCAGAACCCGAACCCGAAGCCGAAGCCTTAGCCATAGCCGAACTTGAAACCGTGACCGTACCAGTAGACACTGTAGAGGCGGAAGTAGTGTCGCCGGTGGTTGCCAAAGAGGTCGCGGAGAGGGTGTCTCCTGAGCGGGAGGTAGCGGTGGTGTCTGAGAGGGCATCTCCCGTGGAGGAGGAGAAAGAGGTTACGGCCAAGGTGGAAGCGGTTGAAGTAGTTGAGGTTGTGGAGAAGGTCGTAAAGGAGGCCGAAACATTTGTGACCGGCGAGAAATTAGAAGAACGCGAAGAGGTAGTTGCGGAAGTGGAGGTGGAGGAACGGGAAGAAATAGTGACGGCGGTGGAGGATGAAGTAGTAGAACCAAAAGAGGTGGTCGAGAAACGTTTGCCGTCGCCGGCTGTGGAGGAGGTAGTAGAGGAGAAAAAGATCGAGAAGGTAGAAATAACCAAGGAAGTGGAAAAATTAGAGAAGGCCGAAATCGTGGAAGAAGTGAAAGAGGAGGCTGTAGTAAAGGAGGCGGTGCCTAAGGCGGAGAGGACGCCCAGCCCGGTCGAGAAGGTGCCGTCGCCGGCGGAACTCGCCGCGGAACCCGTGCCAGAGGCCGTGGTAGTACCTGAACGTGAGCCCGAGCTTGAACCTGAAGTCAAACGTGAACCGGAGCGGGAGGAAGAACGCGCTCCATCGCCCGTTCCCGCGCCCTTGGTCGAACCAGCCGCCGTTAAGGAGGAGGCTGTGTCACCTGCGCCTTCGGAAGAGATGGTGGAAGCGAAGGAGCGCGAGCGCGTGTCGCCTGTGCCGATCGAGGAGGCGGAGAAAGAGGAGGTGCGACCGGAGAAGGCGCCGTCGCCACGTGTGGAAAAAGCCGAGAGCCCGACCATTGAGGCAGTTGCTGTAGAGGGCGAACCCGAATTGGAAGCCGAACCCGAACGCGAGCCATCCCCCGAAGAGAAAGTGAAAGCCGTGCCTGAACTCGAAGCAGAACCCGAAGCCGAAGCCGTAGCCATAGCCGAACTTGAAACCGTGACCGTACCTGTAGACACTGTAGAGGCGGAAGTAGTGTCGCCGGTGGTTGCCAAAGAGGTCGCGGAGAGCGTGTCTCCTGAGCGGGAGGTAGCGGTGGTGTCTGAGAGGGCGTCTCCCGTGGAGGAGGAGGAGAAAGAGGTTACGGCCAAGGTGGAAGCGGTTGAAGTAGTTGAGGTTGTGGAGAAGGTCGTAAAGGAGGCTGAAACATTTGTGACCGCCGAGAAAGTAGAAGAACGCGAAGAGGCAGTTGAGGAAGTGGAGGTGGAGGAACGGGAAGAAATTGTGACGGCGGTGGAGGAAGAAGTAGTAGAACCAAAAGAGGTGGTCGAGAAACGTTTGCCGTCGCCGGCTGTGGAGGAGGTAGTAGAGGAGAAAAAGATCGAGAAGGTAGAAATAACCAAGGAAGTGGCAAAATTAGAGAAGGCCGAAATCGTGGAAGAAGTGAAAGAGGAGGCTGTAGTAAAGGAGGCGGTGTCTAAGGCGGAGAGGACGCCCAGCCCGGTCGAGAAGGTTCCGTCGCCGGCGGAACTCGCCGCGGAACCCGTGCCCGAGGCCGTGGTAGTACCTGAACGTGAGCCCGTGCTTGAACCTGAGGTCAAACGTGAACCGGAGCGGGAGGAAGAACGCGCTCCATCGCCCGTTCCCGCGCCCTTGGTCGAACCAGCCGCCGTTAAGGAGGAGGCTGTGTCACCTGCGCCTTCGGAAGAGATGGTGGAAGCGAAGGAGCGCGAGCGCGTGTCGCCTTTGCCGATCGAGGAGGCGGAGAAAGAGGCGGTGCGACCGAAGAAGGCGCCGTCGCCACGTGTGGAAAAAGCCGAGAGCCCGACCATTGAGGCAGTTGCTGTAGAGGGCGAACCCGAATTGGAAGCCGAACCCGAACGCGAGCCATCCCCCGAAGAGAAAGTGAAAGCCGTGCCTGAACTCGAAGCAGAACCCGAACCCGAAGCCGAAGCCTTAGCCATAGCCGAACTTGAAACCGTGACCGTACCAGTAGACACTGTAGAGGCGGAAGTAGTGTCGCCGGTGGTTGCCAAAGAGGTCGCGGAGAGGGTGTCTCCTGAGCGGGAGGTAGCGGTGGTGTCTGAGAGGGCGTCTCCCGTGGAGGAGGAGGAGAAAGAGGTTACGTCCAAGGTGGAAGCGGTTGAAGTAGTTGAGGTTGTGGAGAAGGTCGTAAAGGAGGCTGAAACATTTGTGACCGCCAAAAAAGTAGAAGAACGCGAAGAGGCAGTTGTGGAGGTGGAGGTGGAGGAACGGGAAGAAATAGTGACGGCGGTGGAGGAAGAAGTAGTAGAACCAAAAGAGGTGGTCGAGAAACGTTTGCCGTCGCCGGCTGTGGAGGAGGTAGTAGAGGAGAAAAAGATCGAGAAGGTAAAAATAACCAAGGAAGTGGAAAAATTAGAGAAGGCCGAAATCGTGGAAGAAGTGAAAGAGGAGGCTGTAGTAAAGGAGGCGGTGCCTAAGGCGGAGAGGACGCCCAGCCCGGTCGAGAAGGTTCCGTCGCCGGCGGAACTCGCCGCGGAACCCGCGCCCGAAGCCGTGGTTTTACCTGAACGTGAGCCCGAGCTTGAACCTGAAGTCAAACGTGAACCGGAGCGGGAGGAAGAACGCGCTCCATCGCCCGTTCCCGCGCCCTTGGTCGAACCAGCCGCCGTTAAGGAGGAGGCTGTGTCACCTGCGCCTTCGGAAGAGATGGTGGAAGCGAAGGAGCGCGAGCGCGTGTCGCCTGTGCCGATCGAGGAGGCGGAGAAAGAGGCGGTGCGACCGGAGAAGGCGCCGTCGCCACGTGTGGAAAAAGCCGAGAGCCCGACCATTGAGGCAGTAGCTGTAGAGGGCGAACCCGAATTGGAAGCCGAACCCGAACGCGAGCCATCCCCCGAAGAGAAAGTGAAAGCCGTGCCTGAACTCGAAGCAGAACCCGAACCCGAAGCCGAAGCCGTAGCCATAGCCGAACTTGAAACTGTGACCGTACCAGTAGACACTGTAGAGGCGGAAGTAGTGTCGCCGGTGGTTGCCAAAGAGGTCGCGGAGAGGGTGTCTCCTGAGCGGGAGGTAGCGGTGGTGTCTGAGAGGGCGTCTCCCGTGGAGGAGGAGGAGAAAGAGGTTACGGCCAAGGTGGAAGCGGTTGAAGTAGTTGAGGTTGTGGAGAAGGTCGTAAAGGAGGCCGAAACATTTGTGACCGCCGAGAAAGTAGAAGAACGCGAAGAGGCTGTTGAGGAAGTGGAGGTGGAGGAACGGGAAGAAATAGTGACGGCGGTGGAGGAAGAAGTAGTAGAACCAAAAGAGGTGGTCGAGAAACGTTTGCCGTCGCCGGCTGTGGAGGAGGTAGTAGAGGAAAAAAAGATCGAGAAGGTAGAAATAACCAAGGAAATGGCAAAATTAGAGAAGGCCGAAATCGTGGAAGAAGTGAAAGAGGAGGCTGTAGTAAAGGAGGCGGTGCCTAAGGCGGAGAAGACGCCCAGCCCGGTCGAGAAGGTTCCGTCGCCGGCGGAACTCGCCGTGGAACCCGTGCCCGAGGCCGTGGTAGTACCTGAACGCGAGCCCGAGCTTGAACCTGAAGTCAAACGTGAACCGGAGCGGGAGGAAGAACGCGCTCCATCGCCCGTTCCCGCGCCCTTGGTCGAACCAGCCGCCGTTAAGGAGGAGGCTGTGT
The DNA here is from genome assembly GCA_038098605.1 of Gryllus longicercus. Classification (NCBI taxonomy): domain Eukaryota; kingdom Metazoa; phylum Arthropoda; class Insecta; order Orthoptera; family Gryllidae; genus Gryllus; species Gryllus longicercus. Next base: position 1,060,944 of record JAZDUA010000530.1, read on the forward strand.
CACCTGCGCCTTCGGAAGAGATGGTGGAAGCGAAGGAGCGCGAGCGCGTGTCGCCTGTGCCGATCGAGGAGGCGGAGAAAGAGGCGGTGCGACCGGAGAAGGCGCCGTCGCCACGTGTGGAAAAAGCCGAGAGCCCGACCATTGAGGCAGTTGCTGTAGAGGGCGAACCCGAATTGGAAGCCGAACCCGAACGCGAGCCATCCCCCGAAGAGAAAGTGAAAGCCGTGCCTGAACTCGAAGCAGAACCCGAACCCGAAGCCGAAGCCGTAGCCATAGCCGAACTTGAAACTGTGACCGTACCAGTAGACACTGTAGAGGCGGAAGTAGTGTCGCCGGTGGTTGCCAAAGAGGTCGCGGAGAGGGTGTCTCCTGAGCGGGAGGTAGCGGTGGTGTCTGAGAGGGCGTCTCCCGTGGAGGAGGAGGAGAAAGAGGTTACGGCCAAGGTGGAAGCGGTTGAAGTAGTTGAGGTTGTGGAGAAGGTCGTAAAGGAGGCCGAAACATTTGTGACCGGCGAGAAATTAGAAGAACGCGAAGAGGTAGTTGCGGAAGTGGAGGTGGAGGAACGGGAAGAAATAGAGACGGCGGTGGAGGATGAAGTAGTAGAACCAAAAGAGGTGGTCGAGAAACGTTTGCCGTCGCCGGCTGTGGAGGAGGTAGTAGAGGAGAAAAAGATCGAGAAGGTAGAAATAACCAAGGAAGTGGAAAAATTAGAGAAGGCCAAAATCGTGGAAGAAGTGAAAGAGGTGGCTGTAGTAAAGGAGGCGGTGCCTAAGGCGGAGAGGACGCCCAGCTCGGTCGAGAAGGTTCCGTCGCCGGCGGAACTCGCCGCGGAACCCGTTCCCGAGGCCGTGGTAGTACCTGAACGTGAGCCCGAGCTTGAACCTGAAGTCAAACGTGAACCGGAGCGGGAGGAAGAACGCGCTCCATCGCCCGTTCCCGCGCCCTTGGTCGAACCAGCCGCCGTTAAGGAGGAGGCTGTGTCACCTGCGCCTTCGGAAGAGATGGTGGAAGCGAAGGAGCGCGAGCGCGTGTCGCCTGTGCCGATCGAGGAGGCGGAGAAAGAGGCGGTGCGACCGGAGAAGGCGCCGTCGCCACGTGTGGAAAAAGCCGAGAGCCCGACCATTGAGGCAGTTGCTGTAGAGGGCGAACCCGAATTGGAAGCCGAACCCGAACGCGAGCCATCCCCTGAAGAGAAAGTGAAAGCCGTGCCTGAACTCGAAGCAGAACACGAAGCCGAAGCCGTAGCCATAGCCGAACTTGAAACCGTGACCGTACCAGTAGACACTGTAGAGGCGGAAGTAGTGTCGCCGGTGGTTGCCAAAGAGGTCGCGGAGAGGGTGTCTCCTGAGCGGGAGGTAGCGGTGGTGTCTGAGAGGGCGTCTCCCGTGGAGGAGGAGGAGAAAGAGGTTACGGCCAAGGTGGAAGCGGTTGAAGTAGTTGAGGTTGTGGAGAAGGTCATAAAGGAGGCCGAAACCTTTGTGACCGCCGAGAAAGTAGAAGAACGCGAAGAGGCAGTTGAGGAAGTGGAGGTGGAGGAACGGGAAGAAATAGTGACGGCGGTGGAGGAAGAAGTAGTAGAACCAAAAGAGGTGGTCGAGAAACGTTTGCCGTCGCCTTCTGTGGAGGAGGTAGTAGAGGAGAAAAAGATCGAGAAGGTAGAAATAACCAAGGAAGTGGAAAAATTAGAGAAGGCCGAAATCGTGGAAGAAGTGAAAGAGGTGGCTGTAGTAAAGGAGGCGGTGCCTAAGGCGGAGAGGACGCCCAGCCCGGTCGAGAAGGTTCCGTCGCCGGCGGCACTCGCCGTGGAACCCGTGCCCGAGGCCGTGGTAGTACCTGAACGTGAGCCCGAGCTTGAACCTGAAGTCAAACGTGAACCGGAGCGGGAGGAAGAACGCGCTCCATCGCCCGTTCCCGCGCCCTTGGTCGAACCAGCCGCCGTTAAGGAGGAGGCTGTGTCACCTGCGCCTTCGGAAGAGATGGTGGAAGCGAAGGAGCGCGAGCGCGTGTCGCCTGTGCCGATCGAGGAGGCGGAGAAAGAGGCGGTGCGACCGGAGAAGGCGCAGTCGCCTCGTGTGGAAAAATCTGAGAGCCCGACCATTGAGGCAGTTGCTGTAGAGGGCGAACCCGAATTGGAAGCCGAACCCGAACGCGAGCCATCCCCTGAAGAGAAAGTGAAAGCCGTGCCTGAACTCGAAGCAGAACCCGAACCCGAAGCCGAAGCCTTAGCCATAGCCGAACTTGAAACCGTGACCGTACCAGTAGACACTGTAGAGGCGGAAGTAGTGTCGCCGGTGGTTGCCAGAGAGGTCGCGGAGAGGGTGTCTCCTGAGCGGGAGGTAGCGGTGGTGTCTGAGAGGGCGTCTCCCGTGGAGGAGGAGGAGAAAGAGGTTACGGCCAAGGTGGAAGCGGTTGAAGTAGTTGAGGTTGTGGAGAAGGTCGTAAAGGAGGCCGAAACATTTGTGACCGCCGAGAAAGTAGAAGAACGCGAAGAGGCAGTTGAGGAAGTGGAGGTGGAGGAACGGGAAGAAATAGTGACGGCGGTGGAGGAAGAAGTAGTAGAACCAAAAGAGGTGGTCGAGAAACGTTTGCCGTCGCCGGCTGTGGAGGAGGTAGTAGAGGAGAAAAAGATCGAGAAGGTAGAAATAACCAAGGAAGTGGAAAAATTAGAGAAGGCCGAAATCGTGGAAGAAGTGAAAGAGGAGGCTGTAGTAAAGGAGGCGGTGCCTAAGGCGGAGAGGACGCCCAGCCCGGTCGAGAAGGTTCCGTCGCCGGCGGAACCCGCCGCGGAACCCGTGCCCGAGGCCGTGGTAGTACCTGAACGTGAGCCCGAGCTTGAACCTGAAGTCAAACGTGAACCGGAGCGGGAGGAAGAACGCGCTCCATCGCCCGTTCCCGCGCCCTTGGTCGAACCAGCCGCCGTTAAGGAGGAGGCTGTGTCACCTGCGCCTTCGGAAGAGATGGTGGAAGCGAAGGAGCGCGAGCGCGTGTCGCCTGTGCCGATCGATGAGGCGGAGAAAGAGGCGGTTCGACCGGAGAAGGCGCCGTCGCCACGTGTGGAAAAAGCCGAGAGCCCGACCATTGAGGCAGTTGCTGTAGAGGGCGAACCCGAATTGGAAGCCGAACCCGAACGCGAGCCATCCCCCGAAGAGAAAGTGAAAGCCGTGCCTGAACACGAAGCAGAACCCGAAGCCGAAGCCGTAGCCATAGCCGAACTTGAAACCGTGACCGTACCAGTAGACACTGTAGAGGCGGAAGTAGTGTCGCCGGTGGTTGCCAAAGAGGTCGCGGAGAGGGTGTCTCCTGAGCGGGAGGTAGCGGTGGTGTCTGAGAGGGCGTCTCCCGTGGAGGAGGAGGAGAAAGAGGTTACGGCCAAGGTGGAAGCGGTTGAAGTAGTTGAGGTTGTGGAGAAGGTCGTAAAGGAGGCCGAAACGTTTGTGACCGCCGAGAAAGTAGAAGAACGCGAAGAGGCTGTTGAGGAAGTGGAGGTGGAGGAACGGGAAGAAATAGTGACGGCGGTGGATGAAGAAGTAGTAGAACCAAAAGAGGTGGTCGAGAAACGTTTGCCGTCGCCGGCTGTGGAGGAGGTTGTAGAGGAGAAAAAGATCGAGAAGGTAGAAATAACCAAGGAAGTGGCAAAATTAGAGAAGGCCGAAATCGTGGAAGAAGTGAAAGAGGAGGCTGTAGTAAAGGAGGCGGTGCCTAAGGCGGAGAGGACGCCCAGCCCGGTCGAGAAGGTTCCGTCGCCGGCGGAACTCGCCGCGGAACCCGTGCCCGAGGCCGTGGTAGTACCTGAACGTGAGCCCGAGCTTGAACCTGAAGTCAAACGTGAACCGGAGCGGGAGGAAGAACGCGCTCCATCGCCCGTTCCCGCGCCCTTGGTCGAACCAGCCGCCGTTAAGGAGGAGGCTGTGTCACCTGCGCCTTCGGAAGAGATGGTGGAAGCGAAGGAGCGCGAGCGCGTGTCGCCTGTGCCGATCGAGGAGGCGGAGAAAGAGGCGGTGCGACCGGAGAAGGCGCCGTCGCCACGTGTGGAAAAAGCCGAGAGCCCGACCATTGAGGCAGTTGCTGTAGAGGGCGAACCCGAATTGGAAGCCGAACCCGAACGCGAGCCATCCCCCGAAGAGAAAGTGAAAGCCGTGCCTGAACTCGAAGCAGAACCCGAAGCCGAAGCCGTAGCCATAGCCGAACTTGAAACCGTGACCGTACCAGTAGACACTGTAGAGGCGGAAGTAGTGTCGCCGGTGGTTGCCAAAGAGTTCGCGGAGAGGGTGTCTCCTGAGCGGGAGGTAGCGGTGGTGTCTGAGAGGGCGTCTCCCGTGGAGGAGGAGAAAGAGGTTACGGCCAAGGTGGAAGCGGTTGAAGTAGTTGAGGTTGTGGAGAAGGTCGTAAAGGAGGCCGAAACATTTGTGACCGCCGAGAAAATAGAAGAACGCGAAGAGGCTGTTGAGGAAGTGGAGGTGGAGGAACGGGAAGAAATAGTGACGGCGGTGGAGGAAGAAGTAGTAGAACCAAAAGAGGTGGTCGAGAAACGTTTGCCGTCGCCGGCTGTGGAAGAGGTAGTAGAGGAGAAAAAGATCGAGAAGGTAGAAATAACCAAGGAAGTGGCAAAATTAGAGAAGGCCGAAATCGTGGAAGAAGTGAAAGAGGAGGCTGTAGTAAAGGAGGCGGTGCCTAAGGCGGAGAGGACGCCCAGCCCGGTCGAGAAGGTTCCGTCGCCGGCGGAACTCGCCGCGGAACCCGTGCCCGAGGCCGTGGTAGTACCTGAACGTGAGCCTGAGCTTGAACCTGAAGTCAAACGTGAACCGGAGCGGGAGGAAGAACGCGCTCCATCGCCCGTTCCCGCGCCCTTGGTCGAACCAGCCGCCGTTAAGGAGGAGGCTGTGTCACCTGCGCCTTCGGAAGAGATGGTGGAAGCGAAGGAGCGCGAGCGCGTGTCGCCTGTGCCGATCGCGGAGGCGGAGAAAGAGGCGGTGCGACCGGAGAAGGCGCCGTCGCCACGTGTGGAAAAAGCCGAGAGCCCGACCATTGAGGCAGTTGCTGTAGAGGGCGAACCCGAATTGGAAGCCGAACCCGAACGCGAGCCATCCCCCGAAGAGAAAGTGAAAGCCGTGCCTGAACTCGAAGCAGAGCCCGAACCCGAAGCCGAAGCCGTAGCCATAGCCGAACTTGAAACCGTGACCGTACCAGTAGACACTGTAGAGGCGGAAGTAGTGTCGCCGGTGGTTGCCAAAGAGGTCGCGGAGAGGGTGTCTCCTGAGCGGGAGGTAGCGGTGGTGTCTGAGAGGGCGTCTCCCGTGGAGGAGGAGGAGAAAGAGGTTACGGCCAAGGTGGAAGCGGTTGAAGTAGTTGATGTTGTGGAGAAGGTCGTAAAGGAGGCCGAAACGTTTGTGACCGCCGAGAAAGTAGAAGAACGCGAAGAGGCTGTTGAGGAAGTGGAGGTGGAGGAACGGAAGAAATAGTGACGGCGGTGGAGGAAGAAGTAGTAGAACCAAAAGAGGTGGTCGAGAAACGTTTGCCGTCGCCGGCTGTGGAGGTAGTAGAGGAGAAAAAGATCGAGAAGGTAGAAATAACCAAGGAAGTGGAAAAATTAGAGAGGGCCGAAATCGTGGAAGAAGTGAAAGAGGAGGCTGTAGTAAAGGAGGCGGTGCCTAAGGCGGAGAGGACGCCCAGCCCGGTCGAGAAGGTTCCGTCGCCGGCGGAACTCGCCGCGGAACCCGTGCCCGAGGCCGTGGTAGTACCTGAACGTGAGCCCGAGCTTGAACCTGAAGTCCAAACGTGAACCGGAGCGGGAGGAAGATCGCGCTCCATCGCCCGTTCCCGCGCCCTTGGTCGAACCAGCCGGCGTTAAGGAGGAGGCTGTGTCACCTGCGCCTTCGGAAGAGATTGTGGGAAGCGAAGGAGCGCGAGCGCGTGTCGCCTGTGCCGATCGAGGAGGCGGAGAAAGAGGCGGTGCGACCGGAGAAGGCGCCGTCGCCACGTGTGGAAAAAGCCGAGAGCCCGACCATTGAGGCAGTTGCTGTAGAGGGCGAACCCGAATTGGAAGCCGAACCCGAACGCGAGCCATCCCCCGGAAGAGAAAGTGGAAAGCCGTGCCTGAACTCGAAGCAGAGCCCGAACCCGAAGCCGAAGCCGTAGCCATAGCCGAACTTGAAACCGTGACCGTACCAGTAGACACTGTAGAGGCGGAAGTAGTGTCGCCTGTGGTTGCCAAAGAGGTCGCGGAGAGGGTGTCTCCTGAGCGGGACGGTAGCGGTGGTGTCTGAGAGGGCGTCTCCCGTGGAGGAAGAGGAGAAAGAGGTTACGGCCAAGGTGGAAGCGGTTGAAGTAGTTGAGGTTGTGGAGAAGGTCGTAAAGGAAGCCGAAACATTTGTGACCGCCGAGAAAGTCGAAGAACGCGAAGAGGCTGTTGAGGAAGTGGAGGTGGAGGAACGGGAAGAAATAGTGACGGCGGTGGAGGAAGAAGTAGTAGAACCAAAAGAGGTGGTCGAGAAACGTTTGCCGTCGCCGGCTGTGGAGGAGGTAGTAGAGGAGAAAAAGATCGAGAAGGTAGAATTAACCAAGGAAGTGGAAAAATTAGAGAAGGCCGAAATCGTGGAAGAAGTGAAAGAGGAGGCTGTAGTAAAGGAGGCGGTGCCTAAGGCGGAGAGGACGCCCAGCCCGGTCCGAGAAGGTTCCGTCGCCGGCGGAACTCGCCGCGGAACCCCGTGCCCGAGGCCGTGGTAGTACCTGAACGTGAGCCCGAGCTTGAACCTGAAGTCAAACGTGAACCGGAGCGGGAGGAAGAACGCGCTCCATCGCCTGTTCCCGCGCCCTTGGTCGAACCAGCCGCCGTTAAGGAGGAGGCTGTGTCACCTGCGCCTTCGGAAGAGATGGTGGAAGCGAAGGAGCGCGCGCGCGTGTCGCCTGTGCCGATCGAGGAGGCAGAGAAAGAGGCTCGGTGCGACCGGAGAAGGCGCCCGTCGCCACGTGTGGAAAAAGCCGAGAGCCCGACCATTGAGGCAGTTTGCTGTAGAGGGCGAACCCGAATTGGAAGCCGAACCCCGAACGCGAGCCATCCCCCGAAGAGAAAGTGAAAGCCGTGCCTGAACTCGAAGCAGAGCCCGAACCCGAAGCCGAAGCCGTAGCCATAGCCGAAATTGAAACCGTGACCGTACCAGTAGACACTGTAGAGGCGGAAGTAGTGTCGCCGGTGGTTGCCAAAGAGGTCGCGGAGAGGGTGTCTCCTGAGCGGGAGGTAGCGGTGGTGTCTGAGAGGGCGTCTCCCGTGGAGGAGGAGGAGAAAGAGGTTACGGCCAAGGTGGAAGCGGTTGAAGTAGTTGAGGTTGTGGAGAAGGTCGTAAAGGGAGGCCGAAACATTTGTGACCGCCGAGAAAGTAGAAGAACGCGAAGAGGCAGTTGAGGAAGTGGAGGTGGAGGAACGGGAAGAAATAGTGACGGCGGTGGAGGAAGAAGTAGTAGAACCAAAAGAGGTGGTCGAGAAACGTTTGCCGTCGCCGGATTTGGAGGAGGTTGTAGAGGAGAAAAAGATCGAGAAGGTTAGAAATAACCCAAGGAAGTGGAAAAATTAGAGAAGGCCCGAAATCGTGGAAGAAGTGAAAGAGGAGGCTGTAGTAAAGGAGGCGGTGCCTAAGGCGGAGAGTGACGCCCAGCCCGGTCGAGAAGGTTCCGTCGCAGGCGGAACTCGCCGCGGAACCCGTGCCCGAGGCCGTGGTAGTACCTGAACGTGAGCCCGAGCTTGAACCTGAAGTCAAACGTGAACCGGAGCGGGAGGAAGAACGCGCTCCATCGCCCGTTCCCGCGCCCTTGGTCGAACCAGCCGCCGTTAAGGAGGAGGCTGTGTCACCTGCGCCTTCGGAAGAGATGGTGGAAGCGAAGGAGCGCGCGCGCGTGTCGCCTGTGCCGATCGAGGAGGCGGAGAAAGAGGCGGTGCGACCGGAGAAGGCGCCGTCGCCACGTGTGGAAAGAGCCGAGAGCCCGACCATTGAGGCAGTTGCTGTAGAGGGCGAACCCGAATTGGAAGCCGAACCCGAACGCGAGCCATCCCCCGAAGAGAAAGTGAAAGCGTGCCTGAACTCGAAGCAGAGCCCGAACCCGAAGCCGAAGCCGTAGCCATAGCCGAAATTGAAACCGTGACCGTACCAGTAGACACTGTAGAGGCGGAAGTAGTGTCGCCGGGTGGTTGCCAAAGAGGTCGCGGAGAGGGTGTCTCCTGAGCGGGAGGTAACGGTGGTGTCTGAGAGGGCGTCTCTCCGTGGAGGAGGAGGAGAAAGAGGTTACGGCCAAGGTGGAAGCGGTTGAAGTAGTTGAGGTTGTGGAGAAGGTCGTAAAGGAGGCCGAAACATTTGTGACCGCCGAGAAAGTAGAAGAACGCGAAGAGGCAGTTGAGGAAGTGGAGGTGGAGGAACGGGAAGAAATAGTGACGGCGGTGGAGGAAGAAGTAGGTAGAACCAAAAGAGGTGGTCGAGAAACGTTTGCCGTCGCCGGATTTGAGGAGGTTGTAGAGGAGAAAAAGATCGAGAAGGTAGAAATAACCAAGGAAGTGGAAAAATTAGAGAAGGCCGAAATCGTGGAAGAAGTGAAAGAGGAGGCTGTAGTAAAGGAGGCGGTTGCCTAAGGCAGAGAGGACGCCCAGGCCCGGTCGAGAAGGTTCCGTCGCCGGCGGAACTCGCCGCGGAACCCGTGCCCGAGGCCGTGGTAGTACCTGAACGTGAGCCCGAGCTTGAACCTGAAGTCAACGTGAACCGGAGCGGGAGGAAGAACGCGCTCCATCGCCCGTTCCCGCGCCCTTGGTCGAACCAGCCGCCGTTAAGGAGGAGGCTGTGTCACCTGCGCTTTCGGAAGAGATGGTGGAAGCGAAGGAGCGCGAGCGCGTGTCGCCTGTGCCGATCGAGGAGGCGCAGAAAGAGGCGGTGCGACCGGATAAGGCGCCGTCGCCACGTGTGGAAAAAGGCCGAGAGCCCGACCATTGAGGCAGTTGCTGTAGAGTGCGAACCCGAATTGGAAGCCGAACCCGAACGCGAGCCATCCCCCGAAGAGAAAGTGAAAGCCGTGCCTGAACTCGAAGCAGAACCCGAAGCCGAAGCCGTAGCCATAGCCGAACTTGAAACCGTGACCGTACCAGTAGACACTGTAGAGGCGGAAGTAGTGTCGCCGGTGGTTGCCAAAGAGGTCGCGGAGAGGGTGTCTCCTGAGCGGGAGGTAGCGGTGGTGTCTGAGAGGGCGTCTCCCGTGGAGGAGGAGGAGAAAGAGGTTACGGCCAAGGTGGAAGCGGTTGAAGTAGTTGAGGTTGTGGAGAAGGTCGTAAAGGAGGCCGGAAACGTATGTGACCGCCGAGAAAGTAGAAGAACGCGAAGAGGCTGTTGAGGAAGTGGAGGTGGAGGAACGGGAAGAAATAGTGACCGGCGGTGGAGG